>JABWTJ010000465.1:0-331983 GCA_016801875.1 Solanum sitiens | reverse complement strand
TCGGGGTAGGTTGGGGGGGGTTCGAGGCCAGCGCCTCGAGCCTCCGGGGTAAGGGTAGGTTGGAGGGTTCGAGGCCAGCGCCTCGAGCCTCCGGGGTAAGGGTAGGTTGGGGGTTTGGGAAGGAGGGTTGAGAGAGGGGGGTGGGGGTTCGATCCAGCGCCTCGAGCCTCCAGGGTAGGTTGGGGATTTGGGGGTTCGAGGCCCTCCCGGGTAGGTGGGGGGTTCGAGGCCAGCGCCTCTGGCCTCCGGGGTAAGGGTAGGAGGTTGGGTTCGAGGCCAGCGTCTCTGGCCTCTGGGGTAGGGGTAGGAGGTGGGGTTCGAGGCCAGCGCCTTGGGCCTCCGGGGTAGGGGTAGGAGGTGGGGTTCGAGGCCAGCGCCTCGGGCCTCCGGGGTAGGGGTAGGAGGTGGGGTTCGAGGCCAGCGCCTCGGGCCTCCGGGGTAGGGGGTTGAAATTTTGGTATGTTTACTACTTCTTATACATAAATCGCATTAAGTAATGGCGTTTTATGAGTATATTTATGTTTTTCTTATAAATTATTGAAATTATGATATTTCCACTACTCTTTATACATAAATCGCGTTCAGTGATAGTGTTTTATGAGTAAATTATATTTTTCTTATAAATTATTATAATTACGATATGACCACTACACTTTATATATAAATTTTGTTCAGTAATAGAGATTTGTGAGTATTACGATATTGCCACTACTCATTACACATAAATTGCGTTCACTGATAGCATTTTATTATTAAAATCACGTTTTTCTTATAAATTATTGAAGTTACAATATTGTCACTACTCTTTATACATAAATTGCGTTAAGTGATAGAGCTTTACGAGTAAAATTATGTTTTTCGTATAAATTATAAATTATTGAATTACGATATTGCTACTACTCTTTATACCTAAATCACGTTCACTGATATAGTTTTATGAACAAAATTATGTTCTTCATATAAATTATTGAAATTACGATATTGCCATTACTCTTTATACATAAAATCGCGTTCATCAATAAAGATTTGTGAGTAATATTATATTTTCAAATAAATTATTGAAATTACGATATTGCCACTACTCATTACACATCAATCGCATTCAGTGATAGTGTTTTATTATTAAAATCACGTTTTTCTTATAATTTATTGAAATTACGATATTGCAACTACTCTTTATAAATAATCGCGTTCAGTGATAGCGTTTTATGAGCAAGATTATGTTCTTTTTATAAATTATTGAAATTATGATATTGCCACTACTCTTTATACATAAATCGTGTTTAGTGATATCGTTTTATGAACAAAATTATGTTTTTTCAAATAAAATATTGAAATTACGATATTGCTACTACTCATTACACATATATCACGTTCATTGATATCGTTTTATGAGTAAAATTATGTTTTTCTTATAAATTATTGAAATTACGAAATTGCCACTACTCATTATACATAAATCGTGTTTCGTGATGACATTTTATGAGTAAATTTATATTTTTCATAGAAGTTATTGAAATGACGATATTGTCACTACTCTTTATACATAAATCGCATTCAGTGATACCATTTTATAAGTAAAATTAGGCCAAAGTCATCTCTAGCCCCTTAAAGTTGTCCTCATTATTCATTTAGACACCTATGAAGCAGCGGCTAGCACGCTAAGCTAAGATCAACCAATGTTCGAACGCGGAGCCTTTCTTTCTCGGTCGTCTGTCTTAATAAGCGGATTCCGATTCATGCAGTCCTTCTCTGCTGCATTGGTCTTTTCACTCCCCACTCTCCATCATAAAAAAATCTTTCCACTATATCTCAGGAGTAGTCAAAGGAAGTACGGCGAGTCCGAGTAGGAATAAATTGACTAAGAAGTAGGGCATACAACAATGGATCAATTCATTCAACAAGATCTGTTCGGATCAGACCAGGATGAATGGGATTGGTCTGACCTCTCGCTCGGATGTAAGACTCCCGCCGCTGACAGCAACTTGACTTAGTACCTATTACGCACTTTAATATTAACAAATATGTGTCTATTGAACACAAAATGATAATGAGCTTAAAAAATATTATGAGGTAACTAATAACTATAAAACTCTAAGAAAACAATAGACTAGAAACAAATAAAGGCTCAAGAGGCCACTGATTCAACTGACTTCAAAACATATGGAAGAATAGAAACTAATAAACATCTGAGGAAGGAAAAACCAGGTCATTGGAACGAAACATTTGGCATCAAAAGAGAAACTAACAGGGAAGAGTCAAGCTCTTAAAAATAAAGAAAAATTTCAAGCATAAATCGCACGTAGAAGGCATATTCCTTGCTTTAACCAACCCAAAACAATCAGTAAAAATCCTTTTTATCGAATAACAACGATGAACCTAAAGATGAAGTATTTAAGCGAACAAAGGGGACCTTCAACTTATAAACAAACATTAATCTAATCCAGTTAAAATCAAGATGAAGTTTACCTTTAAAAAGTGCAGCGAAATGGGATAACGAAGAGCTGAGCGATTGTTTCACCACGAAACTCAAACACTAACTACGACGAAGAAATCCGAGTAGAATATCGCCCTCGAACTACTGATTCTGTTATCCTTGTATTTTCTGGAAGTATTAGCAGTAGGTCTTTCTAACTAGTTTCTAAAGCTTTTCTGCTCTACCACTAAAAAACTTCGCTCCCCCAAAAAAAAAAATCCCCAACTCGATGAAAGTCTTTCTAAAGTTTTTATTCTCTTTTCTCCTCTGTTTTCTGCCTACCCTTTCCAGAAAATTTTTTCTAAGCCCAAAAAAAAATCCCCCCTCTCATAAAAAGAAAAAGATTATTTATACCCGGAGATTAGGGTTCGAAAAAAGGGTAAAGGCTGGACAAAACGACCTAGGCCCACTGATTTCAAAATTCAAAAATCTTTCGTCGATCCGGATAGATACCCTTTTCTCTGAGACTTCAAGCTATTCCATAAGAGGAGGGGGATGGTGAACGGACAAGATTGGCTATATCGTCCTTGCGCGAGACGTGGCGCAATCTCACGCTAGGAGAGCAATTTCGCGTGCTTCCCTGCGACTGAAAACTGAAAGGGATGGGGAGAAAGAGGACAAAAGAGATAGTGTACGGTTTCTGCGACTTGAAGTCGTTGCTCGTCGCGCGTGCCAGACGCGATTAACACCATTCCTCTGGTGTTTTGGTGCGTCGATTCCTGGGTGATCTCACGCGTTGGCATTTTAGGAAGAAGGCAGGGTTGGGTCGGGTCGTAAAAGAAAGGGAGGGGATGAGAATTGGGGTTAGTCTGGGTTATTTGGGAAATGGGCTGAGATAAGCTGATGGATTTCAGCTAGAATTGTATCTGAATAAGCCCAAACAAATTTTAAAGCTAGCCGAATTGAATTTGATCAGTGAGATTGCCAAAATTGGGACAAAACGAATTAACACGAACTAATCAATGAGCTTCTTACCTTCGACGAAATAAAATAATTAACTTAACTAAAATTAATTCAAAATATAAACTATTATATAACTAAACTCAATAGCCGAATAATCAAAATAAAATCTTTTCGAGACGATTTTCAACTAATCATATACTAGTTATATACAAAATTTGTAAATTATATATATATATTATGGAAAGCAATGAGATCCACTAAAATTTTAAATTTTTTTTTTCTAATTATTTTAAGTCGTTTTGAATCGAGAAGCTTGGTAATTAATTCATATCGTCGAGGGTCAAAATTAGGTGTCAACACTCATGTATTTAGTTAGTAGTTTAATTACATTTTCAACAGCTTAAATGTGATGTTTTTTTTTTCATGTTATGATTAGTATGAATATATTACATTTCTTGCCTTCATGTTAGTTTCTTTAGTCGATATTAATGTTTGTTGTCTTACATGGACTATGACCGAAAGTTTGAGTTTATTCTTAGTTTTTGTCGAGATGTATAAGCTTCCATTGTTTATATGTTCATATGAATCTGTAATACTTTGTAGGAAAAATTACATAAGTGAAGGTCTTTTATTTAATAATTACCATTAAGTATATTTTTAATTTATTATTATTTTTGTCAACTTTTAGCAATACTTACTTAAAACAATTTTAAAACAACATTAATACATATTTAATACATTTGTAATACAACACTAATTCATAATGCAAGCTTCACTTTAAAAAATTTCATAAAACTTACATATGTCATACAAATGAATTATAACTATTTTTAACACACATTTAATATTTTTTTTTCACCACTTATAATTTTTATGTAAGACAAATGAATTATACGTAGTATTTTAAGCACACGTTTTGTAGTGATATATAACTAGAAAATTTCATAACAATTCATAAATAATACTAGATGTGTTAATACTTAATTAGAAGACAGAAAAATGATCCAAATTCTTATAGTAAACTAATCAACTTCTAAATATACTAAAAAAAAACTTATTCCTTATTCTTTATCATAAGGCCTAACATTTTTGCAAGTCTTCATGGTGTGATCTTGTTGTCCACAGTTTTTGTTGAGTGGATCTCTTTTAAAACATAATTACTTAATTTAAATATACTTTTTAATTCATAAACTGCATAAAACTTGTATCAATAATTAATTAGACAAGTAATCTAATCGTAACAAATGAAGTGACATAATAAATTGACAAATTAATTAAACTTGAATTAAAAATATATTACAATCATATTAAAGTTGAATTAGAAGGGAATTAAACATGAATGCAAAATGTAGCAAACGAAAGAGCTCTATGCGATTTGTAAACTGAATAAAAGTTATCAATAATGAATTAAACAAGTAATTCAATCATAAGAAATCAACCAATAAATTGCAAAATGAATTAACATGTATTAAATGTGCATTACATAAATATTATAGTTGAATTAGAAGAGGGAATTATGCATGGATAAAAAAAATGTAACTAATAAAACACCTGACAATGATCTATAGAGTGGATTAAGTTTACATCAATAATGAATTAAACAAGTAATCTAATAGTAACATATAATAAACTATAAAATGAATTAAACTTGCGTTAAAAGTGTATTACACAATATTAAAGTTGAATTACAAGAGAAAATTAACAATGAAAAACGTAATTAACGAAAGACAAGACAATAATTTATAGATTGAATTAAATACAATTTTAATACAATTTAATACAATTTTAATACAATTATGAAACATATCTAATACAACTTTAATACAATTAAGATATAGTTCCATAAGATTCACTTTTTTCGAATTTTAAGCTAATATTTCTCCTAAAATCAATTACAAATTTAACCAAATCCTCTTTAAATTGAGATATAAACTCCAAACGACATTTTCAATTATTTTTAAGAACTATCTATCCAAACTAATCACAAATTCGTAAATTCAAATAATGAATTCAAAATTTGAAGCTTTATAATGACCATCAATGATGAACTATTGATTCTGTAATTTTAAAGATTTAAAATTTCTGCTTAAAAACGTGATTTTGTACAAATTTCTGATCTTTCTATTCCTCTATTCATCTTAATTTTGAATAAAAATAGTGACATATTGGCAAAACTTGATTTGAGGATGTAGTGGCGGAGTCAGAAATTTTTAAAAGGGTGTCCAGAAATAACAACTTGTAATGTTAAGGGTGTCTAAAATAGATTATTTAATCATTTCGTATATCATTTTACTTGTATATACGCTACTTTTTTTCGACGAATTGGACACCCTTCACAGAATGTGGCTATGCTACAGTGAGATGGTTATTTAAATGAGAAGTTCAAAAGAAGAAGAGGAAAAAAAAGGAGGAAGATGAATAAAGTCAGAGAAAGAGACAGAGAAATAGAAGAGTAAAAAAAAAGAAACGAAGAAGCAAAAGAGTAAAAAGAAAGAAAAAAATGAAGAAGCAAAATAGTGAAAAGAAGAAGAGGAAAAAGAGTTGAGAAAGCGGCGAAGAAGAGAAGAGTGAAAAGTAGAAGAGGAAAAAGGATTGAGAAAGAGGCGAAGACTTTACAATCTTTATAATTCCAAAAAAATGTTATATTTAGTTAGAAAAATTATGAAACAAAAGTATTTTAGTATGCAATTGACGGAAATCAACTCCAAGAATAAAAATATAAAGGATAGAGAAACGTACAATTTCATTTTTGAAATTAGTTTAAGAGAAATAAAATCAAAAGTTTGTAGAGTATCAATTCGAATCGTAGGATAAATTTTTCATAGTAATTACTCCATTTGTTCCAATTTATATAAGGATAAATTACCTATGTAAATATCTTTTTCCCCATAATTTCTATTATTCCCTATTAGCTCTAAAATTTTCCAAAATCCCTTATTTTACTACCACACCCCCAAACGTTGGATACATAAATTCTAACTCCCAAAATCAATATTTATCCCTTCCTTATTTTACTCCACAAATCTCTCTTTATTTTTAGTCACAGAATCTTGATAGTTATTTTCTGTAGGTTAAGGAACTTTTGTCCCTTCGGGGACATTCGATAAAAAAAATATTCTGTAGGTTAAGGATATTTTTAGACAAAAAAATTTAAAAAGAATACGTACGAGTCTTTTAACTATTTTTAAAATACTCCAAAATTTATAATAAAATAAAATAAGTGAACTTCAAATTTTCTACACTAAAACGTTGTCACACCCCGAGTCTACACCCCAAACGTGATCGACACCCATTAACTATTGCTGGCCCTGAGCGAACCCTTGACCTGACTTACTTAACTGAGCGGAAGACTTAACTAAATAATAAACAAGAATCATTCTTACAAAGATAACTTTAAAATAAATGTCTTGGCCAAAATGGCATTTAAGTCTCAATAGAAATATTTAAACATAATAGTCTGGCCAAAATGACACTTAAATCTCATAACAAAGTGTTTGAAATACAGAAATAAGAGACTCAAACTAAATTGTATGACTGTATATGTGTCACGCCTCGAGCCTACACCTTGGACGTGGCCGGTACCCAATGATCATTGTTGGCCTTGAGCTAACCCTTGTTCTGGCTTACTTAACTCAACGGAAGACTTAACTCAATGATAAAACAAGACACATTCTCATAAATAACTTAAATCAACGTCTTGGCCAAAATGACACTTAAGTCTCAAAATATAATATTTGAAATAAAAGAAACTCAACCGAACTAACTAACTATCCATCTATGAAGCCTCTAAACATACTACGATGAATGTCGGGACAAACCCACAACATTCTATAACGAAAAGACTCGAAAGAAATAACAAGGATTCTCCGGAATGCAATGAGGCTCACCATTGACTCTGAGTGCTCAAACTGGATCAACGAGGCGCTGGATGATTATCCAAGTTACCTACATCTGCATCATAAGACCATGCAGGCCAATTGACATCAGTACATTGAATGTACGAGTATGCGAGTTGGAATGATAAACAACAACTTAAGCATTTTGGGATGAAGACATGTAGAGTAATGTGTCTTTTGGGTGAAGGTGCTGTGAGTTTACTATGATACAGCGCAATTTTAAAAAAAAATATTTTTTCTTAAAAAATATTATTCCTAAAGATGGATGTTGAGTATTATACATATGCAAAAAATCCTATTTAGCACAGATTATATACATGTAAAAATAATTAAAACGATAACAATCGCAGGTACTAATTTACCACTTCAAAAAGATAAATAGGTTTAATACTCTTATAACTACTAAATTCATAAAATTTAAATTATAAATTTATTTTTATGTATTCCCTTCTAATTATATGTATTCACAATTTTTTTGTCAAAACACTCAACATGGTTCCATAATAATATGAAAGAAAATTATTTCTATATTGTCGCATGTCATTAATATATTTTTCTTTATTTACTGTGCATATTAATGATTTGATTTTATTTAAAATATAAAATTTTGTTTGCAATTTACGTGAGAATATTAATATATTTTCCTATTATGGTTAAGCTTTGGATTTATTTTTGCTAAAGTAAATTAGGATTTTAAATTTTGCTTTCTTATAAAAGAAAAAACTAAAGAATTTTGGTATGTTATTTGTTTTACAACTAATTGTATTTGTATTTGTTAACTTCAAAATGACATTTCATTAAATAATTTCCTTTTATATTATTGCATCATTAATTTATTTTCCACTAAGATTAGATTTTTGAATGCTACTTCAGTCAATGGCTATATATTGTGCATATTAATGGTTTTGATTTTACTTAAAATTATAAATTTTGTAGCACTGCAATTTATGTTGGAACATTAATATATTTTCCTATTATGGTTAAGCTTTAGACTTGTTTTGCTAAAGTAAATTAGGATTTTGCTTTTGCTTTTTATAAAAAAAAATTTTTAAAAAAATTGGTATGTAATTTATTTTACAGCTAATTGTATTCATATTTGATAACTTCAACATGATATTTCATTATATAATTTCCTTTTATATTTGATTTTACTTAAAATTTTAAATTTTGTTGCATTGCAATTTATGTTAGAATATTAATATATTTTCCTATTATGGTTAAGCTTTAGATTTATTTTTGCCAAAGTAAATCAGGATTTTGATTTTTGCTTCTTATAAAAAAAAATTTTAAAAATTGATATTTAAGTTATTTTACAGCTAATTGTATTCATATTTGTTAACTTCAACATGAAACTTCATTATATAATTTCCTTTAATATCATTGCATCATTAATTTATTTCCCACTAAAGTTAAATCTTTGAATCTTATTCAAGTCAATGTCTATTTAATGTTAATGCATATAAATAAATTTAAAGTTACTTTAAATTTGAAATTACTTTAATTTGTAATTTATGTCATTTATAATTATAATCAATTATTTTTATTGTCTTTTGAATTCAATTAATTTATACAAAATATTAAGATATTTCCTATTATAGATAACTTTCAGATTTATTTTTGTTAATATATATTTTCTTTTATCATACAGAAAGTTTTTTTTTTTTTTTTTTAAAATGGAGTCTTATTTTGTCTTTTTAAAATCATTTTCATATTTTCTAACTCTAACTTAATAAATTTCATGAATGTATTAAAATATTTGATTAAAAAATTATATTTTAATAATGTGGTGATTATACAAATTATATTTACAGAATTTCCTAATTTTCTCTATGATGAAAATATTATTTTTTATTTATGTTGTTTGACTAAAGAATCAATTATATATCATTTAATAAGAAAATTGTGTATATAAATAAGGGTAATGTCATCTTTTCATAAGTATCATTTGTTGAAAACATTTCATTTAGGTATGGAGAGAAAAAAGACTAAAGGACGTCAAAAGATACCAATGAAAAAAATTGAAAATAAGGATTCCATGTTTGCTGCATTTACAAAGCGTCGTGAGGGTTTGTACAAAAAATCTAGCGAATTCGCTATAGAATGCAATGTTGACATTGGAATAATGATGATTTCCCCTACTGGTAAGCCTCATTCATTTTTTCACCCTACGGTTGATGCAGTTATTTCTCGTTTTCAGAATCCTAATATGCAGTTAGGTGAAAGTACAAATCTAGAGGCGAATGCTGCTAGAAATGAAGTGAATCAACTCAAAACTAGGCTTGAAGAACTTGATGTCATAGAAGATATTGTGATTGCTAAGAAAAATTCTTATGAACAAATGGAAGAAACAAGACAAAAAGGCTGGTGGGAGTCGACTGAGCAACTCAATGCAGATGAAGTGTTCATATTTGAAACTTGGTTAAATGAAACTAGTTCGAATTTACACCATCGTTTGAATCAATTTGAAATTGAAGCTTCATCCTCAATGAGATGAATCTATTGGAATGTGAAATTTGAAATGTTCAAATTGCAAATGCTTCATCCTAAATGATCACTTATGGATATAATTGGGAAGACTCTAGTAAGTTTAAATCTATATTAATAATGTTGTGTTTTAAAAAAATTATTTCAATAATGCTACAAATATGTATCTGATATGCTTTTTATTAATAATATATTGATATGGTTAGTCTGGATTATTGTTTATGAGAACGAAATTTCATGTGTTGTTTAGAAATAATATATATATATATATATATATATATATATATATATATATATATAGAATTTACCGATGACTGCATACAATTGACATTAAATTTCATTTAAACATCTCAACTAAAATTTATTTATTTTAAATACATCGAATAAGACTTGAAGATATCATTTCAACATGTTTTATTAAGTCGACACATTTCTACATGTTTTACTAAGTCGACACATTTCAACACGTTTTACTAGGGATGACAATGGGCCGGGACGAATGCGGGGCGGTGTGGGTGGGATGCGGTGCAGATTGAGGTGGGTCCGTGGGTGTTTTATAAACTAATGCAGAATAGGGCAGATTGCGGATATATATGATTTTATGGGTCCAAACTTAAAGTTAACTTTTTTACATTTATTAAGATAATTTTTATAAAGCTACTAAAATATTCAAGATAGTACATCAAAATGGTTCAATAAAGAATATACAATTTCTACATGTTTTCTAATGACCTCTAAAAATAAATTTATTTTTATGAATTTTATTTTAGAATCAAACTTAACTAGAAAAATAAAATATTTAAAATTTTATGCAGTGCGGTGCGGAGGGGGGTGATGCGGATTGAAAATGAAAAAAGTTGTTATATGGGACATGGAAAGGCAGATTAAAAAATATGCGGGTTAAGCTCAACCCCCACCGCCGCATTGTCATACATACGTTTTACTAAGTCGACACATTTTAACATGTTTTAATAAGAAGGTCATGCTTGTTAAAGGAGGAGCAGATGTGAAAACGGGGAGAAAAAAAAGAAGTGATGCATATTTTTTCTATTTTCTTCTTTATTGAAATGTAGAATTTATTAAAAGTAATTAACTAAATAACTTTAGACATGGATTTTGTTCACAATTTATACTTTTAACAATTATTTTTGGTATATATGTCACATGTTTTTATTTAATTCACTACTTTGACATATTATCAGCAAGTCTGTTACACGCATCTTAATATTTAAATGATTGATAAAAAGTGTCAGTATGACATAATGAAATTCCACATGAGGTGTTTAAAATGAACAAACTCTAATTGAG
This sequence comes from Solanum sitiens, assembly GCA_016801875.1. NCBI lineage: Eukaryota > Viridiplantae > Streptophyta > Magnoliopsida > Solanales > Solanaceae > Solanum > Solanum sitiens. Next base: position 320,916 of record JABWTJ010000465.1, on the reverse strand, counting down.
GTATCTAAGTGAAAGTTGATATCAATTTAGGTGGTCAACGACAATTTTTGCTTAATATATTGCATACAAAAGCATTTGTATACATTACATCAATGAATTGTGATTAATTTTTCCTCTCAATTGATTTATGATTAAAAAAATAAATATTTTATTTGGTTTAATATACCACAAACATAATAAATTACAGTTTAAAACAAAATGACAAAAATAAATAAACAAATTCTTTAGGCTGAGACGTGAATATCTCGCTCTCTTTAAGGAGATTCAAGCCCACTGAGGCATAATCTATACCGATCCAACAATAATACTCTTGATTTTTCCTTCCAAGATACAACAGCCCAACAACATCGTACGACTCAAATAACTCCAGATTTAGTTAAAGAGTCCAAAACTTCATATAAGAGCACCTTCCTTCAACATATAAATAATCACTTCTCTATGGTGAATATAGTTGAAGACTTGGAGTATTTTCTTTGTCTCAATTATTTCTTTCACTACACTTATCTCACTATACACTATAATATTATTTCACACATCTCATCCTGTTTTGATATCCCCTTCATAAAGGAAGAAATACCATTGTTTATAAGGGAGAAATTCTTCTTTGTATTAAATAAGAATAATGTGGATATATATATATATATATATAATGTAGGTAAATGCATGATCTAAATATTACATAAGTTACAATGTATAATGAGGTAGAATAAAGAGTGAAATTAAAGGTAGATCGTGTCAATAAAGGTTATAAGAGTTACACCTAATAATGACCACATTCTCGTCAACTTATACCACTAAATTTATGCACTTAATATTTTAATATTAAAATGCATATACACCAACATATTGTTCATCTATTTTTTCTGATAATATATACCATGATACAAAAACAATGAATTCTTCAGAGTAGACTAAGATATATGTTAGATTTTTCTGACACAAGGGGAGAAAAGAAGCAACTATGAAATACTCGATAAATTAAGGGTGAACTCATCGGTGGCCATCTAAATTTGACATCAATTTTCACTTAGACACTTTAACTAGGTTTTGTTCATTTAGACACCTCATACTATGCCCAACTGTGTCATTAAACACTTTTTCGATAATTTGCCAAATTTGTAAGGTGTGTGTAACACACTCACAGATAATGTGTCAAGTGACGAATTAAATAACGGCAGGTGACATATATAGATTTTTTTTTTATTAAATGATGATTTTTTAGTAGAAAAAAAAAACTACCAATGACTCATTGACATGTGACATTTATTTAACTAAATATCTTTTTTTTAAAAATTAACCACTTTTAATTTTAAAAAAATTCTTCTCACGCCTCCACCCCATATTGTCTTCTCCACTATCCCACCCCCACCTTAAACCCCAACCCCTCTCTCTCTCACCAGATTGTCTTCTCCACCCCACCACCACCCCGACCCTCCCCCACCCAAATGTATCAAAAGAAGAAGTTTTTTTTGTTTTGTTTTTGTCATTTTGTGAATGTTGTGAGATAAAAACATTTTTTTGTGGTAGATTGATATTTGAATGTTTGATTGGTGAATGTAGTAATGCATTTGCTTGACCTTTTTGGGGGAATTTTTTTTTTCCTTTTCAACTGAATTTTTGGATCAAAGAATATAAAAGATTGTTGTTTTAGTATATAAATATGGAGTCTCAATCTTTCTACTAAAAATTATATAGCTTATAATTGATTTGGACTTTTTTCGTGATTATGATGTGAGAAAGCATACAAATGGATTAGAACGCTAAAATTATTTATTGTAAAAGTAGAATTTGATAATTGAAAATATAATTTCTTGTCATTTCTGAGTGTTTTTTTTTTCTTCTTAAAATTTGTGTTGATTTTTCTCAAATTATTTTGAGGAGGAAGAAGAACAACAAAATAAGTGAAAGTATTAAAGCTAAAAATTTATGGACGCTAGAATTTACCTTTTGTTTGTGGCATCGTCAAATTTATTTCACCAAGGAAAAAGTTTAAGCTTGGAAAAGGGTATCCAAAAATTAGGGAAGAAGAAGAAAAATTGGTAAAATGAGGCTCTCACGCGCGTCCACTGAGTGTATCACACTTACTATGTCATCTCAGTAAAAAGTGTCAAATTGACACAACGGGGCATGACATGAGAGGTCTAAATTGAACAAAGCTTAGTTGAGGTGTCTAACTGAAAATTAGTGCCAACTTTAGGTGATCACCGATGGGTTTGACCATAAATTAATAATCTCTCTAAGATAACGTAACACCCCGAAAATTTCTAAGTTAATTAAGACTCGAACCATTTTTCATTTACTTGAAGGGTCATATCGGGTGATTCTTAAATTGCTTATATGTGTAAAGGTAAATTCTTTAGTGTGGAATAATTTTGGATATTAATTAAGGTAACTAGAATCTCTTAACACAAAGTTGAGTTGAAAATTTCTTTACCGATTAAGTTTTGATGTAAAATTCTACTTGGTTCAACTTCACATGATCATATCTCTTAGAATATAAGAGTTATGTGGCCTATAATCTATCAAATTAAAGGTATTTGAATCTAATTTCCGACGTCACTAATTTTGCATCAATCCAATTTCAGAGTAAAATTTTATGATCATTTTAGTAACAGATACAGTGCAGTGACGAATTAGCCGACGAAAAAACATTAAATAGGGATTATTTTGTCTTTTTACCTCTAATAAAACTCGAAATGGATTTCTCGACTAGTATAAGACTCAAACAATCAAATTTTCATCTTTTAATCCATCATTCTCTCCTCTCTCAAACCCTACGACAAAACCCTAAGGAAAAATAAAAGTAGAAGATTCTATTCAAGAATTTTTCAATCTTTTTAAAGATTCTTCTTCAAGATAAGTTTTTCTCCTAGATTTTCATTATTTTCTACTCAAATTCCTCCATAATTCTTGTCCATAGAGATTTTAAGAAAATAATTCAAGAATCTCGAGATAGGTTTTCTTGATTGTTCTCCTTCAACCTACAGTTTCAAGTCTTCTAACCATGTTCTTTCAAGATTATTCAAGAACCTTGTTCTTTCATGTATGTAAGGCTATCATACTGTTGGAATAGTTTGTCCTCACGCCCTACATCTACTTTCAAATCAGTAAAAAAAATCTAGGAGTTTTTCCTTAGATATGAGTATTGTTGAGATAAGTTGATTTTGAGTTCTTGAGTTTATGTTTCTTTTAAGCAAATTTTATTCCTTATTATTCAATTTCTATATTTTTATTGAGATCCTTGATTTGATTCGTTAATGTCTGTATTTCAGCATGAACCCTATGATTTGAGTTACAAATTTGAAAAGCTTTTAAAGCCAACACTTGAGTTCTTAACCTGAGTTTTGAGAAAGTAAAGATGAGTTTTGGGGAAAGAGTTTTTAAATCATGATTAGTATGACAATTGGGTATGTCATCAATGTATGGGTACCATAGATATACCATCAATGTTTATGCAATATGACTTTTCGAGTCATCAATCATCATATTAAAATATAATTTTGATATTTTTTTCGAAAGATTTTTCAAGTATGAATTGAGTTAGAGTATAAGGGGGCTATGTATTCCCAGATATATCAATTTTGACGTTGATAAAAGATAAACTGATTTCTAAATGAGTTATGAGTTCAAAAGATATTTTAAGAGCAGTTACTTCTTTTAAGAGGACAGTTTGAGCAATTATCTAAAACTAGAAGAAGAGTTATGTTTTAAAACATCAGCATCTGTATATAATATTGGGAGTAATATTGAACACCGATATGTGGACGAATTCAGACTATTCAAAGTCCTCATAAACCATGTATGCCAACATGGGTAAAGGGTCATATTTTTTAGATGATTCCTTATTGTTTTTTAAGCATAACTGAGTGAATCTACTTAGTTGAGGTGGATAAGACGTTGTATCATCATGTAACTCATAGTGATGGTTGTCGGTTAAAGAATCTTTAAATAGAGTTAAAGTGTATTTTATATATAACTTATTATATTGAATTCAAAGATGAGAAATCATTTTGTAAGACTTTAAATGAGTTTAACTCCTTTATTTATTTACATTCAACTTGAGTACGTCGTTATACATTTCAGTTTTTTCTTTCTGTTATTTGTTATTCATCTATATTAATACTGGTATATGCAATGTACTAATGTTATTCGACCTGCATCTTTTAATGATGCAGTTACAAGTTATTATGATCCTCAATACGAGTATGTTTAGATCAATTCATATGTTCGTCAACTTTCGAATGAGATCTCTTTGTTTCCGGAGGACTCCACTATAATGAGACTTATCTTTGTATAAAAAAGGCTTCATAGATAAATAGTTTTGTAGAGTCTTTCAGTTTCAAATGTTTTATTTAAAACTTATGTATATTTAGTTCAGTTTTAAGATTTAGTAAAATGTTTTAAATGTTTCTGTCAATTTGATGCTTATATGTATGTTTGAGTTAGTTTTTCGCTTGTAGTCAGCCAGGATGTAGGCTCGGGACCAACAATGATTCTCGAGTTTTGGTCACGTCCAGGATGTAGGCTCGGGACCAACAATGATTCTCGGGTGCTGGTCATGTCCAAGATGTAGGCTCGGTCGTGATAGATAATATTTTCTCGAATCACGACTTGGGCCAATGAAAAAAATCAACTATTCCAATAAGATAACATATTTTCAGAAAACCTATATAAATATATGGTCTATTAATATTATAATTAATAATTCCTTAAAAGTACAAATATATCTAAGACAATTTAATGAAATATGATTATTGTGTATTATTTTTTCTTAAAATTTAAATATAGTTGAAGCTCAGTTCTAACGTTTCTTATCACATTCAAAAGTTTTGGCAATGTCTTTTTGAACTGCACCATAAAATTCAGCTAATTGTTTGAGTGTGTTTGATATTGTACCTTGACTAGCTTTTAGATGAAAATTTTTCATTAATCCATGACTGCAAATTCTTTTGAGAGCATGTGGAATGATCTCTTTGTACTCACATAATGCTTTATGTTTTTTATCTGTCATTGTTGATTTTGGGATATCTTTTAAATGAAAAGCCATTTTTGAATATGAATTTCAAAATTTTCTATATTGCTTATATAATTTATTGCTTCACCATCATACATTAAAATATTTGTAATAAAGATACAATGAATAATATTTGATTATTAAGAAATAATGTACATTATGTACATTACTTTTACTATGAATCATTGAATTATTAAATTTATATTACAACAAATCATTTAACAAAACAATATATGACAATGGAACATACACATACATTGTACTTTACGTATAATGATTTTTTTAATATGAACTCAATAAATATAATACATAATTTAGCAAGGTACAATGATTTTGACATATTCATTGTACATTATGTATAAAAAAAATTTAAAATGTGAATTCAATAAATATGATACATAAATTAGTAAGATACAATGAACTTGATGTAATCAAAATTAACATTCATTAAATTTAAAAATATTCTTTAAATTGATAAATATCAATTTATCGATTAAATAATATTTATATAGAATAATAATATTTCATGATTCCACTTATACATTAGATGGAATTCTTGTTTATTTCACTAAAATTTTACATTACAAGCTCACAAACCCAAACCCAAACCCAACAAATTATATGTGGGGTGATTTTTCCATTTTGAATTAATTTCTATCAACTATAATTGTTTTTTAAAATATAACATTTATCATATCCGAATTATAATATAGTAAAATTATCATTTTAAGATATGTCAAATCAATACGGAACGAAGAAGAATCATATCAAATACTCCATCGTCTGGAATTGTTTGTCATGTTACGCTTTTCGAAAGTCAATTTGACTAATTTTAAAAGTTAAATTAGATCATATTAATTCAATATATTAAATAAAAAAATAAATATTCTAAAAATATATGAAAAGTAATATAAATTATAACTTTTTATATATTAATATAATAAAAAAATATATATTAAAATATTAATCAAAGTTTTTATAATTTGACGAGTATCATCCAAACACATGCTTGCCAAATTTAAATTCAAATAACAAACCATGATTGGTGGCATTAAAGTTAGTTGACAGCTCGGAAAGGGAAAGCGTGGGTCAATCAATCTAACGCCTATCTCTTCATCGCCTTCTTCCTCAAAAAAGAAAAAAGAAAAAGAAAGGTAAACGCTCTACTGTAACGATCGATTTTCTTCAAACTTAGCTCTAAATTTATATTATTGACGCGGATCTAGAATTTGAAATTTGCGGTATATATACATATTTTCATAAATTTTGATACAAATATGATTATACAAATGTAGAGGCGGATCTAGAATTTGAATTTATAATATGCATAATCATACATATTTTTAATTTTGTGTGTATATACAGAGGAAGAAAGGTGCAGAGGAAGAGAGATGACGATACTGTATGCGCTGGTAGCGAGGGGATCGGTGGTGTTGGCGGAGCAGAGCGGGACGTCAACGAACGCGAGTACAATTGCGAGGCAGATTTTGGAGAAAATCCCAGGGAATAATGATTCCAATGCGTCGTACTCACAGGATCGGTATATTTTCCATGTTAAACGCACTGATGGACTTACTGTTCTCTGTATGGCGGATGATAGTGCTGGAAGTAAGAAATTATCCTTTTGTATAATGCAGTTATGTTGTTAGAATGTGTTTAAATTCATGTTTATGTCGATTCAGCTTTCTCGTTATGTGTCTTTAATTTAGATATATCGAAACAATAACAACAGCAACATAGCCAGTGTAATCCGATAAATGGGGCTGGGAGGGTAGTGACTGGTGTCTATGCAACCTTATTAAGATAGAAAGACTGTTTTCGATAGTCTCGGCTCAAATATAGATATATCTAAACAACAGCAACACCATGGGTCCGGGGAGAGTGGTGTCTATGCAACCTTACCCTGAAGGTAGAGAGAGAGACTGTTTCTGATGAATACTCGGTTTAAATCTAGTTATATCTAAACAAGAATAACATATTCAGTATAATCTCTCAAGTGCGGTAAGAGTAGGATGGTGTGAAGATAACTATAATTCAGTGAGTTGGTGAATGATTTATAAAGCCATTTTATAAATCAGAGAAACAGAATATTGTGAAGCGTTGTCTTTTAAGCAGCCTTATGGTCTTTAGTTACAGGTTCATTTCACAATATCACTGAATAATATCCCGCAGCATTGGTAATTCTGTTCTTCTTGATTTATATTTATATTTTTGTTCTGTCTTAGGGACATCTTTCTATATCCTTCTTTAATATATTTTACCTTGGCATCTTTTCCTTGGTTTTGTATCTCCTAGTACACTGTAAATATATTTTGGTTAGTTGTTCCCAAAAAAGAAGAAGATTTGTAGTTGTATGGGGACTTCTCCTTTTAATTTAGTTCGAATTTAGATAGTAGTTCAACTCTTTAGTAACACCACAGATTTCATTTTCATTTCTGATATGTTACCTTGGAAGATTGCCATATATTGTGGATATTTTACTATACTGAATTCCTTTGCAGGGAGAATCCCTTTCGCATTTCTTGAAGAAATTCACCAAAGATTTGTGAGGACGTATGGCCGAGCAGTTCTGTCTGCGCAAGCTTATGGTATGAATGATGAATTTTCGAGGGTCCTTAGCCAGCAAATGGAATACTACTCTAGTGATCCAAATGCAGACAGAATAAACAGGCTAAAGGGTGAAATGAGTCAGGTCAGTTACCAATGTTGTTTAGGCCTTAGGGAGCTTATGTTCTAGATGTTTAGGCTAAAGGGAGCTCCTGCAAAAATCCACATTTTTTCAATCTGATGAGGCTTGCACCTTTTAATGCGTCATAATTATCTCATCAACAAGCATATTGTAATGACTGATTAGGCTTAATAGTTCGTGGTGTTTGATGCAACATTCTTCCCTTGAGACCATCAATAGTGATTTATACGTTCCTGTAATAAAACTTTTATTGTATTGATGAGTAGTGGTGATAAAAACAATATTTACAGTTTCAGTTATCAAGTCTTATAAACTAGAAATTGCAGCAAATCATATTTACCAGCCATTATATTTTGACATTAGCTCAGAAACTTTTGGATGTATGTGCCATGTAACAGGTGCGCACTGTCATGGTTGAGAATATCGATAAAGTTCTAGAGAGAGGTGATCGCTTGGAATTGCTGGTCGATAAAACAGCTAATATGCAAGAAAATACTTTCCGCTTCAGAAAGCAGGCTCGCCGTTTCAGAAGCACTGTATGGTGGAGAAATGTCAAGCTCACGTATGTTGCTTCTATTACTTGGACAAAAGCTATTTCTTTGTTTCATTTTTCCTTGGTGGGGAAGGGGGTTGTTCTTTCAATAGTTGGATGAATTATAATTATTAGATTTCTTTTTGGGTAAGATTAAACTCTGATTCGAACAGTTAGATTGTTACATGTGAAGATCCCTTATAGTTGTAAATTATATGACATTACTGAAACTAGCTGGGCTCTATCCTACCTAAAATGGTTTTACAAAACGGACAGTGTATCTTTTGTGAAAGGTAACGTAAAACGGACAGTGTATCTTCCAGGATCAATTTAGAGAAATTTTAAAATGTGAATACTCAAGTTTTACATCTTTGGGAAGTCCATGAAATGATTGATCAGTATAAAGCTTCCTCGTGGATTTCTTGATTTGGTTAGTATAAAGCTTCCTCATGGATTTCTTGATTTGGTTATTCCTTTTCCTTATAATGTCTTTCACGATCTTTTATCTGCCTGCTCCTAAACAGTATGAATTCTAACAACAAATCCCCTCCTAAACAGTATGAATTCTAACAACAGATCCCTACGTTTACAGAAGATTTCATAGTTTTAATACTGTACTTATTATCCCAGGATATTGTTAATTTTGTTCTTGATGGTTGTTTACATTTAAGGAGTGGCAAGCTTCAAGTTTTTATTTTCCTATTTCATTATTTAATTTTGTCGTCGTTCTTTATAATGATGTTTGCTTTTTGCAGGGTGGCTCTGATATTCCTCCTCCTTGTGATAGTTTATGTAATTTTGGCTTTCGCTTGTCATGGACTTACACTTCCAACTTGTTTGAAGTGAGGATTACTGGATCAGCATCACATCTTTCGTCCTGAAACATTATTTTGCAATTTCATCTTAATTAATCTTGGGGTAAAGCTTGGATGTGTTTTTTGGTGTGGCTTTCATCCTTGATATGTATTAATCGTGTGATATCATTAAGCTTATAAGCAAGCCAAAACTCTTGGTTTGATAATGTAGATTGTATTTATATATAATTTTGACCCATGTGAGGAAAATGAAGGGGGTCAAATAACTCATGATTGATTTCTTGGTTTGATATCTGTGTTGAAATATATCTTGACTATCTTTTTATTTGCTCTCTATGTTGAAATTTGGTTTTGTTGCTTATTTGAGGCCATGGAAGGTTTCAACCTAAGTGACATTTGTTTCAGAAATTTGAATACTTCATTTTGGAGAATATATTTCAATTTTTGCTTTTGCAGGAATCTGTTTTTCAACTATCTGTTATAGAGGAAATGCTAATCCAATTTGAAACCACCACAATTCCATCCTTATATCAAGATATGTTATATATATTCTGTACAAATATGCACTATAATTCTGCATTGAATTGTTCCATGTCAAATATTACAGTGAAACCAAATTGTCATCTATAAGGGAAAACCTGTTCAATAAAGCTTCTAAATCTTGAAGGACCGCCATGTAATGCTCCTCGGATTGAGCCCCTTCTTCAACAACTTGCATGACATGTTTATGTAGATGATTGTATAATTCCACAGGATTATTCACATCAACATGACTAAGAACACAATCTACTGGAGTCTTACGTTTGTAATCTTTATCCCAACGCGGTAGTATGTATTGTGATGGAATATCTTCTACACCATTATAATTCAGTACATTCAATGCATGTCTGCATAAGTAACCTTTGAAGTTGAACAAACTGCAAATACAACGTACTTCTACTTGTGTAGTCTCAAAGAGAACCTCAAACTGCCTGATCTCCTTGTCACTTCCTTCGGATTCTACTCTTTCTTTGACAACAAATGTCATTATCGGCCCATTCATGTTTACTTGTCTTGTGTTAAAGCAAGAATGCATTTCCTCAACTTCTTTTTGGAACTTCTTGAATATTTCCTTTGTGAATATCCGCGAGAGTTGCTGCTCAAATCTGCATTTTGTTTTCAGTTCAAAGCTTGAACTTCTCGACTCCATATCAGCCATTGCTTCTTTCAGGTATTTCCTTTGCAGGGCTAGGTCATACTTATCAACAAATTCTTTGAATGAAGTGTGCTTATGTACATAACCATCAAAAAATGAATCCAAACTCTCGTTTTCCTTTATTGGCATGATTCCCATGAAGGAAATATCTTTTAAGTAGACTGGCACCCATTTTTCACGATCTTCGTACAATGATTGAAGCCATTTATTGCCTTTGAGTCCATGCTGACTTATCATCTGACCCCAAGAACTTTCAAATTCGGTGATCTTCAAAGAATTATAAACTGCTTTACACAGTTGCATCTTGATGGACTCATACCCCTTCAATCCTCCCAACTTCTCAGGAACTCGCTGCATGATGTATGACAAACAATAACAATGACAAGCTTGAGGGAAAACCTTAGAAACTGCAATTTGCAATGATTTTGACTGATCAGTTAGAATAACTTGCGGATGTCTCCCCAGCATACATGTTTGCCATGATTTCAACATCCAAATAAAGTACTCTGCTGAATCATGTCCAAGAAAACCACATCCCAGCAAAACAGGTTGCCGATGATTGTTTAATCCGACAAAAGAAATTAGAGGAATTTCATATTTGTTTCTCAAGCTTGTTGTATCAATTGCAACTGCATCAGAAAAGGAGTTGAAAGCAGCCCTAGACCTAGCATCAGCCCAGAACACATTTCTCAGGCATCCTTCATCATCAAGATTCATCAGATAAAAGAAGTTTGGATTTGTCAACTTCATACGACAAAAAAAATTATATAGGGCATGTGCATCCCCCTCTTTAAGCTCTAAATGCTTTGAGGTATCAACAGGAAGCCCGCTATCTGTTTCCTCGATTTCTTGGGATCCATTATAAGCAGCATCAATAGATGTGTGGTATAACTTAATTGTATGTACTTCTGAAACAGGTGTCAATTCCTGCTGTTTTTTGGAAGCAAGAATCATTTTTTTGTGAGACTTATAGAACCGTCTGATCTCTGGGCTTACTGTATGATTATGCTGAAGCACAACTTCAACAATTCTCCATCTTTTTGAGTCCACAAGTTTAATTACTAGCATTGCAGGACAACCAGTTCTTGTTTCTGGCCTAGGGTGATTTGCTCCACTTTTCTTCTTGAAACCTGCGTTACTGCAGCTAAGTTTTGCTCTATACCTTTCTTTCCTTTTGGATCTAAACCAGGAGTTGCTCACTCTGATACCAAATCCTTGTTCCTTTCCATACATGTTATAAAAATCATATGCTTCATCGAAAGACCCAAATTCCAGACCGACTGTGGGTTGTGGGGACTCTTTCTTTGAATCATTTTCATGAATTTCATTATCATGTTCCACCACAGAACAGTCTTCTCCATCCTCATATTCTTCAGAGTCATCAAACACTGGGCCACTGTTAAGACAAACTGCCTCCATCTGAAACATGGAATTGAAATCAGCATGGAGATGATTTAACCAAAAGTAAACAAACAAAATGATTTCTTTCTGAATCAGTTGCAACCTTCTTGTAAATAGTCCATTTTGGAAGGAGGGGAAGTTTCAAACATAGTAAAAATATCAAAAAGACAATTCCAAAAAGAACCTGAAGTGTGTGCTTTAGAGTTCATGAAAGATCACTTGGTGGTTTCAACCCTTCAAGAACTCATAGATTAAGTTCAAAATGACGTGGTATTGGGATTTGAAAATGTGGCTAGAGTTTGACAGGTTTAAGAGAAATCAAGACAACATTGTCAAGTAGTAAAACTACAATGTACTAAGAAAAAGGTAAAATTGCAAGAATGATGGGAAGGAGGACTTTTCTTACAACAACAATTTGGAAGTTGAGGCGTACATGTCGCATACAGTAGGGTGATTAAGGATATGTCCGATGGAGCCGAGACAGCAGTGAGAATAGTGGAAGGAGACTTGAAACACTTTCCAATCTTGATGGGGTTGTACCAGTGATCAAATCTTAGTTCGTTTTTATTACATATGATTCAACTATTTTGTGCACGGGTATGGGGTGCAGAAAACCAATCTGCTAGATTCATGAAATAGTAGTGAAAATAAAAACATGCAAGTGGAGATGAGAATGGTCTAAACAAGTCTGAGTAGCATGAAAAAAAAGTAGTAGAGGTGCTTTAGGTACTAAAAGTAAAGAAGATGACATTTGAGGTACACAAACCAATTTGTTCATCCTGATCTTCCAAAAGTAACACTAAAATCGCAGCAGCTAACACCGGAACAAACATGCCATAGCACATTCTGCCATAGAAGCCTGAAAAATCTTCCAAAGAGATCAGTCAGTGTTCTGGGATCTGCCTCAGCATGATCACTCACTAACACCTTTTCTTTTCCTCTCTCTTTTTTCATATGACACTTCACATTTTATGTAAATTAACAGCTGATCGATGGGTTCCCTTAATCACATCGATAGTCAACATGCCCCCTCCCTTCTGCCATCACCCAATCAACACTCGCCTCCTCCGATTCCACCCTCCAAACTAAAAGATACACTCAACAATAATTCACTTAAAAGAATCCCTTCTAGTAAAAATATCATACGTCAACAAAAAAAAAAATGGCAAAGCTCATAAGGAGACATAACCCAAGTTTGGTTTCCATAACTCAATAATGATCGAATTTGGTCATTGATTAAGTATTAAAATTCATATCTTATATAATTATGCCCTTTGATCATAACAAAAAGAGTATGAGATCAGGTGATATTCTACACAGATCAATCGAATAAAAACAAAAAATTGTATCATCATCAACTGGAAAGCTAAAGTCACCCTAACTTCAGACAACCTCCACTTTTATGAACTGTTAGAAATTTCAGCAATTGATAACTAAGTGTTTAAACGCAACAAAAAAAATATAATCAAAATTTAGCTAAAAATTTCAAGGAAATAAAGTACTACATACAATTAGCAGGAAAAAAAAGAAAGAAGAAAAGATGATACCTCTACCGGACAAAATTAAAATTTTCTTATCCAGGACTAAACATTTCAATCAAAATCAAAATTTTAGCTCAGCTGTTGAACAGAAATTATCAATTTCCGAAGCAGGCTAGTAATAACAGTCACGCGCCGGCGAACGAGCGGTGAGGGTGGTGGTGGAGAACGGCGGACGACGGAGGTGGAAAGGCTGGTTTTGTACGACGGCGAGCGAACCAAAATCGGTAAGGGCTTAGAATTTGGGAAAATTAAAATATTTGCAAACTATATCCTTGGAATATTGTCTATACTGCGTTAATCGACCTCGAAACATTTCATTATTAAAGCCTTCACAAAAGAATTACAAATCAAGATCTCGAGTACAAATTTAAATATAAGATTAATGTTTTAATTACAAAAAATAGTTTTACATCTATATGAACCTTTTTTATACTAATTCAAATTAATAAAATTCAAACTGAATAGGATGCTAATATTATATCCTTCAATTTTGACGTGCATAATTAGGCATTTAAGGTATATAAAATTGAATAAATAGATATGTTCATCTTACTTTGAGTTACTTATTTAATTTTATACAAATTTAAAGTGTTTATTTATGCACGCTCAAAATTAAAAGACATAAATATCAGTTATATACTACATTTCGAAGGTGTAAAGTGAACTTATTATAACTAACTTACTAACTTCAAGGATATGATTTTTAATAATAAATACAATAATTCGATAAGAAATGTAAATAATTGTATAATTCAATTGAAAAAATTGTACCCATTCTTATTTAGTTTTTTCTTTGGAATTTTACAGAGAATTTTAGTCCTAATGGCAGTGCGATCAATATTTCTTCTTCAGTGCTTCTTCTTAAGTTCTATTCTTTCTGGGTATATAAATTTTCATGCACGTAAAAAAATGTACTCAATTCATAAAAATTGTAAAATTTTAGTTTATGTTTTGAATTTATTAAGCTTGTTAATTAATTATTTTCCCGTAGCTTCTAATTAATTTTAATTTCCATTTGAATTTTTTGGATATTCAAAAATTCTAGATCTTCAATCTTCACATTTCCCTGTTTTGAAGTTTTTTCCATAGCTTGTTGATAATAAATTAGTAAAACCTAATTGATTGATTTGTTAAAAAAAAATAAAATTTAATATGAGAAAAATTACAGAGAGTTGAATTGGCCTGTTTATATTTTCTCTACATTTTTTATTTGTTTTATTAATTTTTTTTTGCAGGAATGTTGATGGTTATACTGTTACCGGTCGAGTAAAAATTCCCAGTACATCTTTCACCTTTCTCTTCCTAGTTATATTTTAGCGTTTTGATCATATTTCATTGTGAAATTCGAAAAAGACTAGTTCGTGATGTGTATACACCATCTCCCCAAACCTCACTTGTGCGAATACACGGGAACTTGGGTATGTTGTTGATGTATAGAAATGTAGTTAGTATACATAAGCTTCATATATTGGATAATATGTCATTTATTTGCCTAGTTTCACTAATATGATAACTAAAATATCATAAATTTAAGAAAAAATAGGTCAAAAGTAAACAATTATTTGGCATGAAAAAATTGTCAGTCAGTTAAATTTTCCAACTTTTTGTTAAGGCTACATAAGTTCTATCAATTTTAGATTATAGTGCTAATTAAATTCTCCTTTTGTTATAGAGATTCACTTCACTATACTTTGATGTTTTTAAATATTCTTTTGTGATAGATTTTTCTGGTTATAAGAAAATTGACTTTGTTTTCTGTAGTTGAGAAAAGGTTTTGGAATTGTTATTCATATATATGAAAAAAAATCGATGTGGAGATTCATATAGACGACTCAACTTATTTGTGAATAATTGCGTTGTTGTTTCTTTGTTTTCTGCAGTCTTTAGCTTGAAAGGATCTGGTTTCTTACCTAAAGCTTCAAATGTTAAAGTCATACTCAATGCTGGCCAAAGAGTTACTTTCTTGAGACCCAATGGATATTTCTCATTGTATCCTTCCTGTGTCGACGACTCAAGTTGGTACTTCAGCTTTCATTACCTAAAGTTATGTAGACTGATGAGTTTTGTGCTTCCTCAACTGCATATTTACCGCTGTTCCACACTCCGAAAAAATAAAACATTCATAGAATGTGTTTTCACTGTTTTTGTGTGTTGTTTTCCTGTATGATACAATAACAACAACAAGAACAAACAACTACGTATCAGTCCTAGACAAGTTGCATTGTGAGTGGTTCATCTGAATTATACTACGTTTGTGGGATAACATGAAAACTTGAAAGCTACTCCTCTTTGCAAAGACTATGCGAAGGGGATGCTATTCTATGAATGCAATTCCTTAACCTTAGCAATAGTCATAATGTTTCAGCAGGGACACATCTTATTGAGGTGTCTGCAATTGGCTACTTCTTTTCTCCGGTGAGCTTCACTACCACGATATGTTTGATTCTTCACCAATTTTCTAGGACAAAGATTTATATGCTTAATGTATCTCTCGTGATGTCAGGTCCGAGTTGATGTCAGTGCCAGAAATCCAGGTAAGGTTCAAGCAGCATTAACCGAGAACAGGAGGAGTCTGATTGAGTTGGTTTTGGAGCCATTGAGTGAGGAGCAGTATTACGAGGTCGGACTTTGATCTCCTAGATTTCCGTTTCATTTTCCACTTCTTTCTCTAAACTACTGTGTAAATTTCTCTTGCAGTTAAAGGAACCTTTCTCCATTATGTCTCTGGTGAAAAGTCCAATCGGCCTGATGATCGGATTTATGCTGTTTGTAATGTTTGTGATGCCAAAATTAGCAGAAAATGTCGGTGAGTACTCTTGCGCTCTGTGTTTTAACCAAAATAAAGTTGCTTTCACATGCAATAGGACGTAGTTCCATAACGTTGCTCCAATTTAACGTCTCTGTAATGCAAGAGTTTTGTGCTTTGGGATGACTGCACTAAATATGTGGTTCACTAGGGATTATTGTGATGTATGTACATTTATGCATCAATCTCTGATTTACTTCATCGAATTAGACCATGAATATCGGGCACTAAATATATATGTGGTTCACTAGGGGTGGCAAAGTTCTCAAAGTAAGAAGCATCCATAATCTGTTAATCCTTATATCTGAGTGAATGCGAACTTCACTGTCTCCTAACACTTAATTACTATGCACACTAAACTGTCTGAAGATTATCGACTTTTTCTGAATCTGTTTTCTTATATATATATCGATGGATATCTATGTTACGATGACTAAATGTTATACGCATTCACACATTCCCTCACATATACAAATAAATACAGATGCCCCTACACATACAAAAACAATATTTCTCAACTGTATCTATGGATGCTTGTGGTTGTCTTTTTTGTCCATCATAACGTCTCAATTGTATCTGCGGATGTGTTTCAAGTCCTATGTGTGTCAGTGTTTATGTATATAATCTAACAGAATAAAAAATTGTTAAGCCAGAGCCCTTGAATTGCATCATTAGTGGCTCCATGCCATTTCAAGATCATTCAGATTTTGGAACTTGACGTTGATTGAGAGCACTCTTGCTTACATTTCTGCAAGTTAATTTACCTTTAGATTCTCTGATTAACTGTGATGAAACAGGACATTATACATAAAATAACTCGCGCTAATGTGCTGATTTTCATGTGTGGCAGATCCTGAAGAAATAAGACGAACACAAGAGGAGATCTTGAGAAACCAAGGTAGTCTTTCAAGCTTGTTACCTGGGGCACAAAGTACCAACTAGAGAGAGGATTTTTTGGCCATTCTACGAAAAAGCTGAATTCTTTGTAAACTCAGTTCCAACGATCCTTATCAAGGTTCTTTTTTTTTTTTAAGTCAATGAGTACCATCACTTGTTCATTTATCACTTGCAAAAATCTCTCGTCTCGTTTTGGTTAAAATTCTAGGCCTCTGGTATCAGTTTGAATGTTTTATGCATCGAACGTTGTCCTAAGAATTATTTTATACTGAATTTGCCTGTATTCGAATTAGTGTTTCCATTCTTGATCACTGTATATGCTTGTGTTATACAAGTTTATTAGAACCATCAGTTAATAGTTCTAAGGAAAAAGGAAATTCAGAACAGAGTTTGGAAGTAAGTTGCAAGATAATATACTTTTTCTAGTATTTTACTTCTGTTCTAAAACAAACTGTTGGGGGTTGTATGGTAGCTCGTTAAATATAAACCCTGCATCTATCAGTAATATCATGTTTGATAGCATTTTGTGGTTATGTATCAAACTTCTAATATCTGCATAACTCTACTCAACTACCAAACAACCCCTCGATGCCTACATAACTAAGCATTGCATGGAGAAACATTTGATAACACATTAAATTTGTATATGAAGTACATTATATTACATATATCATCAATGATAGTGGAATAGATAGGATCCCTCGTGCTTAATCAAGAGGTTCTGAGTTTATTTTATTTTCGAGTATAAGTTTGAATTCATAATATCATAAGAGTGAGGAGATCAACAATAGGAATATAAACAATTAGAATCCACAAAATTTAAATCTTAAATAAAATTTAAATTTTGAATTCATCTCTGACTACACTAATATGAAATACAAAGGTTGAGCTTCAAGATATTTCTTTTCTGGTGTGTTTCCACAGCATATTCTGGAGGAGAAAATGTTGAAGCAGGATAAGAATAAAAGTGATCGATAAACATTTATATCTATTTAGTAATAAGAATAAATCTGACGAAGAATATTATTATCAATATAAATAGAAAAAGGTTCCTTAGAAGATAGAAGTGAATCTTATTCCAAATGATGGATCTTACTTCATGTTACTGACGTTTGCATTATTACCTCATAATTTGCAACAACTAGACTTATGTTAATGCACTACTATTTACCCATTTTAATAATAATTATTATTATTATTTTTATTATAATAATGTGGTTATCAATAGTAATAAGCAGGGATGTTCACGATTTGGATAAAAATCTATTCAAATTGAAAAATCGAATAAAATCAATAAAATAAACTAATTTTATTTGGATATGGTTTGATTTGATTTTAGATTAAAAATCGATAGTATTTTGTTTGATTATGGGTTCGTTTGAAAAAAAAAACAAAGAAATAACAGAACCAAATCGGCAAATTATATACATATATTTTATTATTATACATATATAATATATTACTTTTATAAACAATTTTTAAAATTTTAATATATGTTTTCATCAAAATTTATTTATTACTAGATAAATTACTCGTGTTTCGCACGGGATTAACTATTTTATTAAACTTATATATGATCATTCGGTAATACTAATATTTTCGATACATACACTATAATGTCAAGAACATAATTAACTAAAATTTAAATGGAGAACCTTTGGCTCCTTTCTTGTTAACCTCCATCATTCTCTTTTTTTATTATAGCATGATGTAACATGTAAATGTTAAAAATGACATTAAAATTGTTAGTATCATAAATACTTTTCCTCATAATAGTCATTATTATTGCTTAGGTTTCATATCACTGCCCCCAACTTATTTAGAATTGAGCCATAGTTATTGTTATGATTACAGTATGCAGTTACAAAAAATTAATGCAATTATTGATCAAGCACTAGGTGACATCTGAATGAAATTATTTACAACTGAATATTCTAAATCAGAATTTTGACACATAACATATGAAAATCTCACAACATAATTTTGTGAGACAAATATCCACAAATAATAATAAAGACACCTTATTTTCCTAACAATCAAGAAGAAAAAGGTATGTTGCTTAATATATACTTCAAAAAGATAGTCTGTCAAATTGTATCCAAGTTTACAGTTCACAAATTAAATTGAAGGAAGCTAAAAGAGAGAGTCATTACTTCCTTATATTAAAAAAAAAAACTTAATCAGAAGAAAGAGTTATTACTATAGCAAAAATATCTTTAACGATAAGTAATAGTTTAATTGTCGTTAAATATGAATTTTCATAGGCAATTGGTACTCTTTATAAATGTCCCTAAAGTCTATAGCAACATTGAATCTAATGACAATTAATTAATATCGGTAAAGGCCCTAACGCTCTTCGTTAATGCGCATATTTTGGACATTTGTTAGTTTAAAGAAAACTTGATTTCTTATATATTATGCCCAAAAAGAAAAGACGAAGAAATATGACAAATAAGTTAACTTACAATAAAAGTAATGGACTAATTGTCTCTATACTAATATTCTAGATAGAGTACAGTGACATACAAAATATTTGTATATAAGATAAAACAATCAAAATAATATATTATCTGTGGCAAGTAAAAAAGCGACCTGTTTTGTTCTTTTAACAAACTTCTTCATTGATTTCCGTATTAGTTATCACATATTTGTTGTTGTGTGCTATCAAATATAGCACAACTCACAAACAATTTCCCAAAAAGTATATGAAAAAAACTGTAGAAAAGGACAAAGGAGAAGATAAATTATCAATCATCCTCACAGAAAAATTTTAACTGAGTTAAACAAAAGTCACCAAAACAGCAAAAAGAAATTGCAATATACATGAATCACTACGACTTATAGTAACAAATTAAACTTCATGAAATAGGAGGAAGAAAACTTTAAGGAATGAAACACACTTCATAAGAAGCTTGATTAATGTAATTGAATTCGACTCTCAATAGCCAAAAAAACCTACAAATTAATTTAATAGTAGCATAAATAAAAGTTTTGTTTATTAAAGAATCAAATGTAATGAATTAAATCATTTAGCAATTTTATGTGTTTTGGACTGAGACGTTCAACATTAGTAATTGTAATTAAAATTAATTTTCTTCGTTTATATGAAAAAACTTGTAGAAAGGGACAAAAGAGAAGATCAATTTTTAATAATCCTTGCTGAATTTTTTAACATAGTTAAAAAAATCACCAAAATAGCAAAAAGAAATTGCCATGTTACATGAATAACTATGACTAATAGTATATATTAAGCTTCATGAAGTAGGAGGAAAACTCTGAGGAATGCAACAAAATTCATAAGAAGCTTAATTAATGTATTCGAACTCGACTATCCTATAGCGGAAAACACCTACAAATAGTAGTGGGAGGAAATCCCTCTATGATATACAACAAAAGAATAGTGTGAACAAATACTTATTGTGCCTTATCGGAAAGGTCACAACTTTTTGAAAAACTTGCAACCCTTCGAAAATGTCACTACCTTTCATAAAAGTCACAATTACTATTCATCAAAGTAACAATTTTTCGTAAAAGTTACAACTTTTCGTAAAAGGAAAGACTAGTTTATGAAATAAATAAATTCAAAGGGAATTCAGATTTGTGGTGACACCATGTACGCGGGCTTAGGATTCTCTTTTATATATGATTAGGGGTGTACAGGGTTAGTTCGGGTTTTTCAAATATCAAACCAAATCATTTATACAAATTTTTAAAATTTATAAACCAAACCAAACTAATAAAATTCAGATTGGATTTTTCAACCTCGGATTGGTTCGGATTTTTCAAATACCAAACCAAACCATTTTGTTGAATTTTAAATTTCATAAATCAAACCAAAATGAACCTCAATTTTTTTCAATTTTTTGAATTTTTTCGATAAAGTTTGCATTCAAACATATAATTAACTTGTGTTTCAAATATTTATTTAGTCCAACCAAAATACAATTATCTAATGTGTTTCTTTAAAAAATAACATAAAATATGAGATGATTGATGACACAAAAATATTCAATTAAAAATAATAATGAAATCATCATATAAAATAAATATTGTAAAATCATGATGAAAATGATCATAATCTAAAAGTACTAAATCATGCTAAAATAAATTTAGCAAGTATTAGTTACATTGTTAAATATTTAAGGAAATTAAAATTAGATTACGTATTTTATTATCTAAACCAATGTAAAACTAAAGAAAAAATATTCAATATTATTGTCATTTTTAGTGTTAATTGATTTTCTTTTTGCATTATTATTAATTTAATTTTGATTTAAATTTTATTATAATATCACCATTTATGAACTATAATCTTTATTAGACCATTTCGAATTCTAAGTTTTAAACTTGAAATAATATATTAAAAGATAAAACTATGAAATAGTATAAGAAATATTTTAAAATTATATCAAAGTAAATATTTTTATGTATAAAATAAATTTTAAAATAACATATATATTGTCGAGTTGGTTTGGTCTCGGGTTGATCTTTTTTTAGCTAATACCAAACCAACCCAAATATAGTCGGATTTTTTATCCAATACCAAACCAAGTCAAACCAAATCACTAGTCGAGTTTTTTTTGGGTTGACTCGATTTGTGATTTGGTTCGATTTTCGGATCGATTTTGTACACCCCTATATATGATATATGATTTACTTATGAAAGCAAAACTGTTCAAGTAGAGAATATTTGTCTTATTGATTTTATTATATGAATGTCTACTTTTGTGAGATAGAAAATGTCATTATCTCTTCCTTCTAGGCTAAAATAGTGAATTTTGAAGCTTTATTCGTAGTAAATTCAGTGATCGAAAGTTCTATAATGTCAGTTATTCTAACTATTTTTCATTTGAATGGATTGTTGTCACTTTTTCACGTTTTGAATGAATTGTTTCTTTTATTTTTGTTTATGTTTAATAACCAAACAACCGAATCGAAACCGATAACAACCAAACCATATAAATATATACTTATATTTGATTTGGTTTGATTTTAATAATTTTAAAACCGATTAAGCTGATTTTGTTTTGATTTTGATCGATAACCGATCCAATACCAACTCGTAAACACCCCTATAATAATAACAAAGTTAAACTAATCTTCTTAGTGTAGCTCATGTTGATAAGCAGAAGCTAGAGATATATGGATGTGAGTATCAGAACTTGATTCTTTGCTTCCATTTTAAGCAGGAATCTTATGATTAGTATTTTCCAATTACTCAAAACTACGTACCTCTATAAATACTGTAATTAATAACATATATAGACCAAGCAATACATATACAATTTAAAGAAACACAAACACAAGAAAAGAAAAGAAAAAATGATACCATCAAGCTACCAGTTGTTTTCTGCTCAACAGGTGGATAATAGTCTCAACAGCCAGCGATATCGTCAGACCACCAAGTCTATTAATAACGATGACGAAGATAATTACAATGTTAATCATGCTGCATCATTTCAAAGAAAGAGTCGCGGTAATCCTTGCTCGATTGTAGAATCTTCAGAAAGCGATCAAGATGATCAAGGATATGGTATGATAAGTCGTCAACGTTGTTCCAAAAATGATATTACATCTCTTCTAAGAATGCTGATGATCAATAGCACTCAACGTAGTCGTGGTGGTGCTGGTGCTGGTGCTGGTGCTGGTCGTTCCCAACTGACTATTAACCGAAATAGTCGAACTATTCCAGACTATTCAGACTCATGTACTGATATTGATGAAGGGGTGATAAAACACTTTAGCCATTCCCACAACTTGAACATGTACAATTTCCAGCAGCACTCACGAACCAACTGCAGTGTATGTGGTCTGCAACTTGTTGGCTCGGGTTACGGCTGTGAAAGTTGTCAATTTTATCTCCATGCATCGTGCTTCGATCTTCCACGGAAGATCCAGCACAATGCACACCCAGCACACCCTCTCACACTTCGTTACCCGTCCTACTACAAGCATTGTGGTAAGACATGTGACGCTTGTTGTGAACACATCAAACAAAGTTTTCTCTACTGTTGTGACCTCTGCCATTTTGATCTTCATGTCACTTGTGCCACGTTGTACAACGTCGTCAAGAGATCTGATAAATCAAATGGTAAACTCCGACTTTGTTACACGTTTCCTTTTGGTGACAATATTATTGCGCGATGCAACGTTTGTAATAAGAAGGTGTCTAAGGAAGGTTGGATGTATTATAGCAAAGATACTGGACATATTGCACATATCAACTGTGCTAAGGGTAACATTCGACCTTCTTGGATTAAAGAGAGTCTCAATATGCTTAAAATTAAGTAAATTAAAGAAATATCTAGCTGATCAAAGTAATATGGTATAGGGGATTAATTAATATGCAAAATTGTTAATCCTCATGTACCTTAATTATTTTGGTTAAAATAATTAAGGTTTTCTAGACTTGTGAGAAAAATAACATATAGGTGTGTGGTGTGTTCTATAGTAGAATTTGGTGGCCCTGTGATGAGGCATAAGTTGTGTCTAAGAAATAAGTGTTCTGCTTAACTTTTAGTGGGATCGGTGAACCACGCAAGCAGGTTAGATATCGTAATATGTATTACTACACATTAAAAGGGAAGGAGCCCAATCGAACCCTTCTTTTATGTATATGTTGACGATCTTAACTCTGTCGTTGTTATTAACTAGTATCAATAATAAGTTGTGTGTGTTTATTAAATAAGTCGTTTGTTTTATGTTAATATTTTTTTTTAAAATTTAATTCTCTCGAAGGGAAAAAAATAATATATTTATCTTTGTCGTATATAGTAATTAACGAATATTATTAGTCCACGTGTACTGGAATTACCTCAACTCATGAAAAAATTAAAACAATTAATTTACTCGTGACGAATTAAATTTCTGAGTATAGGTAAAAGTAAAACATTGTATCACTACCTGATTTCACTAATTGCTCCATTACATTTATCACTTCATCCTAGTTTTGAATTTCAAAAAGTTTCTCTATCTAGTAAATCAATTTCAAATATGTCAATAGGTAGTTTCATCTTCTTCACTGTCCATTTTTTCATCGATTCTTTTCTTTCAGTATCAGATCAACAACCTCTAAGTCTTTGAATATTTATGTCAACGAAACTTTTCACTTTTCAAAATCAATTTGATTAATTTTCAAAGTTAAAATTAGATTACATTTTCTATATTTTATATTTAAAAAATTAGATATTCAAAAATTATACGAAAAAATACTATAAATTGCAATTTTTTACTCTAAAAAAGAGACCACGATAATTAAAAATGGACAAGAAAATAGTGTTTGGTTATAAAAAAATGAAAAAGTTTTTGCCGGAAGAACAAATATTCTATATATAGATTTGATTAATTCTGGACGATAAAATATTTCCTCCTTCATTCCCATCTAAATAATGAAGACTGAAGAAAGGAACCGTGAATTGTGGTGCACTAGTGGGAGTGTTTCACCCTGGTTTCGTGTTCGAGCCCTAGATATGAAGAAAATCTTGTTGAACGCGCCGCTCTCAAATAAACCCTACCTTCCACAATCCAAATTTAGTTGGAACTCTAATGTAGACTCTGATCATCGAATGAGAAATAAAAAAAAAAACTTAAAAGAAAGGAAGAGTAACGTTAAGATGTCTCAAATGGTTGAGAAGGTGATTTGAAAGGTTGATGTGAATTTAGTGACCCAAGCAATATCGATTTATTATCACAGTTAACTTCTAAATAGTCTAAATTTAACATTATAATAATTTCACAGTTTTATTCGATCTCTCGTTCTAAGTTATTTATTTAGTTCATACTACTATCAAGCAGCATGGTAATACTGCATATATTACAGTTATCTCATACTAGTTACTACTCTATCGATATAGAATCGAACATCTTTTTTAAAAAAAATCTCAAATTGAATTCGAACTACCATACAACTACTAGTTTACCATTCATATGATAGTGGAAGTATCTCATAGGTGCATATATATGGACATCTAATGGTAATTTACTAATAAAATAATTATTTTTCATGAAGCAGTGTCAGATGACGTTAGGTGTCTTTATCGGCTATTTGGTATAACTATCAAAAACCCATTTGGTACAACATTGTCTGCAATGACCAAGTATGCCTAGATTAATGTCTCATAAATTACAAGACCAAAATTAGTTGTAACATCCAATCTACATAAAAAATCAAGAAAAGTGCCTATGAAAAAATTCAATAGTGTCTGATATTGACACTAGTGATCAAACAAAAAACATCATGGTCGACATAATTTCTGTTTTTGTTTTGAATTGTAGAGACCAAGTGATGGTGGAGTTCATCAATTATGTTTTGTTCTACATGTTTAACTGATTCTTCTGATTGACAATCTGACCCAAATGTTTTTTCTAACGTTTTTTTTTTATTTTGGCCTCTAAACAGTTAAGACAAAAACAATCAGCTAAAATCTAAGAATATTGCATATATTTGGACAGTTTAACCTATTATTTTGCCTTCTAGATGAGCGAGAGATGTCGTGATCAGAGGTTACAAAGAATTGACCTATTAATGAAGAAATTAGTGGTCGAGTAAGTAATAAGAATAGTAAAATCATATTTGTTGAATGTAAATTATGAAAATCGCGATAACACATATTCGGAAAATTACTAGGGGGTAAGGTTTGATTATTGTTGAATATATTTGAAACCCTAACAGAATCACTAGGAATGTTAATAGCACAACCAATATAATGTACTCCATTTATCTATATGATTGTTTTTCAAATGTCTACCTCATGTCCTACTTGTAAACTTAGTTGTGTCGGACTCTTCTCTTTTGAAATCGCACTCATTTTGAATTGTTCAAAAATATACTACTTTTGACGAATCTGAGTATCTGACACACACTCATTGACATTTTTGAAGAGTCCGAGCAACATAGCTTGTAACTGAGGAGGTCAAGCTCCAAATCGAATTTGAATTGAAGTTTCGATTATTGAATTAGTGAGTGTTCATTTAATTCATGTTTTCCTACCTCATTCATATTGTCGTAATCGCCAAATTGTTTTTTCAATTATTCAATTTATAGTGGCTCTCTTGTATTATTAATCAAAATCAGGTTTAGTAAAAAAAAAAAAAAATCAATCAATATGTATAATTTTTTAAAATGCTTTCTAGTTTTAGGTACTTTAGGCTTACTAGAACTAGCAATTTTAATACTTTGTCTAAAAAATGAGAGAGGAGTATGTCTATTATCTTTTTAGGAACTATAGTATAAATATATAATGAAATCAAATACAATATTAATTGAAATCTAATTATTCAAATACAATTTATTTTTTTTTTTAAAAAAAGATAGAATTACTGTACCAAATATCTGCGAAAATTATAATCATAAGTCGTAACCAGATATTGAAACTTGAACCTTAAAGTTTGTTAACACTTAAATGATTAGCTAATTGACTAGGATAGAGAGATATTGAGAGAGAGAAAAAAAAGGAAAGAAGGATGATGAAGAGCAGATGCTCAAAATCGAATAAAAAAAAAAGAAAAAAAGGACAAATATATTTCAAACTATAGTAAATGTTATGCAGATATCATCCATCATATTTTTAAGACATTGATGTTTCTATCATTCAAAAACTAAAGAGTATATGCCCTTCACTCTAACGAAAGACTAAATGGGAACACGTGTCACAATTCTATCCATCAATTTGATGTCGGGTCGGTGAATAAGATTATGACACGTGTATTTTCGTTAGTATAAAGGGTATATATGCTCTAGTTTAAGGACGGCAGGAGCATCGATATGCCCTAAAGTGTGACGGAGGGTATATGCATATCATTTTCGATAGTTTGAGAGTATATTTGTCTTTTTTTTTCCAAAAAGAAACTTACTGATTTATTGGTAATTATTTTTTTTAATTATTATTAGATTATCAATTCTTAACGATTTGAGATTTTTCCTTAATGGATTAAACAATAACTTGATAGTAAATTCGATTTATATCATTTCGTATATAAAATTACTGACTTAGGATTTAATTTTATATTTTTATTTGTAGCACTCTCAAACGGTATGTTATTATATGATGTTTTAGTGTTACTTTTGAATGAAACTCAATCTATTAATTTATGTGTATTATTTATTTGATTTGTCATCATATTCATAAGTAAATTATTTATATGTAAAATTTTAACGGTTAAACGGATACAAAATTTGAGTTTGAAATATGAGAAAAGTATTTTGTGATGGTGGAGTATAAGAAAGCAATAGAGAGATTGTTAATAGCAGCCGACAAAATTAAGAATGAGGCACATTCTATTTCGTGTTCCTCCTCCAACCAACGCCTCCCACCTCCCTCTGGCCCCCTTACCCCCAAACTACAATCCTCTACATATACATATCTGTATCTAACTCTTAGTATTGCTTCAAGAAAATTTGATTCAACTTATAAATTTTCAATTTTGGAAGTTGGGTACTTGTTTTTTTTGAATTGGGGTTAGCTCCATGTGGGATTCTTGAATTTTGATTTGATGAATTTCCTTCCAAGATGTTTGAGTTACAGTGAATGTAGTGGTGGAGCTGGAAGAAGTGAAATTAGGGGTGGTGAAAGTTCCAATGGTGGATTTGGTAAAGATGGGTTGTTGTGGTTTCATGATATTGGGAATTGTGGGAGTGGGGAATATTCCATGGCTATTGTGCAAGCTAATCAGGTTTTAGAGGATCAGAGCCAGATTGAGTCTGGTCCATTTGGAACTTTTGTTGGAGTCTATGACGGTCATGGTGGACCTGAAACTGCTCGTTATGTTTGTGATCACTTATTTCGACATTTCCAAGGTTTATCTTCTTTCTCTTTGTAAATTTTTCCAATTTTTATCTGTTTTATTGGAAAAAGATGTTAAATTTGCTATGTAGACAATCTTTAGTCAATCTACTGCATCTCATATCGGAATTAGGATAGTCCATTAAGTGGGGAATGTTGATTCAAGAATGAGGCAAGAGTAGCCCCTAGTCTAATTAGTATTAGGATATATCGATTTAAGTGGAGAAGGTTGAGTCAAGAGTAGCCCAAGTCTAATGAGTATTAGGATATGTCAATTTAAGTGGGGAAGGTTGATTCAAGAATGAGGCAAAACTAGGCTCAAGTCTAATTAGTTGAAGTTACAGGGCGGGGAGAGGGTCCTTGAGTGGATTCCGCATTAGTCCCAAGACGTTGGTTTCTAACTAGAAAAGTGAATGCTTGAGCTTTAGTGAGAAGGGGTCCTTCATGTTTATTGACTTGAACAACTGACCTTTAAATGAACCTATGAGTCAAAAAGGAACTTAACTAACGGCACCTGCTCAGTTATATGAATCTTTTGTATTCCACTCAATTCGAGCCTATTTCATTCTAGAACTTTACTAAATTTTGTTTTTGGGAATAATCATAAAGATATGGAAGTTCTCCGTGATGTCTGGTAGCAGTTGTATTGTACAACTGAAAAAGATCAACTCTTGAGAATCCTTGTTACAAAAATTCTAACTCTAGGTACCTTCTCTACTGGCTCCTTGATGAATAGGGTGTATGGGTTTTTTAGAGGCATTTCCTTGAGCTCTTTCTAGTCGAGGGGCTTAATTGCGTAAATAGCTTAGAGTGTAAAGGGTTCCTAAATTATTTTATAGAAATTCCTGATATCTACTTTGTCAATGTGTTCATGTAAAATATTATAGTGGGTTGGTCTTCATTTGGCCCTTCTGCTCCATTACCATCTATAACTCCTAAACTCCTAAAACCACGGGCTCACATTTTTCATTGATTGTTTCCTTTTTCCTCAATTTTTTTTGAAACACTGAAATATGTTGGATATATTTTCTTGATTATAGAGAATCCCCAAGGGTCAATGGCACACATCATGTACTGCATTCTTAGTACTAGACCAAAGCCCTGAGGGTGACAAATTTGTATTTAGATATTGAACATTAGGAAAGGAAAACTTTGTAGTGGTTTCATGGATTATACTCTTAATGCAGCAATATCAGCTGAAGGAAATGGTGTAGTCACAGAGGAGACAATTCAAAGGGCCTTTCTTGAGACAGAGAGAGGGTTTACTTCTGTTGTTTCGGAAAATTGGCATTCTCGACCACAGCTAGCGACAGTGGGGGCATGCTGCCTGGTTGGAGCTATATATCAGCAGACACTCTTTGTAGCAAATCTTGGTGACTCTCGCGTAGTCCTTGGAAAGAAGGTTGGAAACACTGGGGAAATTGCTGCCATACAGCTATCAACGGAGCATAATGCCAATATTGAGTCTGTTAGGTGGGAGCTAAAAGACTTACATCCAAATGATCCTCAAATTGTTGTTCTTAGACATGGTGTTTGGAGGGTAAAGGGAATAATTCAGGTAAGGTCAACTATACGAAAAGTTTCTTGTTATTAAATTATGAAAAAAACCTTCCGAGTTCTCCCTGCGTTTCTCATATTCCTATGCTTGTAAAGGATATGCGTAGATGCTTTGATGTGTATCACGATCTAAAATAGCAGAGTTTGATGTGAATGATGTTATTTCTCTGGCCACTTACAGTAAATAATTGAGCTTCTGTCGGTCTTCTTTTTTCTGGGGAATTACCATGTTATGTATGGTCATATGGTTTAATAATGAACTGAAGTAAACTGAATTTTGGGTAGAAAAGCAGGTTTAAAAACTTTCAAGATGACATCATGTTTTAAAGAAATATCTACTGTTTCTCATCGATTTAATATTTTATGTCTTCATCGATAGGATAAAGAATTCTGTTTTTTTAGCTGAAAGTGTTACTAGTCTATGGTTGATCAGTTTGTACCTGTATGTCATACTTTCAAATTGAAGTTCTACAATTGTTGCTTTACATGGATAAAAATTAGAATTCATTCTCTAGTCTGCAACTTATTTCTTAGTAAACGGTCTCCTAAATTGACTGCAGGTCTCAAGATCCATTGGTGATGTTTATCTTAAACACACAAGATTTTGCAGGGAACCAACAAATGGAAAATTCAGAGTTCCTCAACCCCTTAATATGCCTATCCTATTGGCCACTCCAACAATTTTAAAACATCCTCTACATCCAAATGACTCCTTCCTCATATTTGCTTCTGATGGTCTATGGGAGCACTTGAGCAATGAAAAGGCCGTTGAAATTGTAAAGAGTCACCCTCGTAAAGTAAGTTGTATGCACCAAACCATTATACTTTCCTGCATATTCTGTTCAATTTAAGCTAAATATGCTTCTTATGGGCAAACTATGACTTCAAATACATCTTTACTTTGATGATGTACATTATTTTAATTTTTATTTTGATAATTCAAGGATAGTTTTCAGTAACTACCAAGTATGTATAAGTCTATAAAATGAAAGCAAATCAAACTACTGTAACTTAACCATCTATTAAGAGGAACACTATATTCTTCTTACACAAAAGGGTAACCACACAGAAAACCGAAGAGATAGATATATATGCTACCCAAATCGGTAATCACACAGTGATATACATTCAGTGTATTAAATTGGACCATCCAAGAGTCAACTTCCCATACACTCCATAAGCGCTTGTCTATACCAGCATAAGTACACATCCTATGATAACCCTCATGATTTCTGAATCATATCTTCAGACATTACTTTTCTTTTAGGTTTTCAAGCTCTCTGGCATTCCCCATTAGATTTCAGCAACTTGTAGATGACTGGCC
Organism: Solanum sitiens; assembly: GCA_016801875.1. NCBI lineage: Eukaryota > Viridiplantae > Streptophyta > Magnoliopsida > Solanales > Solanaceae > Solanum > Solanum sitiens. The sequence continues at coordinate 290,364 of JABWTJ010000465.1, read as the reverse complement.
TAATGTCTTTCCATTATTTATACCCTGAATATTCTCCTTAATTATTCCTTCATAATTTTATTGAAAAGTCGATCTCTTTAACACCAAATAATCAAGTTTTCGGGTGAGAAGATGCTTTCACCTTCCAAGTTCTATTCTCCTTGTGATCTCTTTCAATTTCTGCAAGTAGGTGTGATGCCTCTTCGTGATGTCTTTTAAATGAAATGCTCAGACCTTCCAAATCTAGTTTGAAATGGGATCACCTGTTCCTGTGGTGTATATTTTATTTTTATGGTAAATGGTGAAAGAAAAAGTAACAGAAGTGTACCAAAGATATCATGCATTCTCCAAAAGAGCTCTGTAACATATGGATGATAATCAAATGTTACTTTGATCTTGGGAGCACACCAGTGATTGAAGCCACTCAAGCTGTGGCACAACCTTGAAATTCCATTGAGTTACTCACAGTTATATCATCTTTATTCTCCATAATAACAACCCTGTAAACTCAGTACCATGCCAAATGACATAACACTTATCCTTTTACTCTTCATGGTTCAATTTATTAATCAAGGCTTACCCTTCGAGATCCTCTCTCTCTCTCTCTCTCTCTCTCTCTCTCTATATATATATATATATATATATATATATATATATATATATATATATATATATATCTTTCTCTTTGTTAAAGTGTATAAACACATGCTGTACATTTTGACTCTTTTAAAGAGATGGCTTTTGCTCGTTGTCGCTGTTGATGTATTTTGGTAAGCATTCTTGAACATGAAAAACAAATCTGCTCACTTTTTCATGCTCATATTTTCTTGCAAATACAGGGAAGTGCAAAGAGGCTTGTCAAGGCTGCTCTCCAGGTAGCTGCCAAAAAAAGAGAGATGCGATATTCTGATCTTCGAAACATTGACAAAAAGGTCCGACGTCATTTTCACGATGATATAACTGTAATTATTTTATTCTTAAACCATGACCTGATATGTAGAGGCGTTGTGCAAGATCCAACACTTTCTATTCGCAGTGCTTTAGAACACTGATTGTTGAAGGAATATATTATTTTTACTAGTGCCTGAGGTTCTGTCACAACACCAAAATTTTCCTTGATATGCGGCTCCGGAGCAGCATCAGTGAAGCAACTACACTGTATGAGAGTGTTTTTTTTCCTTTGAAGAGGCTTATAATTTGGATTTCTCAAACCTTGTTATAGGTGGAGTTCAAGAAGAATGCTAATTCAAAAGTTTCGGATGCAGTCAACCTCTATGTAACAGCCTTGTTTCATTATTAATTTGTTCTGTATACTAGTTTTTGTTTCTGGATTCTGGAGCATTTTGTTAATTTCTTGTAACATTGTCGACTGTTACAAGTGTTAAAAGGAAAAACTTCGCCACAAGAGGATGATAGCTTTTGAGTTAAAAGAAGATGTTGCTGCGGTCTTATTGTTTAATTGGAAGAAATTTATTTCCCTTAGAAGAGAACAATTGTTTGACCAATCAAACGAGCTCACTTGAATTTAATCTTAGTATTTTGTCCTCATAGATTTTGTGTATATGGTATCCTTTGTTGAAGAAATCATATTCTTCAAATAACACAGAGAATATGGTTTCAATTCTTTAAATGGCAATGGAAGCTAGGCATACGCCGTTGGTTTCAAGAACTTGGAGATGGGGGTCATTTTCTCATCTTGCAAGGTGAGCTACAGTTTGATATTGAAGACCTCTTTTTCTTTAAATTCATTGATAGCTTCACAAGCACACACACACACACTATCCAAACCCGAACTCCTTGACTGCATCTACCCCTCTTTTGGTGCTTCTGATTCCACTGTCTTATTATACTGGACAACCTCATCTAACTTTTAGTGCAGCCATTTTCCATATTTAACCAACTTTGCATTTCTTTGCCCAGGAAGTTTTCCTGCCAAAATTACCATTTGGAGGTTGGCAGGCAGGGGCAGATCCAGGAAGTGCGTTGAGTTTAACTAGCTGGAGGAGCAATGGCCAACTGCACCTGACTCTCTTGAAGCAGTAGGTTAGGTTCACTTCTCTAAATAATATACTGATCCTAATAAATTTTCATATATATATATATATGCAAGGTCGGAGCTGCTACATATACACTATTTTCGGCCCTGTTGACGTACATCCCTTTCTTTTGCTTACAGCATTTTCTGCTCTGTTAATTTATCACCGTTTTCGCGATGTGGAGAGCTAACAGTAACAATGAGAAGTATTAATTATAGAATAAACTTCTCTTGACTAGCTATATACCATATCTGTGAGATTGAATGAAGACGAAAACCGAAAGTGCAATTTTCTATATACAACAGACTTACAAATTCAATGTTACAGTTTACTAGCTTTGAGAAAATTGAATGCAACTAATTTGCATGGGTCCTCTAACAAAAAATAACAAAAAACTGTAAAAGCCAATGATGGCACAGAAACCTTCACATGTAGAACAAACAAATCTCTTGAAAAGATGGAACTCGGCGATGTATCAGCAAAGGCAAATAACAAAACATGAAGACTTTAACTCACAAGAAAGAATCTGCAAGAACACGAGAAAATCGCTTACCAGTGAAGGATATGCATCTTCTATATTTAACAAACAGTAGTAATCTAATGTGTATGATAAGTTATTATTGAAAGCAAATATGATCCCGCTGCACCCAATGGTGTGGCCTAGTGGTCAATAAAGTGGGTTGAGCACCATGAGGTCTCAGGCTCAAATCCCAACAGAGACAAAAACACTAGGTGATTTCTTCCCATCTATTCTAGCCTTAGTGGACAGAGTCACTTGGTACCTGTTGCACCTGTTGCAGGTGACTGGTATCCCATGGAATTAGGCGATGTGCGTGCAAGTTGACCTGGACACTACGGTTATTAGAAAAATATGTATGATCCCTCTCCCAGTAAAACAAAAGCTATAGAGAGAGGTTCTTATGCAGTTGCAATTATAAAAAGATTGCGCACAGGACATTCCTCAACTTATGACATCTTCATCAGCCAAAATTAGGATCATCAGGCTATGTAAGACTTTAGCTTTAACAAGTTAGGTCTGCAGGGTTTACCCTGTGGTGCACCCAAAGGGTAGCAACTGCAAGTTCCCTTGTCATCAAAAACTTGCCAAGACTAATAAATTGGTAAAGATTTCATAACATGCAAACTGGACTGTATTGCAGAGTTACATTCAAGTGCTAGGTAGATTTGTAGTTTATTTTGTAACATGGATAACTAGCATAAGTCATAACAACAACAATAATGCACTTTTTATGAGCCAGGATTTTAAACAATAATTATTCAGGGTTCTTGGGAAGATGTTCAAAGGAAAAAGCCCCTTCCACAAGGGTATTTGTTAATGACAATGAAAGGAACTTCTTGTTGTTAAATATAACTGAATATTTGGTTCGATACTGCTGCAGTTGATTAAAATCAGTATCTTTTAACTGAGTTTCCAGTTACTACTGAGCAGTACTTTTAGAGGAGACTTCCATATGAGTTATTTCACTGTCAGATTTTCTGCAGTTAGGACTCTATTCTTCACATTTTTAGCTCGTTTAGCCAAGCTTTAAAGTCTGTTTCATTTTGAAAACTGTTTTTTTGTCAGAAGTGCTTTCCCAAAAAGTACCTTTAGAGATGAGCAGTTTGTGTTTGACAAATTTATTTGAAAAGCACTTTTGCCAATATTAGAGAAACAATTTGTGCTTGGCTAAGGTTCTGAAAGTGCTTCAAGGAAAAGCTTCTTTTTTCAGCTTTTGAAAAACAACTTTTGCTACTACTCAAGATTCAACAACACATTTTTTTCCTAAAAAGCTTAGCCAAACACCTCAACGCTCTAAAAATAAGCACTTCTGGCTTCACATAAGCTTGGCTAATCCTATTTAACTTCTGCTTCTTCTATAAAGAGGATCCAGAATAGCTTCACATAAGCTTGGCTAATCCTATTTAACTTCTGCTTCTTCTATAAAGAGGATCCAGAATAAACTTTCTTTCTAATTTAGCTCCTTTATTATGTCCTGTTCCAACCGAAGCTAACATGACATTCTGACTTGTAACTGAAGTGAAGATACAGCAAAATCCCAAGACAGACCACAACAATCACAAGAGTTCACATAAATAAAATGTTTGTTTTGAGATGATAACATTGTCAATCAAGAAAATATCACATGAGATCTTATTCAGAGTAACATGCATCTCCAAATATATCTTCTTCCTTTTCCTTTTTTACCGTTCAAGTTACTCTTCTATGGTTTTATTTTCTTCTAATAACTCAAGAATGGGAAGAACAGACAGGAAAAGCATCAGAAACATCGAGGGTAACATACTTCAAGTTATTCTCACCACCATTAAGTCACAATAGCATTAGCATGTAAAGGACACACTACTCTAGGAAGCAGTTACTTACATATTGACTTGGGAAGTATATCACTGCATAGAGTTGTTGAGGTGATACCAATAGTCTTTGTTTTAATGTATCATAGCTTTGCAATTCAAATATTTTCCAGTATAGAATGAAGGCTTGAAACCCGACGGCGGAACAATGGTTCTAGCTTGAAAGTTGGCACCCCAGTCTGCCACCTGTTTGTATCATACATCTCACTCCATGCCTGTACAATCTCATCAACTTTGAACCCTGAAATTGAACAGGTACAATATGTTAAAGAAAATCTCTGGAGAGAAACATAAAAAGACCAACTAACAAATGTCTCACTCATATTTTACCTTCGAGAGCAGTTTCATTGGAACAGTGGTTCTTTATCATGACTGCAATATCAGAATGTGATGCTCCAGCTAGTTCAAACTTTTCCACTGCAACATCTAGACATTCTTCCCAGGTTGGTAATCCTATCTTAAATTCCACCACAGAACGTTCGTAGAGCATGGTTCCCCATAACAGGTAAATCTGAGACCTCATGTTTTCAGTCTGCTCTTTAGTTTCTTCAGATGATTTATCTTTAAGTATACCCTCCAGTCCCCTCCTGTACAATTGAGCTTTATATTCCTCATATTTCGAAAGTCCATTTAGATGTTGTTCTTCCATCTCTTCCCATATTTCCATCCCTCTGTCGATGCTATCCTCAGCCTTATTGTATAGCTCCAAGATCTCTGCACATGTCCCTGTCTCTAATTCAACTTTACTCCCAACCAAATAGTACCATGAGAGTTTTGCTTGTTCAAACTGCTGCTGACCGAGTGCAAGAAGGCTTTCGTAGAAATCTGGCTTGACTCTAAGAGCTTCTTCATACCTCATTTCTGCAGTTTCATATTCTTTTTCTGCCCATTCATATGCAGATTTAACCTGCTCTGACACCGTCTCCCCAGAACCCTCTTCTGTGAAAAATACTTCTTTTCTTGCTCTAGACATGTGTACATTTCCCCAGTTAAACAAAGACAAAGCTGCCATCTCTTGGAACTGAGCTGAAGCAATGTCAAAAAGCTCTTCTGCTTCTTCATTTGTAACAGTGTCCTCCATAGCTTCTGAATATAATTTCATTCCTGTCTCGTGAAGATCCAGATACGAGTCACAATCAACTCCAACATGGTTCTTGAATAGCCTTGCGAATTGGACAAACCAGTTCTCAGGGCAAATTGGCCCTTTATTCAGTTCCCCATCCTTTTTTACTATAGTTGATCTGCAGATGCTCGATTTCTCATCTTCTTCAACCCTCAAATACGTAGGTTCTTTATCTGGACTAACTTCTTTGATGTAGAGTCTTAAAGAACCTTGAAGATCAACAGATGATTCAGCCAACCTGAGCTCATCAGTAGTTGTAATAGTTACCAAATCACCTTCTTGATCCCTGTACTTTATAAGTGCGCCCTTCAGATTTGGAAATCGATCCAGAACTATGTCTCTCACAAGTCGAAAACTGCAACCAACTGGTAACTGTGCCCATCTTATATCCTCTCCAAGAACCAACTTCACTGTTCTTATCGTCGTTTTTTCTCCCTGGACAGTTCTCTTCTCCTCCACTACCACCTTGTCCTCGGCCTTCTTTTCTTCAACTCCATCAATCTTAGTTTCATTGATCTCAACTATCCTCTTTCTATCAAATTTATTGTTCTTCTTCTCCTTTTTCATGTTATCCTTCACAACATTGGCAGATACTGGAAGGGGTAAGACTAACTTCTTATTTTCAACTTTAAGTATTTCTTCTATTTCCGTTTTAACCTTGTCTGCAATCTCTAAAGCAGTCAAATTGTTAGGTTCAATACTCAAGACATGGTTAACATCTCTTAAAGCTAAATCAAGCCTATTCAATGACTCATAACACTTGGCTCTCTTCAACAAAGCTTTGCTATACTTGGGAGCAACTTCAAGTGCCAAGTTACATTCATTTATAGCTCTTGGAAACTCGCTACGCCCCATTTGCATATAGCAACTAGCTAAGTTGCTATGCAAATAGGCAATATCAATATGGTTCCTAGGAAGCAATTTGAGTGCCTTCTCATATTTCAACATGGCTCCCTCGTGATCGCGTTTCTGAAAGAACCTGTTCCCTTCTTCCTTCAATTCTTTAGACATCTTGATAAACACAGCTGTGTCCTCATCAAATGCTTTTGATTTATGCTTCACATTTCCATCATTTGACTTTGATTTTACATTACTTTTCTTCTTACCAGTTGGCTTCCCCATGGTTTATCACTCCAATAAGCTGATCTTAGAATAGCCCCAAAATCAAACTTATAATTTTGCCCTGAAAATGAATAAATAATTATAAATTAAAGACCAAATCTTTTCAAACATGTTCATGGCAAATGATCATCAAATTCAATTGTATAGATGTAATTTTGATTCATGGAATTAGATATACATTGTAGAAATGTAACCTAAATTGAAAAAAAAGTTAGATTACCTTCAATACACGATGAACACGTTCTCCCAACAAAAAAGATCATATGAAAACTTCTCCGTTTACTTTTTTTTTTTTAGAACGTATCGCTATCTTGAAATAAAAAAAATATTTTTTGATTCATATATATAGTCGATCAGCGATAACAATTAATTGATTGGTATATATGGAAGAGAAAAGGAAAATATTGACAAATAAAGCAAATCTGCAATGATTGTTTGTATGGATTTGTTTTCTTTTCCTATCTCTTCCATGTTTATTTCTACGTTTCATGTTCTCTTTTTTGCAAGACGTGCCCACCATAATTTTGAACAAAACATTGTGAGGACTCTCTCAATTTGGTTTTAAATTAATCGTTTCAACAGTAATAATTTTTTAGAAAATATTTGTTGTAATTTTGGTTATAACTTTAGAAGAAGAAAAAATCATTAATGTTGTAAAATATTGTGTGTGCAAAAATTAAAAATTAAAAATTGATTAACGGTATATATATGATCAAGAGTGAACTTTACGTAGCAAAATTCATAAATTTGAAATTCGGAATCGGTTTTTTTTAATGATGTATTAGATTTTACAAGAAAGCCAAATGATTTAGAATGTTAGTTAAGGATCCTTTTCATCATTCTTCTATAGAAGGTGGGCTATATTGGTCCTTAATGTATACCTCTTAACAGAAATTTTATTTTGTATATACTTTGTTTCTCGTTTATTATATTTTATTTTTATTTTACCTTTTATTATAACTCTACCTTATATTCTGCTTCTTTTTTTTAAGGTTTATTTTTTAAATTATTGAAGACGAAAACAATATAATTTATTCAAACATTATAAATATTAAAAATACAAATATAATATAATATATTTATGAAGCAATATGTATAAGACGATGATGGTTGTGGGAGGCCATGTTCCTAGTAAATAAATATGTATTAACTTCTCTTTGCTCTGTGTGGAATTATATAAATTTCAACTGCAAATTCCATGAGAAAGATGTACTTCATGGAATCAACATCTGATTGTAGCACTTGGGTAGAGCAAAGACAAACCTTTTATTGCTAACATGTTCTTCAAAATCACATCACAACATTTCAACTACTTGTACCTAGATTTGACATGAATCAACTCACATCTTTCACAGTTGGTAGACTCTACTCCTCTCCCCGGTTTTTGCTACGCTGTATGCCCAAAATTTCAACTCAGTCACTTGGATGGACATATCGGATTTGACCTACCAACCGTAGGATCGGGTGTGAAAATGGTATCCAGTGTTTTCTGCCCCTCCCAATAGGACTTGTTTCTCAACCACTAGCTTACTACAAGAATGTATCATGATTAGAATCAAAGCACAGCGGTCTTGTGAATGTTCAATTCTCCTGTCTTCTTTAGGTCCTTAATAGAATTCAAAACTAGTTTTCTTTTGTATATAAACTATATATTTCTCTTCCTTAGAGATTGAACTGAAAGTCGACTAACATAGGTGAGACCACAAACCAAGCAGAGATGGAAAAGATCAAACACAGGAAAATAAGAAGCAAGCCCGCCTTCCTTTTAGATACTCAGTAACTTAAAGGATGGATGATTCCCAAACAAATATACTTATTTGAAATGTCTCCGTCTGTCGCGTGATAAGATAAAGGACCATTACGGTCGATTTGTCCTTTTTCCGCAAGAACATGAGAAATATTTGATTTTGTACATATTCTCATGATTCATCTTTTAAATAAGTCCTAATTGGCACTTAGGGTGTGTTTGGTACGAAGGAAAATGTTTTTCTAGAAAATAATTTCCTGGAAAACAAGTAGATTTTGGATTTATTTTCTCATGTTTGATTAGTGTGTAGAAAATATTTTTCGAAAATTATTTTTAATGTTTGATTTATGAATGAAAAATATTTTTGAAAGACATCTTTTATTTTTACTAGAGTAGAAAATAATTTATGAAATTAAAAATATTTTTTAAAAACAAAATTAATTTTTTTTGGGGGTGGTGGGGGTGGGGGTGGGGGGGGGGAGGGGGAGGGGGAGGGGGGAGAAAAAATAAAAATTTGAAGTTGATATTATTTTTAAAAAATAAAATTAATTTTTTTGGGGGGTTGGGGGGGGGGGCAGGTAGGGGCTGGCCGGGGTAGGAGTTTAAAAATAAATATTTGAAGTTGAAAAAATTTTTAAAAGCAAAATGGTTGGTGGTGGGTGGGTTTGGGGGGGGGAGGTAGGGACCGGGTGAAAAAATAAAATTTTAAAATTGATGTTTTTTCCAAAAAAAAAAATGTAATTTGAAATTAGAGGAGAGTTTTGGAAAATGTTTTCCTTAATTTTTGAAGGGAAGTCATTTTCCTTACTTTTGAGGAAAATGAATTGATTTAGAAAATATTTTCCAAAATTTTTATCCAACCAAACATGAGAAAATTGGAAAATGTTTTCCTTCATACCAAACACACTCTTAGTATCAACGTGTTCTAAGCATGTACTTGAACAAATCTTCGAAACTTAGTAAGTATATCAAACTCTAAATTTGAAATAAAAAACTAAATTTTTTAATCAAAACTTTATTCCATCAAATCTTCAATAATTCGAAGATATATCAATATCTCTAAATGATGTCAAGTATCGTGAACAATCATAACCCTACTAAAAACATGTTTTCGAAATCTCTACTGACAGAAATGGCTCAACAAGTTGGCAGCCTAAAATAAAATCACAACTGAAGTCCTCGCATATTTTTATAAAAAACTTTTGCATATATACTTTTACTTTAAGTGTATTCTTACTTTTTGAGATGTGAAGTCACTAAAAATTGTTATAATCAATTTTCTCTAATAATTTTTTTGTCACTAATTTCTCTTGAGACATTATCGATCTTTGTTAAGAATTTATCAATTCTAATTTTAAGAACTTAGTTTCTGAATATGCAAATGTTATAAAAATTGTTAACATTATTCCATAAGCAATATATGCATTTAAAAATAATCAAAATCTTTTTATTTTATTGATCATATTAAATATTATCTTCTATTTATGTCATTTTTCTCAACACTTTACTTTTTGAAAACAAGTCTCAAAATGTGTATCTGGGGTACATTATGTTTTGAAAAAAATCGTGGTTAAGGCTATTTATTATTTTTCATGTTCCTTTCTCGACGTAAGGAACGTTATGCTTCAAGACTCAAGTTGATCGAATCTATCTTGAATTTTAAAAAAAAAAAAAAAAATTACAAGTTTTAATTTATAACTTTTTTAAAATAGTAATAATAATTTGTAAACCTACTACTATATTGAAAAATAAGGCCCCGAATAGTGTTTGCTCACCCAAGAGCCGACACTTTCTACTGGAGCACTAAAGGGAATGCACAGGACATAAATTTTCTGGCTATTTCCCAAAAACTGAATTAAGAAAATTCTAACTGAAAAAGAAGAAATTCCACGGTGAAGGGTGGAGCTCACCAAATCAACTTCTGCAATAAAGCAACACTTGTAATCTGCTCCTCTATGAAACCTGTGTCTACATTGGCATAGGTCAATGTAGATTCCACAAAGAGAACGTCAGTATACTACTAACGGTAGAGGTCTCAGCGTTCTCCTCACAGAACTCAAACCGAGGCATAAGATGAAAACATGTAGTTAATGAACTTATAAGAAAGAAAATAATCCTTCGTCCCTTTATATAGCTGCTCGATGACTATTTATATGATCATCATTCATGTTAGTAATTCTTTGTATGGCTATCGCTTATGTTATGCCTCATTATAGAAAAGTTAGTAATCTTTATATGATTACCATTTATTAAAATTCGCATTGAAGTTTTTTACATTTTAACTTTATCATAATCATACATAAGAGAGTATATTATGGTCGTTGTCACTATGAAAGAGGACACAATTCTTGATGGGGTATGTTGTCTTTTCCAGGGAATTAGGTACTGTTTTAGGGCTGAAAAGAGTTACCACAAAGCACTCATACACAAGTAAGTAGACTTCCATTAGACGGATAAACACAAAGAAGAAGATAGAGCACGAGAAAGACTCATTCAATGATGGGTAATTTGAGCTCACTCGTTCCAGTTTAGCTCACATTAATACTTCAGAAACATTAATTCAAATACCTTATGGGCATGATCTCTTCAGGAAAGAACTTAAATAAGAACAAGTCGTAACTCACCTCAAGATTCTTTCTTTCTAACAAAGTTAACTTCTACGCTTGCCAAAACCAATCGCCAATTCAAGTGACCTGCCAAACGACTTGCGTTGCGTTCAGATTTTCTTGAAGTGCACCAGCTTGGCATCCCACATGTTAAGCCTCTTTAAGATATTTTTTTTCAATGATTTCTTCTTCAGCTTCAACCTGTCTCTTTCAATTTCCAGACCCAAATTCTTCATCAAAAAAATTAACTAGACATTTGCTCCTTCAGTTTTGTGATCCCATACATGTTTTAACCTGTCACTAACATATCATCCATATACAGGAGCAATATAATGTACGAATTTATAAATTTCTTGAAGTAACAACAATGATCATCATTACACCAAGTAAAGCCAATAGTCATCATAAACCTGCCAAACTTCAAGTATGGTCTTGGTGTTTGTTTCAAACCATAGAGACTCTTCTTCAGTCTACGCACCATATTTTTCTTATCAGCCTCTATGTACACTTCAGGTTGATACGCATACAAGTCTTTCATCTTGATCTTCATGGAGAAAGGTTGTCCTTACATCTAAATGCTCTAAATATAAATCTTATGCTACAGCAATACTAAAACCAACTCGAATAGTAGGTAATTTAATCACATGGGAGAAAATCTCAGTAAAATCGATACATGCCTTTTCTTGAAAACCTTTTATTACCAACCTTGCTTTATATTTCAGTGAACTATTATGCTTCTGTTTCATCCTGTACAGACATTATTCTGAATTGTCTTATTCCCTTCTGGTAGTTTGACCAACCCCCAACTTTGATTTATGTGGAGTGAGTACACTTCATCCATTTCCTCAATCCACTTGGACTTGCTATCAACCTGCATTGCCTTATCAAAACAGCTAAGCTCACTGCCATCTGTTAGTAACAAGTAATCAAGAGAAGGAGAATATCGTTTGTTAGGAAACCTGTGTCTTACATACCTTCTTATCAGAAATGGTGTGTTCTCATAGTCAGCCTCTCACACCTTTTTATTGGTGCATCCGCACAACTCCTCTTCATATGTCCGAACTATCTTAATTTCTTTCCTCATCTTGTCTGCCATAGTGGTCACTAACTTCCATCTTATCTTGTATAACTTTGTTCCTAATCTTATCTCTCTTAGTATGCCAAACACCCATCTGAGGATCCTCCTCATATCTGCTGATTTCATCTTCTAAACATGTGCGTTCTTGATTCACCTGCACTCTATCATCATACAACAAAGTAGGTCTAACCATTACTCTATAGAACTTACCTTTAAGCCTTAGTGACACATTCTTATCACATAGTATGCCGAACACGAACCTCCAATTCACCCACCCACTCCAATACAACGTGTTAGTCATCATCAATATTTTCGTTTTCTTGGATTGTTGACCCAAGATACTTGAAACATCCACTTTTGGGTATTGTCTTATATATCAATCTTCACTTCCACCTCCGTTTTTCATGTGTTACACCAAGTTCATGTACTTTGTTTTAGTCTTGCTTAATTTGAAACCTTTAGATCTAGGGACCTTCTCCAAACTTCCAACCTATCGCTAACTCAACTGCACGTTTTGTTGATCAATAATACGTCATTAGCGAATATCATACATATTCACGACACCTCTCCTTAAATATACCACGTTAATACATCCTAACATACTAAGGGTAGATCCCTAGTGCAACCTCGTCACAATAGAAAAATGTTTTAATTAACTCACCAGTCATCTCTCACAATTCCTACCCGAATATTTGACGCCATCATACAATGTCTTTAATTGCTTTAATATAAGCCAGAAATACACCTCTAAACTCCAAAGACTTTTATAAAACTTCCCTAGAAATTTATGAATTTTATCATATGTCATTTCTAGGTCAACAACCTTTTTACAAGATGAATGAGTTATGTGGTTGCTAAAGATCTTTAGGTATTGGTTGAAATCTATCTTATAAAAGAATTATGTCAAATACAGTTCAAGCATGAACAATAAGTGTAACTTCAGAAATAAAACAATTGTAGATTTCTTGCAAGAAATATTAACGGATATTAACAATGGAGTGGCACCATCCCAATGGTATTGTGTTTAGGTTGATAATCAAAAACCGTTTTTCCAAGTCCACTCCCTAGGAGTTTTGCGTCGCAAGTTTTTGGTAAAATTGAATAGGAATGTGAATGCATATGAACAAAAAGGGACTGGATCATGAAGTAGGAACTACTCAAGACCTCCCTTTTTTTGGACTCATTCCTCATTTCCTATCTTTCCCTCAATATGCCAACTAACATCCAGCCATTTTTAATCATACCGTCACTTCTAAATTGTCCAAATTAGCTGTTCACTATGTTCGGGAAAGTTCATGCTTAGGACCACTGGCATCCTAACTGGGCCATACCAGTACAGCCTGTATCCCATTTTCCTGCTTTCATTAATGGCGTTTCCCCTTTACTTAATTTTCAAATTATTATTTCTCCTTTTAGACTTTACTATTAGTATTATTTTCATTATTGTAATAACAAGATTCCACTTTTGTTACTTTGTCCAGTAGGTTCAAATGTCCCACTTGAATTTAACATTCATTTTCTGTCTCCCATCTCCCTCCGTGATTCCAAGACAAGGTAAAATTTACGAAGATCTGTAGTTAAATACGTACACGGCATCGACTCTCCGTTAGTCCAATAATTTGAACTAGCATACAATACGCCGAACCTGTAAACAAGGACACCAAAAAGAATAACATTAACAAATTCAACTAGAAATAAATACTAAATACGTAAATAAAACTATATAAAAATAACATAGAAAAGGAAAAAATATAAATAAAATACCTCGAACGATGACGCAGAGATAAACACGACGAACGCATATACGGCGAACGAACGGGAAACGCCATTGCATAACGGAACTGTGAACGCCAAACACGACGGAAAACACAAAGGCTGTGAACGAACACAAAGAGAAACAAGTCACACCACTTCATCGAACATCAAAAAAGTTCATACACGAATTACTCGTGATTTGTTAATTAATATTTAATCGAAGTTACGAATTCCTGATTTTTTTGCTTTAAATTTTAATCTGTTTAATTAGATTTTAAAAGTCCAAATTGTCCTTTCAATTGCAATCAGTTACTGCAACAAAACCATATGTACAAGGGAGAATTCTACTACTTCCATACTGCATCAAATTGTCCTATAGCTTTCATTTCACCGGAGTAGTAAGAACCGCAGCCAGGATCAGACGCCACCGCCGGAAAACTCTCAAGAGATGAGCCTCAGTTAATATATGAAAATCACCAACCTGTTACCACGGAAATTTCACAGGTTATCAGCTTTGGACATTCTGGAAAGCCGGCTAGGACGCGGTTGAAAGTCACCTCGACGTCTCTGATGATGCGACGATGGCCTAATAAGAGCTGCCAAAGCTCGTTTCACTAAATCACCTTCAACAGACCAAATACGCACCAGTGAATTCGTCATCGCCGATCTCCGTGCATTCAATCGGCTAGGCGAATACGACATCGAAGGAGTATTCTTCACATTCTTATGCATACTACACCTGAACGAACCAGGATGCGTCGTAGGTGAGCATAAGCACGTCCTCTTCGGGATCTGCTTCCGAACAACCTGATCACGTTGAGACACCGCGATCGAACGCCGAGGAGAAATGGATCTGTCAATGGAGAACCTAACGCTAGGCGTAGAATTCACCGGCGCCAGAGCGTGAAGATTCACGCGCGTCGGAGAAGCCGATCGGTTGAAACAGCCGGTCGACGGAGAGGAATAAAAACTAGAGTTGCTGTACGAAGCGAATGACATCGCATCAGTTGCGGTGGTGGTGGTGTTACAGAACCGGCCGGTAGGTGAGATTGACCTCTCAAACGCCGATTTAAGCAACGCCGACCCACCAGGCCTTCTAGAGGAATTCGCCATTTTCAGTGAAGATCTATATAAACAATTTCTGTTTGTATAGATCTCTTAAAAAGTGCCCTAAGGCTTTTCAGTTTGGCAAACCTAGCGAGTCTCGAAGAGTAAATTTATAGCTGGGAGAAGATGATGGTCGGATTGTAAATAAGAAGAAGTTTTGAGGTGTAATTAGGAAAACAAATTGTTAGTGTGGTTAAAGTAACCATGATCCTTAATTAACCCGAGAGACGAGTGTGGAGGTTGAATATGGGCTTCTCAATGG
This sequence comes from Solanum sitiens, assembly GCA_016801875.1. Classification (NCBI taxonomy): domain Eukaryota; kingdom Viridiplantae; phylum Streptophyta; class Magnoliopsida; order Solanales; family Solanaceae; genus Solanum; species Solanum sitiens. The sequence goes on along the minus strand of JABWTJ010000465.1, from coordinate 275,179 downwards.
ACAGCGACTTATACAGCAAACGACAATAATTGGAGCCGTTTTGCCTGACTGCTTTTGCAGAGAATAATGTAGAGTACCACGTATTTTGTCTTTTGTTTGATTGTATATAAATTTGAAATTATGATTTTGTATTTTTTACTTAAATAAAATTTAAAATTTTGTAAGTGAAAGTTAAATTTATAAATAGATTTTAAAAGTAAATTCTACTATTTACATTTGAATATTTATCCGTAAAAATTTGATCTACAACTATTTTCGAAAAACCAACTCAAATCATTTTATTTTAAATTAAATTTCACTCATAATTTTTTAAGAAAAATTAAAATAAAAAATCTACTATCAACCATTCACTTGAAAATTGATGCATTTTTCTTTAGAGTTGACTCTTTCTATGAGGATATGAAATAATCGAAAATAAATTATAAATATTTAATACTTATTTAATTTGATTTAGTGTGAAAAAAATTGAGAATTTTGTAATTAGAATATTAAATAGGTGAGTCGGACTATTTTGATGGTTAACATCAGTAGAACAAATATACGAGTTTAGTCATAATATGCTAACATTAAATTGAGTCAATTTGAATTGAACACTAAGTTATTTTTCAATATTTTTATTTGCTTGTTTGATTAAAATATCTTTTATTTTTAGTTGAAAATTCTGTAACTAAAATAATCTTTTTTTACCTTTAACATAACTACTAATTCCCTCATCATTTTTCAAAAACAAAATTAAAATGTTGATTGTCATGCATATTATAGTAAAATATGCATTTTTTTTTATTATTATATTAAATAAAAATGTAAAAATTCATCGTGGACGAAGGTGAATAAAAAGGAATATAATTATAATATTCTTTATTTATAATTTATTTATTTTATCATGACTATATTAAATAATAAGTTAAAATGAAAAAAATATTCTATACTCCGTGATAAGTTTGTTATTTTTTTCGAAAAAGGTCAAAAATACTCCTGAACTATTTGAAATGGATCAAATATACCCTCCATTTGATTTTGGGGTCAAAAATACCCTTACAGTTAGTGTATGGACTCACTTTTACCCCTCAAAACTAACAGATGCCATGTCACTTAAAAAAACACATAAAATAATATATTTTTTGTTGACTTGAAAATTCAATTGGACAAAACTCCCAATATGGCAGCAACAATCCACAAGTGTGTCTAATGTGGACCAAGATGAGTCACTTTCTTTCATAGCTTCCTCTCTGCATTTTCTCCCAATTCTTCCTCACCATTCTCCCTTTTCACCTTCCATTAACTCTCTCACCATTTTCTTAACTTCTTCAGCTTCCACGGATTCCCTCACTGATCCATTTCTCGGCATGATCCTCAGCGCCATACCAATTTCTTTGGTCACCGTTCTTGCATTTAAGTGCTGCTCAGCCATAAATGGTAGTGTAAAAATAGACACTTTAGCACATGTACTTTCCAAAATAGAGTTTCATCCACAATGACTCAAAAATCCTTTTATGTTTTTGTGATTCAACACCTCATTCTGATCTACCCATTATTTCACTATTAATGCTCTGTTTTTAAATCTGTCCTCTAACCCTGCCAAATGCTCGATAACATTTTGTCTTGTTACCCATAGGAAACGTGTGTTGGATAATTCAAAGTCCCTTTGTAATTTCTTGTATTTGCTCAGCAGAAATGTCTGCCTGAGTACCAAATGCTACGTAAAAAAGAAGTTGTTTTTCTGTCAATTTATTTTTTAGCCATTGCCTCCATGTTTCACCGGTTTGAGAGAGTGATGCTTTAATGGGCCGCTTGGTTAAGCAAAGAGGCCCAACACACCATGATTTTGGTCCGACGTGTTGGTCGGAATTGATAAAGAATAGAGAGAAGAAATCTGATGTGATTTTTCCTACTTTAATTATAAACTTTCGTCTTCGGTTAGGAGAACGGCAATGGCAACATCGATCTTGTAGATTACTTTTGGTTGTATTTGCATCTATGCATTCAGTGATTTGTTTTGTGGATCCATGATTGTTCCACTACAATTTACACATTAGGTCTTTTTGTCCATTTGAATTTCCAAGTCAGCAAAAAATATTATTTTATGTGATTTTTTTAGGTGACATAGATCTGTTAGTTTTGAGGGGTAAAAGTGAGTCAATACACTAACGGTAAGGATATTTTTTATCCCAAAATCAAACGAAGAGTATATTTGATCCATTTCAAATAGTTCAGAGGTATTTTTGACTCTATTCTATTTATTTTTTTTTGGATCAACTTGGATTAAATGTTCAAACTATATATAAAAGAAAAAAAATATGGATTATATGCGCCGACTTAAATTGGCGGAAGCATAGGATAGGCTGATTTATGGTCTGGCAAAATAGATGTCACATATATCTAGCTGTCCAGTACTCTAGTTATAATCAAGTTGGACCATTTTTATTTCCTTATAAAAATAAAAAATTGAAAATATTGGTTTTTTTTATTTAATGTAAGAAATTAAATTTTTATTTTATTTAAATTAAAGATATATAGAAGATATCAAAACATCTTATTATTATTTGTCAAATATTTTCAGAAGTCAAAAATTGACTTACCCAAACACCCTCTTAATCTTATAGTCTTAATAAGTTATATCAAATATTCAATAAATAAAGAAGTATAAAAAATGTTTTTTAAAAATAGATTATAAATAAAGTAAAATAAATAAATTAGAGTAATTTTTTATTGTTTAAATAGAGTTTGGGAATTGAAATTTTATTGGCCATAAATAAAAATTGAAGTTATTTTTAATTTTGTGCATGATTTAAAATAAAAATAACATTTTAACATATTTTTCAAATTCCAAAATCATCCACGAAAAAGGTAAAAAGTTACTTCATTTCAGAAAGGATGACATAGTTTGACTTGAAACAGAGTTTAAGAAAAGAAAAAAAGCTTTTTAATCTTTTGGTTCAAAATTAAAGTTATGTCAAATGTATCAAAATATCATTTAATCTTGTGATATTAAATATGTCACGTGGAAAGTTAAATTTAAACCAAAATAAAATAATTGATAGTTGGTTGAATGTTTTAAATAAATTTGAATTATAAATCTCAAACCAAATCAACTTACTTTTACATTTATAATTTATAAAGATATCTTTGATCTAATAAAAAACTTTACGTTATTCCTTTGCTTCATATGTTGAGGAAACCCAAGTCCTAATATATTGACGTAACGTCACAAAAAATATTTGAAAGGGACTATGCACCAGCAACATAAATTAAAATTGATGTTCTGTCTTTAATTATAGAGAATTTTTATTTGAGTTTCGATTAGTTTAAATTTCTATCGAGTAAGGCAATTTAAGAATAAATTGTCCTTCATACAAAAGTTATATTCAAATTATGGATTTAAGGCTTTTTAAAATTGATAATGAAATTCTAGTTCGTTCCGTTCAACTTAGAAAACGGGGGAGGGGGGAGAGAAGATTTCACTTACTCCGTTCCATTTTAATTATTGTTTGATCTCGAAATTATTGTCACTTTATGATTAGTGAAAGAATTGATCATTTATGAACTAGATGAATAGTGAAATGTAAATTCACTTTGCCAAGCTCGAATTATAAAATGTAAAAACTAGAATAGACTTATTATTTTGTTATGTTTTTTTCCTATAAATAATAGTTTGTTCAAGCTTTGTGGAAAAAACAGTTTTTCTAGATAGTTAGAACATTGGCCAAAACACAAGTCATTTATTATAATACAAAAATATGTGTTTTTTATTCATTTTCAATTTAATGTATATAAATAGCTATTTAAATATATATAAAGTTGAAAAAATAGATACATGCATTATATGTGACATAATAACATAGAACATAAATTTTCATGTAGAACATATGTATTTATTTGTTTAATTATATACAATATAAATATCTATTTGTGTAGATTTAAAATTAGAGCATATATATATTAATTGAAGCCAAGTTAATATATTTTTATATTATACCTTTAATATCGATAAAAATAAATTTTAAATTAATTAATCAAACATAAAATGACTGACCAAAAATACTTTTCTTAAAAACACATTTGAGAAAAGATATTTTTCAAAATAAAAGAAATTTTGAAAAGTCTAGTCTAACATGCTACAAGTCTATTGGCAATAAGTTACATAGATATAATTCAAATTCATTTGACTATATTGAGCCACCAAACTTTTATTATTGGGTGACATAGTTTGTTTCTTTTAAATTATTGTATCGGAAGGTTAAGTTTGAAGAATTCTTAAAATATATATATATTTTTTAATTTTAATGACTAATTTTATAAATTTTGAGCGTGTTGTTTTTCATAATTTGAGCACAAATTATTTTTCATAGATGTTGGATGCTGAAATCTAATTGAATGTAATGGATCTTGGAGACAATATAAAAGATCAAAAAAAAGTATCGAGACAAAACTCTGCAAAAGTTATAATATTTTTGCAGATCCTAAAAATTGAATATTTCACCGTTAAGAATTCACTTGTTTTGTGGAGTAGCCTAAAATTGAATATTATATAGCCTTAAATTGATCTCACCGTTCAAGAGAATCCTTCAATTTAGGCTACTCCACAAAACAAGTGGATCCGTAACTGTGATATTCTCGATTTTTAGAATGTTGTCAAGATGACATAAAAATATCATAGCTTTAGCACAGTTTTATTTTTGTACTTTATTTTCATCTTTTATTATGTCTTCAAAACCTATTGCATTCAAGTGGATTTCAGTAGTAAGCATTCATGAAGGATAATTCTTATCCGAACTATAAAGTACAACGAATTAAAGTTTTATAAGATCAACTATTAAAATTAAAAGGAAAAGAATAATCAATACCTTATTTATTCTTCGCTCTTTAAGGCGATAGAGTCAACGTGTTCTGAAACTATAATAATATAAAAAAGAATAAATAGAGAGAAGAGAGAAGACTTATTATTTCTATCGATAAATGATATACAAGAGAACTCCGTTATTTAGTGGAGAAAATTGACCTAGTTTAGAAGTTAAAAATTTCTAAATTTTGTCAAAAAGATAAACATTCAATATTTTATAATCAATAGTAAATATTTTTTCACTAAATTTATTTATATTCATATCGTATATAATATTTAAAGGCTCTTTATCATAAAGTTTTATGTTGTCCTTTTCTATTGTGAATCAAAGTCAGAGACAAAAAGAGGATAAGATCATCAAAACAATTAAGTGTTGATATTGAGATTAAACCAATATATTCGGCAGATATAAATTTGGTTGCTAGTGGTTGTTTGAATTATCTTATGGTTATCCAAGTCATGCTAATTAATAAATGATAATTTAATTTATCAAAATTAAATTTACACAAAAATAATAACATATAGGATGTTTTAGATAAGAAGAGTTGTTTCTACTTTGAAACGGTTATGTTATAATAGTATATGGGTTCGAGCCATAAAGAAAATAAAAAAGAAGTTAATTTTTCAAAAAATTGTTTAAAAATAAAAATAAAAAAGTTAATTTTATAGAGAGAGAGAGTTCGATTTTTTTTTAAAAAGAAAGAAGTAATTTTGTCTAAGAGAAGATTTTAATAAAGTAGGGAGATTTTTTTTTTTTGATACATTTTTTAAAAAAATTCCCCCAACCAAAGTACACATTATTTTTATTACTCTTTAGGTCCGTATTTACTTATCAAATATTTTTTAATTTAATTTCCTTTTAGTAGTGCTTTTCGACAAATCAAGATCAAGTTTTTTTTTTACTTCACATTATATCCTTAACTTATTAACATTGAGTTAATGGCTTTGAAAAAAAACGGTGAGTAAATATGTTTAACACCATAAAATTATAAATTCCTTACATCTATCATTATTTTCTTGATATCTGCGTCTCGTTAAAATTTGACAACTACGACAGAGGGAGTATTTGTTTTTGTATCTACACATGATTCAAGCTGAAAATAGTTAGTTTGACCTTTTATTTTATTTTTAAATCTCATTGTTTCCTTTTTTACTTCTTGAGGTTTTTTGGCAGAAATAAATGAAAAAAAGTATATATCATGGTTAAAATTTGTAGAGCGTGATCTAATACAATGTTATGTCTTTTTATTTGTTTGAGAGGCATATATATTTAGACAATAGTATAAAAGGTTCATAAATTATATTAAAAAAATTAAAGAAAAAGTCAATTACTAAATAATCATCATGAAAAAGGACCACGGGCAAAAATTATAATAGTGGTAACGATCAAAAAGAAGTTGCAATTAGGTCATTTGGTTCTCTAATTATAAGAACAATAATGTTATTCAAATTATATTGGTCTTGACCTTATAAACCACCCTTTGAGATACACTAGGGTTGCTTTATAAAAGTCTTCAACAACATTTTTCAATTTCCGATCTTATTAGTAACGTTATATATTATTATTATTATTATGGGTACTTGATTTTGAATGTTATTGATAATTGTTATCTTGCTTTTACAAACTGTACAAGTAAAAATAACATGATATTTGATGATCATGATATGTTTAATTTAAAACATATATATATATATATACCGACGTTAGCTATATATGGCGTCTTTAAAAATTTTGATCAAATAAATTATGACATGATCGGATTAGTGGGATAATTATGTGGGGTTAAGCTAACGTCAAATACGGTTATTAACCATCCTATTCCTTTTAAATTAAAATACTTATTGGGGTTACTTTTAAACGAAGAGTCAACAAGGAATAGCTCCACTTCTAAGACTCAATTAAATATTTAAATGACATAGAGCATAAAAGAAGCTTCTAAATGCTTGTTTATTGGTTAAAAATCATGTCAATTATATTATTCTCTACACCAACTTGTTTAAGGTAATATAAATTATATCCTATGAGTTATGATCATACTTCTATCATTTTTATTTTTTATTTTTTATCAACCAACTTTTAGGTGGGTATTGGATTTAAAATCGTAATTGTGTGATACCCAAGGGATTCAAATAGGATTAGGACATGTGTTAAGATAAAATGTCAGATCATAAATAAGGATTTTTTTTTTTAGTTAGTAGATTTGAATCGAGAGTTATCGAAAACAGTCTTTCTATCTTCATATCATAAGATAAGTAAAAATTGTGCAAACACCTTCTTACTCTTCCACCATTTATACTATAGAATTACACTAAGTAATTCGTAAGTTAAGTTATTGTCTTTTAAGTACTTATAAAATGTTTATTCAGAGAGAAATATAGTACTATATGCTATATATATAAATTAAATCATATGATAATGTTAACGAGCCAAATTTTGGAGGGTACTGCTTTACTTAGATTTTAATTATCTTATTAAAGCGGTTAAAATATTTTATTTGGTAAATATTTAATGAAGTTTTTTCTTTCTTTCTTAATAAGATAGTTTATGTAGAATGAGTAAAATAAGTTAGTTAGCTAACACCTATTCTTTATGACTATTGACTTTTCCTTCAAAGCTAAATTTGCAATGAAAACCTGTTTTAGCCCAACCAGTACAACATTGTCTTTGACTCTGGCATTTTGGTCATCAAACTATAGTTAGTAAGTTAGCCATAATTAAAAATAACACAGTAATTATGTAAATAGAAGTATACAACCTAACACTACCAAGAAATGTCGGAGTATGTTGGTGAGAGCCAAAAAATGCATTCTTTAGTCAAGCAATGAGAAAGATTGACCAATCTCATCATATGCCCTCTAACTTGAACTTCCTTACTTTCCAGGGTTTCCACTACCTAACTAGACTTCTCATTCATCGGAATAAGGGCTAAGAGTTATCATGAGTTAACTCCAGCTTATCTACTAAAGGCTGTAACTTTGAACTCAACTCTAAAGGAAGTGACTTCAGGGTTGGAACTCTTCTTTTGGATGCCTTAACTCAGACCTACTTAAATAGTTCCTCGTGCATTATGACTTCATGACTTATTCTTTTATTGGCACGGATGAATCAGTCAGACTAGGGAAGAGGAATACTTTCAGTTAGGATGCTAGGAGCTAGAAGGATACGCCCATAGGCAGATAATTCACTGGCTTTCTAATCATAATGTTATTACGGTAAGAATAATAATCATAAACCAAAGACTCAGCTTTTAAGCAAGAGAGACTATGGCATCCAACGAACTCAAGCACACACATATTATTTCATCGAGTACCTGCTAACAATATATGTCACAACTAATTATGTACATCAAGGTCTAGATAGATAAGAAGATATCACCAATCATTTGTTGTCTCTATTGAAATATGAACCCAAATCCCAATCTCCAAGATTAATATCCAGTTCATCGATCATTAAGTCACCTAAAAGAAAAATAATATCGATTTTAAGATTAAGTAGATCTACTATCCGAGTTACAAATTTGTCAGAACTCAATAGTTTTGACTCAAATTAATGTATAAATATATCAGGAATCCAATAAGCAAAAAATATCATGATTCGGAGTAGTTAAACTTGAAATTCTAAATCCGCCCCAATCATAATCATAGTTCAACCCCTCAATTCTTTTTGGGAACCTCAACAATTAATACACCTTAGGCTCTTTGAACTGCCACAAGTGATTCAGTATATACAAAAAAAACAAAAAAAAACAATACAAGTTACAAGTTACAACAATAATAATACATCTCTCAGCTAGTACTATTGCACAAAATGAAACAGATTACTTTACTCTTCATGAGTAGGTTTATCCCCTTCAACTTCAACTCCTTCATCAAGTTTGGACATATGTTCTTTCTTATAGACGCGGTGGCGCCTCTCTCTCGCGTATACTATCCAGAATGTAAGAGAAAGTAACACTGCAAAAGTTACCATCACTAGTCCAACATACACTCTTTTGCTGTATTGCAGCAGACCAGGGCAATGTACATTATATATGTCACCAAAAGTTTGCCTAACAAAATCACAATTTTGTAGGTCAACCAGGAATGGACCATATTGATACAATCCATAGCTCATGTTTACAGCAGCAACCATCTGGCTGTAGAGTGTTGGAGTCAGACGGCCTGGCGTGACACAAACACCACTCGGAGAAACTTGACAAACATAGCTGTTCAAGACCTTTGTAATGCAAAAATTGAGTTTACGTTATATACACTGACGATATAAAGAAATTCTACACATTCAATCTGATAGCGGGTTATACCTGAGTTGCGTTGTTTAAGTCCACTTCAGCAGGACCACAGTTGTGAGAAGTTAAGTCAGGATTAAACAGATTGCAAAGGATTGGCAACACAGGTCCTGATTGATTGTAGTAAAAAGGAGCAAAGTTGGGAGAGAAATTGATGTTAGAGACATTTGTAATAACCTGGTTGACGATATCGACCAGGTTATAAGTCACTTCCTTGCTTTTAGTAAGAGTCTCTTGTGCTGTGGCATAGTCCACACAAGGTAATATGTCATCTAGAGCTGTATGAGCTGTGGGGTTTTGGATCCATTCATCCATTGCTACACAAGTATCTGCAGTCACACTGAAACGTTAAACAAAGAACGATTAGAGATGTCCAAATGCATGATATCAAAAGGACTCATTAAACAAAGACAATATTTGAATCTTCGTGCATGTTAAGTCACTTCTAGGATGAGGCTGTTAGTTTATTTAACATTGTTCAGCAATCAGCACACTTTGAAAGGTTCTTACGCAACATTTTAGTAATACTAATACCGAAAGAAGGCATCAGGAAGCACAGGATAACTCTGTTTTATCCTGTTTCCAGGAGAAGCTGAATGCATTAGACAAAGACTTGCCTAATCTGAGAAGAGATGTCATGACACTACAACAAAAACAACTTTTAGCGGCAATAAATATGCACATTAACGAAGAGTGCTAAAGCCTTTACCGACATTAGTTAATTCCAATTGGATCCAATGTCACTACAGATTTTAAGGACATTTACAAAGAGTGTTAACTGCCCTTCTAAGAAAATGTATTTAGCGACAATTAAGCTATTGCCACTAAAGATCATTTTTGGTGTAGTGTGACTAACTCTCAATAGCTTAGTGAAATAGCAAAAATAGTGGAAAAACTGAAAGAGCTTACTTGTGGAGAACAAGAAATATGCCACATAGAATCAATGTCCCAGTGATGAGAATCCATCCGACTATAACTAAGCTGCACAAATAAAACACGAGATCGTTCTTACAGAATGAAGTACGTGGGAAAGGAGTTAATGAAAAGACAAGAGACATAATTAAGTCGTGATGTACAACATAAACTCACATGTAGACAAAGACCTGCATGCCGAATATTGAGAATACTGAAAAGACAAAGTACCAGAGCATATTTATTAGGAAAATACGAAGAATTTGTTACAGAATTCTAAGGTATGCATCTGTTTAATGGTCAAGGAAATCTTACCAAATCCAAGAAAGGTCAAAGCAAGCATAGCAACAGAAAGAATGATAAGAGCCGTTCTCCTGCATTTATATAGCCTCAGGAAATTAAGTGGTAAACTAAGTGCCCTGAATTTTAAAATATTGAAATGCCATTCACTTACATTGATTCTATCAGGTGTTCTACGTTATCCTTATTATCAGCTGTTTTAGTGGAAAGGGTACTAGCAGAAGAAGTGATCTTCGTTTGAACGTAATCAATGTCTGTTTGGACATTAGCAGGGATTAAAATTCGATCCACTGCGAGCTGTTTGGCAGCTGCTAGATAAACAGACACATTCATGAGAGTATCAGCTGTGACATTTGCCTGATGCACCACATAATCCAAAGTGTTTAGTGTACTGCTGTGGAACTTCTCTTGGCCTGTGTACAAAATGACACATCCAATGCTGCATATCGAAAATCAAATTAGAACCAAACTCCAAAAGAGAAAGAACATGAATGAGAAGTTACTTCATTTAACTATCCAAAAGAGAGAAAAAACGCTCTGCATCTTCCGAGGACAGAGGCGGAGCCAGGATTTTCAATAAGGGGGTTCAAAATCTGTAGAATTAGGTAGCCGAAGGGGGTTCGACATCTACTATATATACATATAAACTTATTTTAACCATGTATAAATAATATAGTTTTTCGCCGAAGGGGAACCCCCTTCATTAAGGGTAGCTCCGCCCCTGTCCGAGGATATTAAGGTAGTGGACAAAGGAAAGTCATCCATTTCGCGAGGAGAAGGGAGAGAGAGCATACATTGCAGCAATGGTAAAAAGCGCGAGGAATATTAGGGAGAGAGCATAAGCCATTGAAGAGTATCCATAAGGTTCTCTTTTAAAGCAACGGGAGCAGATACAGATGAACAATAAGCAAAGTCCAAAGATCACAAACCAGATCAGCGCGGTGATAAAGAATGGAACGGCTGTATATGCCACAGACTGCACAAGAAACAACAAGATTAATTCCAACTTTTCACGTAACATGTTTTAGAGCATAAGCTTAATGCACACTTTGGTACATTCTTCATATGTTAGTTGAAGACTACAACATTCAAAAGTCCTTCACTAATTTCATAAACTTTACGTCAAAGTCAAAACCAGACAAACAAATTGAAACGAAGAAAATAGTACATTACAATAAAAAAGGTAAAATCTTGAGTACTTACAGCCCAGTAATGGCGGTCATCGATGTTCCATCCTCCATTATATCTCTTAAAACCATTGAGAGGGTCTTTTCTGTATGTTCTCTCAGCAGCCAATATAAGTGATGAGCTCTGCACTGGAGCCTCAACTATATTGGGACCTTCAGCAAATACCTCATTTCTTCCCTCCCTAAATTCATCTAAAAATGTCTCATTTAGTTAGCAACAACTTATGTAATCTCACAAAGTGAGGTATCAACAGGAGTGAGTCAGGCATATTAGTGGCCTAAAGCAAAAATCAAACGGACTTTAAACTTGAATTGTTAATAACTTTTATATAATTGATTTTTTCTAGTTTTCAATTAACAATATAACCATTCTTATTTAAAATTATTTTTCGTGCCCAATATGTCAAATTTCTTCTAATAATTTCTTCATTTTCATGAAAAATTTACTTTTTCTATATATAGTATTTAATATTTGTTAAAAAATAATGACTTATAACCTATTATTATAAAAAATTGAGGCCCTTAAATTTGAAAGTCTAAGACACATATTTTTTTTTAACACTGTCAAGCCACCCCTGAATTGTTTTCAATAGACACTCGACATGAGAAAAAACAGTTCAAAGTAGATCGAAAAAGTAATAACAAAAATACTATAGAAAACATAACAAATCATCTTGAACAGAAACTACAACAAAATAATACGGTAATGTAACTACAAAACAGAAACTATGGAAGTAATGCTACGAACTACGAGTATGAAAGGATAAGCGAGACCACACTCTACTAATCATAAAAAAAAAAAAAGACATACCTGATAAATGTGGTGATTGAAAGTGAGAGTCTGCTCCTCCATATCCATGGGTGAAGTTAGAGAAAAAGATGAAAATGGTTAAAAGAGAAAGCATCATTGGCCATTTACATAACATTGTTATAATTGAATTCCTTATGGCTTTCAAAATGTTGGAAAAACAATGAACAAAGGAAAGTAACTTCTTGAATAAAGGTTGTGTACTCTGTACATACAGAGTGTTTTTTAACTGTTAAAAAAAAAACATGTAATAAAAGCATATGCGTTTACACTAACAATTCAACAAATGCGTTTACTGCTTAGCCCATCTCAAATTATTTGTCATATTTGTCATTTCAAGATCACATGTAAAAAAAAAAAAAAGTAAATATTCAGCGATAGTAGCGGAGCTAGGAATTTTAATAAGAGGGTTCAAAATCTAAAGAACTAGACATAGGAACTAACCGCAGAAGTTTGACATCTATTATATATATACCTAAAAAATAATTTTAATCATATATAAATAATAATATTATGATCCTCTAACAGAGGGCTGACTCTGCCCCTGTTCTATATTATAGGATATAAATAAAGGTAAAATAATCAAAACTTCTCCTAGTTAATATTTTTTTAATGGTGTGTAAAAAAGAAACATGACATAATTTGAGACGAAGAGTTTACTTATGGATTCGTTCACCCTTATTTTGAGGTCTCAAATTCGAGCTCTAATATAAAAATAAGTTCTCGCAACTAAGACTAATTTCATCACTTAATATAAATGATTACCTAAAGGGACGATAACTTTTTCCATTTTCACTTACTAAATTCGACTAATAAAATAATCTTCAACTAAATTAATTTAGGATTATAAATTATTAATTATCAGTACTTTTGTAGGGCAACTTAATTTACAATCAGTAATAATAAACTCAACATATTAGTTTAAGTTAAGTTTCATAATCAAAATCTATGGTCATTGTAGTCTTTTTTTTTTTGGTTGTATAGTTATGTTACACTAAGCAATCAATATGTTAGAGATTTTAATGTTGCAACTGTCATATATAATTAAAGGAGATTTTTTTTTTAACCTACATGGTTGTATTAAATATTTTGTTTAGTTTCTTTCTTTCATAAAATTAAGATTTGGCATTTTGTTTTTCTTTTCTAATCATGTATTAAATGCAGAATCCTAATTCATTAATTGAATAGCTTTGCACACAATGCCACTTCGGTGGTCACTAAGTTGATTGACCAAAATATTTTACTTTCGATACATTTGCATGTGAATTTATCACACGAAACTTGTATTGTTTAGTTTATATTTTTTTTAAATGTAATTTACAGATTATTATATTAGAGCAAAATTCACGTAAGTACACCAAAATCCAAATTTCTTGTTACTTTATAAATAAATACTTCCTCCATTTTAAAAAGAATAATCTTCTTTCTTTTTTAATATGTTTCAAAAAGAATGACCTCTTTCTTTTTTTGGTAACAATTTTTCACGTGGCATGTTTAAGGCCACAAGATCAAAGGGCAATTTTGTACATTTGATCTAACTTTAATTTTGGACCACAAAATTTAAAAGTCTTTTTTATACTTTTAAATTCTGTGCCAAGTTAAATTAAATTATTTTTTATGAAATGGAGGGATAAAAACTTTGCTCACAATTACTCATATCATCTTGAGAAATTCCTTACAAAGTTTTTAATTTTTCTTTTTTTTTTTAGAAAAAACGTTTTTGATTAAAAATTCAAGAGCTTTTAGTATTTTGGTGAGGTTCCCAAAAAAGAAAGGGGGAAATGTTGGGGGCTCATTCTCCTAGACTAGAAAGATGGGGCAGCTAATGCGGCAACTTTTTGACTTTGGATACTAATGTGGACCTACTATCATTCTAATTCACCTCAATTAGGGTTAAGTGTACAAATACTATCTGTTTTGGATAGTCATTACATTTTAATTTAAGTGAATTTGAAAACGTTAAAAGTTAATTACATTATTTTTTTATATTTTTTTAAAATAACAATAGTTTCTTAGAATTTATGAATTCAGTATATATTATTGGACTTCTGATATATCAACAGACATTCAGATACATGGGGAAAGGAATGCATTAGAGCAGACATATGGATGCGGGGAGAGGGTGTATCAGAGATGAGATAAGAATGTACCCAAGAGGGAATAAAACAACTGGATATATATGGAAGGAACGTATTTGAGAGGGGTGAGATATATCTAAGAGGGGAAGGATGTATTCGAGAGAGGATAGAGATGTATCAGAGAGAGGACAGTGATGTATTCGAGTGCGAATTTTTGAAATTCTTTTAAATTGTAGGAAATATTTGAAATTATGCTAAAATAAAATGCGTATTTAAATAATTTTACATTTCTATCTGAAATTAAATCTTTTTAAATAACTTTATTGCTTCAGACACAATTTTAGATATTCGTATTCGAAGTGTAGCATTGGTAAGTTTAAATACTCCTACTATATATTTTTATCTAAAGTTTGGTATGATCTTCACCACTTTAGATGGATTCTTCGTTCTTTTTTTAACTAGATATTATGTGTCCGCGCTAACATAGTATGTTAGTTTTTTTTCTTCCGATTATGTAATACAAATGAAATTTAAAAAAGCGAACTAAATTTTATATGTGTTTTAAAAAAAATATTTTTAATTGTTAATTTATGTACCTTTTATGTCATTTTCGAAAAATATATATGTTAATCTATTTGTTTCATTTTATGTGATACAAGTGATTTTAGGAAAATCAACGAAATTTCTTATATGGTTCTCACACATTTTTAGTTGTCATTTTACTGTGATTAATTATATTTTTTAGTTCTTACGTTATTTTCAAATAATATATGCAACTTTTTTTTTGTTTCGATAAAAATAACGGAGTCAATCAAATTTCATTATGTTTTTTAACTATGTTTTTTCTAAAAATATCTTAAATTGTTACACTGCATTTTTAAGCTTTTTTTTAATGTAATTCTCAAATATAACAAATTAAAAATTAAAACGAAGAATTACAGTTTTTAAATCATTATATTTCATTTTTAATATATGACTCCCTCCTTTTCGATTTACGTGAACTTATTTTTTAATTTCATTTCAAAAAGAAAATAACTTCTAAAGTTTAATTTTTTTATATAGTATATTTAAGATCACAAAATTAAAAAATATTTCAATACACAAAATTTAAATATACATATAAATTTTAGTTTTAATTTGATTGATTAACCTAATATTACACTTGATATATAATTATTAAGAGCTAAGTGTAATCATAATAAATAGATATAACAATAACTCATAAAAAATGAAGAAATAACAAAAATGAGGTAATGCTAATAAGAATAATTAAAGATGTTTCTAAAATTATTTAATTTTCGTGTTATCATTCTTGGTAGATTTTTGTTTGCATGAAGTTACATTTTTTACCTTTGATCATCATTCACTTCGTATATAGAAAGATGTTTCTAGAATTACTTATTCTTGATAGATTTTTGTTAGAATGCAATTACATTTTTATTCTTGATCGTCTTTAATACAAATATATCATCCTATTCATTTTTATTTGTAAAGTTACTTTTTAATATTTTTTTCTTTAATTTTAATCTAATATATATTATTAATTTTATCACAGTTATTTATTTTCAAGTATATAATTAGAACCAAAATAAAGATGGAAATAATTAAGTCATGATATTTTTATATAAAAAGTAGGTTTTTTTATAAGCATAATGAATAGTAAAAATATTAAGAATTAAATTAAAGTAATAGTAAAATAGAGTAATAATAAAATAGATATCACAATAATTCACAAAAGAAATAAATAGGAAATGAAGTAATAACAAAATAAGTTAATGGTAATAACAATAATTTAAGATGTTTCTAGAACTATTTAATTTTATTGTTATCATTTTTGATAGATTTTTGTTAGTGTAAAATTACATATTTGCCCTTGATCATTATTTTTGTTAGCGTGAAATTATATTTTTGCCCTTAATCGTCATCCCACCTCACTTTTCTATATAATAGAAATTTGAAAGAGAGCGATCTAACTTATGAAAGACAAATAAAGGAATCAAAAGGTTTTATGATCAGAAAAAATAAAAAATGATGTGATTAGTGTATCACTAAATCGGTGGGTAATTTGTAGAAAGAGAACAACCTATGAATTCACGTAAAAAATAGCCAGCATAAACATAAATAAAATCTTAAATTGTGTATAAAAACCAATCACTTCTAATATTCTCGGAGGTATTTAAAGAATAACATTTTATTCTTTTTGCCAGTAGTTAAGATATATTTTTTCATGTCGAAGACATAAATTCTATTTCCCTAAATGAACCAAGACACATTTTCTACTAAAGTCGTGAATTTTATGGGATCAGATTTTTTTTTAAGAAAAAAATCCATTAAAAATTTATCTGACTTATCAAAGTTAATTTCACATTTTTTTATTGAGGTGCAGGTAAAACTTTGACTAAAAATTTAGTCACAACTTACAAGAAGCTGTAATTTTCATATATGGCTGCATATAAAATAGGAAAAATGGTATGAAATAGCAAACTATTAATTTAAATAATTGAACACACAATTTAACACCAAATTTACTCTAAATAAACTCATATTTGAAATATAAATTTCATATCATAAAAAAAATTCAATAATCAAAATAACAATAAATCTAATAAAATCCATTAGCATATTTTTAACCTGCACTTTAATCTTACTATTTATTTTGCCTTCAATTACCTCACTAGCCTGTCTTCAAATATCAGTATTCTTAAAGTCAAACAAATTCATAATAGAACAAATCTTGAATTTTAAAATAAAAAAACCGTGGCGGCAAAAAGAAAAGAGAAAAGAAGAGACTTTAAATTTAGCCTACAAAAAATAATATAAAATTAGGTGAGAAAAATATATTAAATAAAGCATATTAATCCAAATAAGACTTAAGAGTAATTCTAATTACGCTAACGGAAGAAAAGGTGACTGGATCAGCGGAAATGGATGTCTGCAGTAATCGAAAATGGATGTAACAATGGTGGTGATAATTGTAAAATAATGATTAATAATGAACGATAATTCATTTTGGTGATTGACTACAATAATAATTATAAATGATAATGATAGTTGATAACGGCAGAGTGCAATTTGGTGTAAGAATTTTTTGAACAAAACAATTCAATAAAACCAAGACTTAATTATAAATAAATTATCTATGAGTTGTAAACTGAAAAAGAAACAAATATACTTAATGGTTAAGATCTTAATAATAACATTCGAGCCTACAAATCCTGTACAATGATTGGGATCTAGTGATTACAATCAATAATCAAGTTTATATCAAGTCAATATATGTATGTTAAGTGCAAATAAATGAAGCTTATATTAATCGTAATTTTAGGTATCTGATACATTTCTTAAATTTCCACTATTCAATCAAAATAATACTAGAGTTTAAATTATTTGCACAAAGAAGTGTATATAACTTTTATAACTCAAATGAAATTGACCTATTCAAATTTTTATTTTTAATCAATTCTGATATATTTAACCTTGAAAAAAATACAAGCACAACTTGCTACTAATTTACATGTTCCCAATTTTTTCTAACATTGATAATAAGCAGCCCCTAGCAGTGGCGGAGCCAAGATTTTCAATAAAAGGGTTCAAAATTTGTAGAAATAGACACACGGAGTAGCCGAAGGGGGTTCGACATCTACTATACATACATAAAATATTATTTTAATCATGTATAAATAATATAATTTTCCATCGAAGAGGATTCGAATGAACCCCTTTTAATCAAGGTGCTCCGCACCGGCCCCTAGTATCGGGCTTCAAATCTATCTGACTCGTAAGAAGTTGCTGGTTTTTCATTACTTATTGTATTAGGCAATTACTATGAAGCTGCAATACAGCTTTAATTAGTTGTTGATTTGATATTATGTCATTGATCAATATATAGTTTTCTATAATCTTTAGTATATTACATTAGAGTCTAACAATTACTTTTAAAATATTTAGGGGTCGTTTGGTAGGGAGTATTAGGAGAAATAATCCAAGTATTATTTGTTGTATTATTTAATACTATGTTTGGTAGGAATTTTGGGTCTATGTATTATCAATCCAGGGATTAGTTATGCACCCTACATGGTATTAGAGGGTGTATAACTAATACCTTCCATTTGGTGGTATTAGCTCTAATACCATGGGATTAATCTAGGTAAAGTCAAAAATACCCCCTCAAATCCTTTTAATCATTTTGTTTATTTTATATTTTATATTTTATATGTTATATTTTATATTTTATATTTATACTAATAAATTTATTTAAATAAATTAGCTTACGAATATTATTTAGATATAATTGTTTCTAAAATATGAGTTATCTAATCTATTTATTATTAATATAAAATATTATAATCCGACTAATATGCTAATTATGTTGATGTATGAATTTAAGAACAATTCATAAGTAAAATATTGTCTCTTAACGAAAGTTCATTAAACATTACACAAGTAGTCTAAAACAAGAGCATGTATATGTATATATACACACTCTTCTCTAGTATAAAAATAGTTTAATTTATTTTGCTATATTTTATTTTTTTAAATTTTATGATAAAGAGTTTTTTTAAAATTTATTGATACAAGTCAAAGTTCAATAAATTTTTTTTATAAATCATTATAGTTGTGTGACCTTTTGAGATATTACCTTCAATTTATTAAGATGACAATTATTTACTCTCAAATAATTTAAGTGAGGAAATAGTGAACATGACAATAAAATTTTTATTCTCATAGCTAGTTAAAAATGTTATAAAAAATAATATCGTCTGTTAATTATCTACTTTGACTAATTACATGAAATATAAAATATCATAATAACTCTAGGGTATAATTGGAAAGAAATTTTTTTGTAAACTTTTAAACCACACACAAAATTAGGTAAAAAACAATGAACCAAACACTTGATAAACTAATCCCTGCATTACTAATCCCTGCATTACCAATCCATGCATTACTAATCCATGCATTACTAATCCCTGCATTATTGATATTTGTACCAAACGACCCCTTAATGTACAACTTGTAGAATGCTACTTGCATTACTTTGAAATTTCAGAAATTTATTTTCATTTGTACAGCCAATGGTGTGCTCATATTTGACACATTCAAAGTAAACTTCCATATATATATAATCTCTAAAATTTCATCCTAATACACTACTAATTAGCCACATATTATCAAACTATTCAACGATTGATCAGTGACAAAGTTCGTAGCTAATTTCAGTTTTTTTTTGGTAGCGATACCTCCAGGACCATCTCTAATCCACCCAAAATACCAAAAGAAGTTGTGTCCAAAAACAAAAAAATGTATAGAGTTGCAAAAGCATCAGAGTACTTGGTGGTAACAGGGCTAGGGATCAATGATATAAATATAACAAAGAAAGCATGGATACTTCCAGGACAATCATGGACAAAATTTGATGTTTCACCTGTGAATTACACATTTGAAGTCCAAGCTATGAGTGCTGAAAAGCTTCCTTTTATTCTTCCAGCTGTTTTCACAGTTGGTCCTAGACTTGATGATGAAGCTAGCCTCTTGAAATATGCAAAACTTATCTCTCCACATGACAAATACTCAAACCATGTCAATGATCTTGTTCAAGGTATGCCCCCACCCCTCTTTTTTTTGTTTTAAATACCGGAAGTGATTGAAACAGTTTGCATGCAACTCGACTATTTGGTAGGATACCTACTTACTATCTCCTATCAATATTGGTATAAAGTAACTTTTCCCACCCCTTAACATTAAGCAGATCATCGTGTATTTCCCGATCTTTAACATGAAGTATAATAATGAAGAATAAATATGAGACGATTTGTTAGCAACTATTTTTTTGGTGGATTTTTGGAAGGGGATATAGTGGGGGTTCGAGCCCCTATCATTAGGGTGAGGATGTAGGCAGCTCTCCAACTAAGCTATACCATGCTTGTTAAAGTATTTAACATAGTAGATGGAAAAATTTGTTCATGTACCCCCTTTTGGCAATGGCAATAATAAGGGTAGTTTGGGCACATATTTACTATTTCAATACATACCTGCTATCTCCTAATAGTATAGGTACCAAGTAACTCTATCTGCCAAGACATAAGCGGAAGGAAGAATTTAACTTAGCGTTTCTTTTGCTGCTGATATTCGTATACTGATCTTTCGTGATTTTCACTCCACTTCATTAACAGCTAAACCAGGTGCTATATTAATTTGGCTATTCCCCTTTTTCTAAGGTATCATTGAAGGAGAAACTAGAGTTCTTGCTGCATCAATGACAATGGAAGATATATTCAAAGGAACCAAACAGTTCAAACAAGAAGTATTCCAGAAAGTGCAACTCGAACTAAACCAATTCGGGCTCTTAATCTACAATGCCAACGTCAAACAACTCGTTGATGTTCCAGGACATGAGTACTTCTCCTACTTGGGTCAAAAGACTCAAATGGAAGCTGCAAACCAAGCTAAAATAGACGTGGCGGAAGCCAGAATGAAAGGGGAGATAGGGGCAAAGCTAAGATCAGGCCAAACGCTACAGAATGCAGCTAAGATTGATGCAGAAACAAGGATTATATCGACACAAAGGGAAGGAGAAGGGAAGAAAGAAGAGATAAAAGTGAAGACAGAAGTGAAGGTATTTGAAAACCAGAGAGAAGCAGAAGTTGCTGAAGCAAATGCAGTGTTGGCAAAGAAGAAAGCAGGGTGGGCTAAAGAAGCACAAGTGGCAGAAGTGGAGGCAGAGAAAGCAGTGGCTTTGAGAGATGCTGAGTTGCAAAAGGAAGTAGAGAGGATGAATGCTTTAGCCATGACAGAGAAACTTAAGGCTGAGTTCTTGAGCAAAGCTAGTGTTGAGTATGAAACTAAGGTTAGACTCATGACTCATTTGACAACATAAAACAATTAACCTCTACTTAAATTGGCAATGCTTCATGACGAAGTTTGAATAGACACAGAGTTTAAGAAAAATATGAAGACTTTTTAAAGTGATCATAAGCATACCATAACGTTGGTGCGATAATAAGACTTTTGAAACTTAAAAAGAGTCTGAAAGCTTCTCATTAAGGGGAAAATGAGAAGCTTAAAATTAAATTATATCTAAATCGTAGAAGTTCATTCTTTTTTGGAACGGAATAAAAAGAAAAAGCTACCCCATAGAATGGAATGGAGGAAGTAATATCTTTAATTATAAGAGAATCAACAATAATTCCCACTATCTGTGTAGTTTAACATGAAAGTAGATTGGATACAATTATTATTAGGTTACTTTTTACATAAAGCTTAAAACTTGCAAAAATTAAAAAATCCTAACTTGAAGATTCTAATGCCTCATTGGTCTAAAAGGTGCAAGAAGCAAATTGGGAGCTCTACAAGAAACAAAAAGAAGCAGAAGCATTTCTCTACGAAAAGGAGAAAGAAGCAGAGGCACAGAAAGCAACTGCAGAGGCTGATTTCTACAGACGTAAACAGATAATCGATGGAGATTTATATGCAAAGATGAAGGAGGCAGAAGGACTTAAAGCTCTAGCAGAAGCTCAAGGCACATACTTGAGCACTTTATTAGAATCTTTGGGTGGAAACTATGGTGCTCTAAGGGATTACTTAATGATCAGTGGTGGGATGTTTCAAGAACTTGCCAAGATTAACGGTGAGGCTATTCGAGGCCTACAACCCAAAATCAGCATTTGGACAAATGGAGGATCTGAGTCAAATGCAGAAGGTGGTGGAAGTGCCCTAAGAGAAGTTGCTGGTATCTACAAAACATTGCCACCATTGTTCAAGACTGTTCATGAACAGACTGGAATGATGCCACCAACATGGATGGGTACCTTGACAAATGACTCTAGTCAATGATTCTTGTTCTCCTCAAGAAATAATGCAATGAACAAAATGTCACACGTTTGTTATTTTGTTCAAATAAGAACACCAAGGGATTGGTCCATCTGATAAGTGTTCAGTCAGGTCAAGAGTTTCTTTCAATTGTTGAACTTAATCAAGTTCAACGGCTGCGGTTTGTTTTACATATCTTTCTTACATGTTGGGATTTTGAAATTAGGCATCTTTGAACCAGCATTTTCGATCAATTTATATACTAATTGAGCTCAGCAACATCAAATGACTACCTATATCTTAAAGCACCAGCATTGAGAACCTTTAATCAAATGAGAGAAAACAGAGGAATATTAACAAAGACCTGGCAAACCAGAATCAGAAAATAAATAAAAGAACTCAAGACGTCTAAAAAAAATAAAAATCGAAGGAGATTCGAAGCAAAAGAAAGAGGTAATGTGTGTGCTGCAATAGAAGGCAGTATGTCTGCAACTATAGATAAAACCACAACATAAAAAGAAGTTTAAGCAGATGGAGATATAAGTGGAAAAGGTAGTAATAAGAGAAAGGATATGCCCCGTTAACGAATTATAAAAAATCAAACATATTTGAATGTCCTAGTTGGTGCTAAACAAGAAATACTAACAGGGAAAGGCTAATAGCAGAAACACCAAATAGAAGAAGCAAAATGAACAACTAGTCCAAAGTTCATCATAGAAACATCCACTTTAAGGTTAAAGCAACTCAGTCACAGCCACAGGCAACAAAATCATAAAGCAGTAAATTGCAGGAATAAATGTCCAGCTCTTCATTGAACAGTACAGCTTTACAAATCACTGTAGAATCCAATTGTGTATCAATTGGAAACTGAGTGATACAGTTATCCTAAACAAAATGGAACTCTATATAAGGAGGAATTACAAGAAATACCAAGTGCAAATAACAAGTTCTACAAATAGTTGAGGCTGGAAAGTTTCACCGGGTTTAGTAAACTATGGACACTTCAATAAGGACATCACATAGTCCCATTCACTCGGATATGGAACGGTGGCCCACGACAAAATATGGACTCATCACATGAATTAGCTCTTGCTCTGGCTCGGAGCATTTCATTAGCATCATCAATCACAGCAGCAGCTAATAGTGTGTACTCACCTGGAACCAGGAAATACAAGGAGAACGAATGTCTATATTCCTTCAATGGAGGTACCTCCATGGTGATACCATTCAGAACACCTAAAAAAAATCAAGAAAGGTCAATACACATATCAGATCAAGAGTAAGTTTGGTCTTCAATTACACATTATGAGTATAGCTGCTCTCTTAGGGTGTGTTTCTGGCTTATTTTTTCGTGTTCGGTACATAAGCAAAAAATATTATTCTAAAAGCAAATCTTTAAATGATACATATGCAGATACAAAATTACAGTGGTATCTTAACTTTAAAAAGAACATGAAGATGGAAACGAGTAATGTTTTAGAATAGCACCTGCCCATAGCACCGTCGCTTTATCACCCTCGACACAGTTCTCCCCAGCTATATCTCTGCATGTGATGCTAAGACTGACTCTAATCATTTCCTTGGTATTATTGCGAACCAGCACTTCTACTGGTGTCGTGTCATGAGCTTTTACTGAACCTTTACGTGCACCCTGAATATTAGATCCTTCATCCAAATTAAGGTCAGCAGAATTTTGTGAAGTATTATTGCCACACCTAAACCCAAAGGTCAATGGATCAGGAAGTAATACATCCATCATGGATGATTGAAGCGCAGCCTGTATTGCGTCTTTTATGTTTAGTTCTCCTGAATTGTTTCGGCCAGATTGCCACCTGACTTTGATTTTAGAAATTAAATTTTTGATGGAAGCATTAAGTTCAGCTTTGCTACTTTTCTCAGAGAAGCTTGATTTTCTAGTACTGGTCCTATTCATTTGAGACTCCTTAACCAGGTAAGTACCATCAAGAACAGGTAACTTAAAATGTTCTAATGGTATTAGCACCCTGGCAGTGTAATCTCTGTCAATCCTAGTTTTAGGATAATCATACTCAGGATTCTCCTCATTGTTAGAATCCTCCATATTGACAGACACGCCAATCTCGAAGACAACATCAGTCGGATTGGATAACTCAAGCTCGAGGAAACGCAGGCCCCAACTTCCTCTGTAAGGATCAATTTTCATGAACCTATCAGTACGAGGGGATTCTTCAGCAGAACTGGTTTCCACTTGAACTTTTGAATGATTCTCACCAACATGAGCAGGGATCTCCATTGATAACAAACGAGCCTTCATAAGAGATAACCCCTGTGAAACACATATATTAAGGGGAACAACCAAGCGCCTACCAGGAGGAATAGATCCGTTTATTGATGCATCTCCAGCATAAGTAAGTGGACCTGATAAGAGAAGTAGATCAGTCAATATAGAAGAAATTCTATGCTACCCAGCCCCAAACACCAGTTAGAGAATCTAAATATCCAGGATGAGTTAATGGACAACAGAGTAGCAAATCATTAGGTAATACAATTAGATGTACATGAAATCCAACAAGTGGGGTCTGGGGAGTGTGGTGAGTATGTAGCCTTACCCCTACCTATGAGGTAGAGAGGCTGTTTCTGATAACCAATTAGAGAATCCAAATAGTAATAAATCATAACAAAAAAATTGGCAGGTAAATAACAGTCTAAATCATGAACCTCACATGTCTGACTAAAGCATGAGGCTAATACATTTCAGAAACAAAACGGAAAGTCAAAACAAATAAAATCTCATCCCATGCTGCACAATGTTCTCTAACTAAAACTATTCTGCACGTAATCATGTCATGATTAGTGACCAACTAATTGACATCCTACACTTCCATCATTTTACATCGTCTTTTAGTATTGTACAAAAATATTCCATGTATACCCACAGCGTAATTTCTATCTTTGTTCCCAATTTCATGGCCAATATTTGATTTGGTCCCTAACATTTATCTCTCTCAATTTTCATTCTAAACAATATGATTCTCATGTTGGTGCAGAAGCTCACCACCAGCCTGATTGACTCTTTCAGATTGCAAAAACAAGTGGCAATGCAAGAAAATTAAAAAGAATAGTCATATCAACATCCATATCCAAATCCACATGCATTGTGTACATTCTGAGTCATATGGAAACAAAGAAAAAGAAAGGACCCCTCATAATTGATGGGAAAGCAACACAAACAAGAGGGGCCCTAGAGAGTGCAGGGACTTTCCCAGCTTGTTGCACAGATATATGTTCACATCGTAGAACCAGGATGCAGCATCCCAAGTTCACAGTGCTTCATTTTCCTAGTCTATCACCTAACCTGCAACAATCAGTATTTGAATGCTCACCCGCATAGTGGATCAGCAGCACAGGACTGCATCCATCCTTGACTTGCCTCCCGGTGCTTCCAGATATGTTCTTACTAGGAGCAGCATCCGGATCCAAAAGTCCAAGCTGCCAAGCCTTTAAAGTGACAGGTATTCTCACTTCAGCACCGGGCTTCAAAGGAAGGGATGACTTCAAGGTTTCATAAACAATTAACTGGATTGAATCTTGATTTTTCCCAGATAATGAGATGTGAGCTTGTTCTATCGGAACTGTACCTGCATTGGCCACACTTATCTGTACTTCACGAATCTCTCCTTCATATAAAATTATAGCACCATCACTACCCACAACACGTGATATAAGCAATGGCAACGGGGGGACCACCGAAATATTTGGAACCGTAACATTTTTCAACTTTGGTGACCCACAACAGCGGAAAGGGTCAGACAGCACAAGTCCTTGAGCTGCTCCCACTAGAAGATTATCCACATCCTTAAAATAATGTTCAGTGATAACACCAAAACAATGAACAATGCATCCTGGAATTTTTAATGAACCTACTTCAGTAGGAATTCCAGATAATGCAATCACTTTGGAGGAATTAGGAGGCAGACTAACACTGATGGGAAAAGCATCAAAATTCCCAGAATTAACAGATAGATATATACTATCGACGTTCAAATCAAAACCACAAGGATTTGCCAACTCAACGAACACTTGTACTGCTTCACCCACAACCCAAATCAGCTCCTGCTTACTGCTTTGACTTGGCTCCCCTTTGCTGAAAGGTGTGTAAATAAAAGGTCCTGAAGGAGCAGACCCTGCCCACCAATCATCTCTCCCATGATTACGTTTTACTATGTCCTGTTGGGAGGAATGAAGTGGAAAAGAATGCAACCTGGGAGCATATGTATTAAGGAAAGGAAAATTAGGTTCTTGTCAAAAATAAGAACTCTGATGATAAGGTCAGCAATTGCAGACACCATAAAACCCAGAACAGTATCAGTCTGAGGAAAGAAATAAGCCAGCAACTGTAGATACCATAAAATCTAGAGTATCAGTATGCGGGAAGATCATTCTGAAACAGCAAAACTAATAATAGTAAAATCTGAGGGAACTATGAAGATTGAACCAGATTAAATTTACTTCTTTCTAGGGAGACTAGTGAAAGAAGTTCCAAATAGTCCTTTGCAAGTTTACCACCATTAGTAATAGTATGTTAGCTACAGGAATACATCAAAAGAATAGTTCTTATGATAAAAAAAAGGTTATACCTGACGGAATTAGAATTCTTCTGATTTTTATGAGCTTATCAGTAAACTCCTAATTATATGCTGAAGATATGGTCAATACATGTATTGGCCTTAAAACAGGTAATTTGAGCATCTTTCAGGCCTGATCTAGTTAGTAATGTGCAATACAATAAACGCTGAAGTACAACCAGTCATTACAAAGGCAATTTGAGTATCTTTCAAGCAAGATCTAGTTAGCAGTGTCTAATACAATAAACCCTGAAGAAATACCAACATCACCAACATACTTCTGATTCAACAGTGAACATTTCACTCAAAATTTACATATACATGGATGCTTGCATTAGAAACTGAAAAGAATGAAGCAAGAAAGACAACTACCATACCATTACATCTTTCTGAATTGGTAAGCTCAGTTCATTTAGTCTACCTATTTCCTCCTTTGCCCGTCTCATACACAATAAAAGATGATAGAACACTGCAAGAGGAGAACCAAACACTTCTAGCGTGTGTTTTGTATGGACTATGGAGGAAAATATTTTCCAGAAAAGATTCTGATTTTCCCATGTTTGGTAGGTCAAAATTTTTGGAGAACATTTTCCCTAGGAAAATAAGTTCCTTGAAAATGAGGAAAATGACTTCCCTAATGAAAGTATGGAAAACAAGTTACACAAGTGACATTTCACATTGATAGTGTCCTCCTCACCTTCCAACACACCTCATCTTCACCCCACCGCAATCCCATCCCCACCACCCCACCACCCCACACCCCCTACCTTCCACCTTCACCTCCTAGATTATATACAAATGCTTTTAGGATATTATTTTTTGCTTGCATACTGAACACAAGAAAATAAGTAAGAAACCCACTTCTTTTCCGAGTAAACATTTTCCATCATACCGCCACCCCAAGCATCTACTTAAGGGGCAACATAAGCAACCCACAAACAGAATAATAAAGTAGGACTCGAGGAAAGCAAACAATATCAAAAGATCCATGTACAATATTAAAAGATATCCTTTATAGAAATACCATTCTTTTCATCCTTTTCTTCATCAGAGATAATAGAATGGCCACAAATGACAAACCTAAGTCTAACATTACCCAGATAAAAGATAGAATCACAATTCAGATGACATTTCAGCTCCTATTTTCTATTGATACACCTCATCTCAGTTTCTCGTCTCCACTTATAGCCACCAGGTGAGGGAAATAGCTGCTACAGATCATTAGCTTAGCTGTTCTGTCCTGATAGTCTTCCTTTCAAACTTACCCTTACTCGACGTGGGCACATGATGAGTCTATCTATTCACTGGCATACAACTTAAATCTTTCTTCAACTGCTAATGGTCTAGCACATACACAAGCCAGTGAAACAATTTCTTCTGACAATTAAATCATTTTAATTCATGTCACGCTGAAACGAGATCATCTTAACAGAAGGTATAGCATTAATCATACACAAGTATCAATTCAGCGATCTATACAAAAGGGAACGTTTCCTTGACACCAAATAAACAAATGAATCAAAACCTTCTTTGGCAATTTAGTGACATGACTTAAAAGAAAGCGGACTTCTTTTTTTGCACATCATATTACATCAAACACAGGGAAAAGCAGAATTTTGTGAAAATTAGACACCAGCAATGACATATAGTACAAGGACCCCAAGCTTCCCCATCTGGCATTGCGCAATGTGCCATCTAACATCTACAAAATACAAAGTGCAAAACAAGGTGATTACATGGTTTCCGACTTTCCGTGTACAAAACAATCTATTTCCTACTTCGAAGCTTGGGTATTTGGAACCGCACAGTTCAATGTAACAACTGACTAGTGTGTGCCAAAGAATAAGACACCAGCTTCCTGTACCCCTGCCTCTATAAATGAGGAGAATTTTCAGCTTTGAGACGAGATGAAAAAACAAGATGAGCTGAAATATTTGCTTAACTATGAAGAGTCAGTACTCTATAACAGAAAATATAAGAATCTCCATAACATAAGAAGCTTTGTTATATTTTACAAACAATACCTTATAAAAGGCAATGCAGGATCAGCACAGCGAGTTCCTGACGGAAGTCTCTCAGACGCATTTGAAAGTGCACTTGCAAGACCATTTTGCCCAGCAGGTGTGATAAGAGGATAATAAGACCTAAGAAGACGTGCTGCTGCACTCCATGCAGTAAGAGGATCTCCACCACGAACAGCTGATAGAAGAATTTCCCTCAGAACAACCATTTGAATGCTACTCCATTGAGATTCAAATAGTGATACTATCCAATTGTGATGCGCTTTTCCACCATCAACATGATTTTGTCCACTTTCCTTCATATATAATGAAGAGAGATAGAAAATAAATGTTAAATCTTTTATTAATACCAGGGTGAGTTAAAAGAAACTATGATAAAGACGCCTCATGACACACACACTTAGCATGTATTTTGACTCCAAAATAATCTAAAATGTGCACAGACAAGATCTGCTAAAAAGGCCATTGATCCGATGTCTATGACTGACAGCCAAGATGAATCCGCATACAGACCCTAGCTTTCACCATATATCATACCATAACTGATAATGATAGTTCAATACTTCAATCTAGCCTAATATCTCCAAAATTGAAGCACTGAACTGCAGATTCCCAAAGCAAGCCACATGAACTCCTTTGGAAACTGCATCTTCCTATCTTGGTATGGATTTTCAAGAAGTTTTTATGACAGTATGGAATCTCCATTGTGCTATGGATCCAAGTCACGGTACATGCCATTGGAGGTACACCAATTCCAGTAGACAGAACTTAAGTGCCCCTCCTTGTAAATAAAAAATTATACACTCTATCCTGAATGCTTGGGCATTCGAAATTTTAAATGTTTGAGGAAATATTAATCCATCAAGTAGATAGTTGCGACACTACATTTTCTCTCAAGGGTCACGTCAGCAACACTACTAAACCAAAACCCGTCGATGAACAATTTTATGAGAACTTCTGTGAATGTCCAGTTTCTCACTACCCTTATACTTTGGTGCAACAACACAATGCTAGTATATTAAAATATTATATCCTTTTTGCCATAATTCAACGACTTCCCATTGTTTTTTCTTTGTACTAGCATGGAAACCTCATACTGATGAATAAATAAATTACTCCCTCCGTCCCATTTTATGTGGCGCCACACAGTGTTTAAGAAAAAAAGGAAGACTTTAACTTGTGGTCTAAAACAATCCTTAAGATATGTGTGTGGTTGTAAATCATTTCATTAATCATTAAGGGTGGAAGGGGAATTTGAAAGTGAAATTGTTTCTAATAATAGTAAGATGACATTTTTTGGGGACGGACTAAAAAGGAAAGGGTGTCCCATAAATTGGGACGGAGGGAGTATTGTTTTCTCAGTCATTCGCCAAAATTATTATGGAACTGCAGGTGGTGACAGATCTATATTCAGTCTTCAATTGACACGCCCAAAGAAAGTATTCATTATTTGAAATGCATGTTTCATAAGCTTGAGAAGACAGTTCATTTGAAGAGTTATGAAGACTTTGTACAACCAATTATATCGGATCAAGTATGTGAACAGAAACAGTTCCCAACCCATACTGTATATAGATTTTTGCTTCTTTAAAAGCCAGTACAACGGTTTATGTCCTTCCCGTAGAACCAGAAGGAGCAGGACTGTAGGTTGGTGCAACTTAAAGTGAAGCCCTGCATGTAATCTGTTTGTTGCATCATGAAAAACAATATGAATTTTTGAGTCACCTGATAAAGAGCATGGTCAGTAGAGGCTCTACTTTGAACACGATAAGCTTGTGTGGTCATTGCCAGTACTTGCATTGAACTAATAGCAGCCAACCGATTTTCTTGTTGCAAGTATAGCTGAGCCACCTGCCTTGAGAAAAAAGCAGCCTTTCGGTGATAACCAAGAGTCCCAAAGAGGCGAGCTATTTCAATGAATAATATCAATCTGTCACTAGCGTCAATCAAAGATTTTGCTCCATCAGCAGCCGTAGTCAACAAATCAACCACTTCCTTGGCCAACTCCTTCCTGCCAAACCAATAAGAACAAAAAACAAGGAAAGTAAAAGTCAAAAACTGCTCAAGAAGATATATATATGACAGAAGTAGCTCTTCTTCTAAGTAATATTACATCAAGATCTTCCAGATTTCTCCAAAAAATTTGAAGTGATCTGGTAACAAGATGCATTTTGAAAAGGTGAGGTATCATTGGCTTCTCTTTGATGAACTACATCATATAAGCAAAAGATATACAGAAGGCATTATTGAAGTCTAACGAGATGAAGATACTGTATGTTGCAGAGTTAGGTACTAATATATTTTTTTGAAACTAGTACTAATATTTATTTTATTTTTTGTTTGCAATTTGATTTGAATTCAGATAGACAGATACTCATCATTTTTATTGTTTCTCATTTTCTACAAAAACTGAAGTCCATAACTGTTGAGGAACATATTTCTGTAGCTTAGACTTAATGAGTAACCTAGAATAATCACAAGCAGAAGCATGTTGGAGGGAAACAAAATCTGCTGTTTGCTAAATGTGGAAATTTGTTAGTTTACTTTTATAACATTAAAAAAAATTGGAATATTGAAATTTCTTAGTTTACTTCTTTTTCACTTTCCATCAAACCTTCTCCTCTTCACCCCACTCCACATAGTTATTGGAGGGCTGTGGTCGTAGTCTGTAGCCAGTAAATCATAAGCACATCATCATACCTCTATACTCAATTGAATTCCACCAAATTATTCAGCTCATGAACAAATATATACAGAGCAAAGTCCAGGTGAACTAATGATAAGAACCGCATTAAAGCTAGCAAGTGACCCCGGTTGCAGTATTTTGGCCTGAGTTGAGTTGACTGATATCTAAGCAATTTCAGATTTTCTATGACAAGTACTAATGCTCAAAAAGAGCTACTTATGATTATTCGAATACGAACATGCTCTTTTTTGTGTCTTTCAAGTTTGTGTCATATCTCACAATTTATAAATTGGGCATCATTCAGAAGATAAACCTCAACTTACATATCTTCCCAAAAGGATCTCAATTAACATATAAGTACGTCAAAAGGAAAGAACAGAGAGAACACAACAAGTTTACAGTGTAGCTGCAAGTCATTATTTTTTTGAGAATATAGCTGCAAGTCATTATTAAACTGGTTTTTATCAAGAAAAGAACATAACTAAACGGGTTATGAAGAAGATCATTCCAGAATTATATTTGATCTTTACTAAGAGTACCTGCAGAGGTATCGTGCTAATTTGAGAGTAGCCTCAAGCTCAAAACTTAGAGGAGAAACTCTGCACCAAAAACAACATTAACAGTTATATATGCTGAATAAGGAAATAATCAGAAATTTAGATTAAGCAATATACCTATCACTAGTTGAAAAGAGAAATCATCTAGTTTATACCACAAAGAAGATAAGAAGAATAAATCCATTTTGAACCCCTACTAAAATGAGGATTATCTTAATCAACAGTCCAACAACTGAGCCATACGGAGAAAAGGCATAGCAATGGCTCTTTGTTATACATGAACAATTTAAATCGTTAAACAGTTTGGTCATAGGATAAAGATCCATATCACTAGTGTTATGTCATGCTAACTTTTTTTCTTTTTTTTTTTTTTTGACAAAAAGGCTTGCAATTCAAGCTTTTCTTCAATATAGAAAGGTGGCAATCCCTCACAACCTCTGGACAGTTCTTGTAATTAGCCCCACAGCAACATAGTTTTCCTCACACATTCAGTCATAAAAGTTTATCTGAGTCAGCCTCCAACTATTAGTTCATCTACCGATCAGTCAAACTTGTTCAACATGCAAATTATGATAGATTTCACAATAACTTGCCCTGTATCAAGGAGTTCTAAACTTCCTGAACAAGTGACTAAATTGTTCTGTGATCTGCTAAACTGACAAAAAAGGGGCTGGGGAACGAAGTCATTTTACGAACAAAACAAAAATTAAGAACTTATGAATCGCCGCACCACCAAAATAAGCAACTTAGTCTTTTAACTTTACTCTCATAGAACTTGCAGGTTCCTAACATAATGATTACTACATATCCATTATCAAGGAATCCTGTGACACTACTAAAATTAAGATGGAAATATAATTTGAAGTCCATTTTTATTCTCCCTGGGGTTACATCGCTGGTCCAGTTTGTTCCCAGTTAATGGTTCAGATCAACTATTAGACTTCATTAGTTCCCTCACTCTGTCATAGACAGTTTTTGTATAGGTGACAAGATTTTTTGAGAGCTTCAATGTCATATATTGTAACAACTGCATCTTCTTGATGCATTTTTAATGATATCACTTACATCATCGGAAAAAAAAAAGATAGTGTTTTCCCTCTCAAACTCTTGTGCACGAATCAGAAAGAAAGGGATGGCAAATACAAATTATATACCCAATCACAAAAAGAAAAAAGACATGATAAAGGTGCTTATGTAAGTTGTAACTACACCTACAGAAAGATTAAAGACAGACATATACCTTTGAGCATTGTCTTGAATAAATGACTTTCTGTAATGCAAAATGACATTATTGTAACGGTGCTTGACCTCATCATCTAGAAATTGATCCCTCTGACCCATTTGATCTATCTAATCATCAAAATAATAACCATGAGATTCAAGTAAGGAGATAAAACTAAGACCTTTTGACTTTAAGAATGAATAAGCTCTTGAGAAGAAAGAGACAAAATGGCAACATAATATACAATGCAGTGATGCACTCAACTCTTTAATAAGTATTGCTATCTCGTGGTTTTGACATCTGCAATACTGCATCATTTTTCACAAAATGTTAGCATTCCTTCTAATTCAAGTTTATGTGCCTGCCACTTTAGTTTGTATCAAAGGTAATAAAGGCATCCATGGATTGTCAACAGGAAACACAGAACAGGTTAGAACACATAAACCTTGGAACAATTTGAGCAACCCATACCTTTACTAGTCTCAAGGTTCCCTCATCCTTCTCAGGACCTTAGCAACCATGTTCTAGTCTCATCTTAAAGATCTGCTACACCACCCCAAAAAAATCCAAGATAAAACAAACACATAAGGTCTATATTCATATGTTAAAGAATGACAAAAGTCCTCATCACCCCATCATGCCTTTGTATCGTCTTTGTTCTATATTTCAATTCCTAAGACTACAGGTGAAGCACTTTCTCATTCTAGATGGAGGCAGGTTATGGTTGACGAGATGTCGGCTTTGCATAAGAGTGGTACTTGGGAGCTTGTCTCTCTTCCTGCAGGTAAATCTACTACTGTTGGTTGGCGTTGGGTTTATGTTGGTTGGCGTTGGGTTTATGCAGTCAAAATTGGTCGAGACGGTCAGGTTGATCGGCTTAAGGTTCGCCTTGTTGCCAAAGGGTATACTCAAATATTTGGGCTAGATTATTTTGACAATTTCGCCCCAGTGGCTAAAATAGCATCTGTCGGTCTTTTTCTATCTATGGTTGCCGTTCATCGGGACATTAAGAATGCCTTTTTGCATGGTGATCTTGAGGAGGAAGTCTATATGGAGCAACCACCTGGTTTTGTTGCTCGGGGGGAGTCTAGTAGCCTTGTATGTCGATTGCGTAGGTCACTCTATGGTCTGAAGCAATCTCCTAGACTTGGTTTGGGAAGTTCAGCACAATTATTCAACAATTTGGCATGACTCGTACTGGAGTTGATCACTCCGTGTTTTATCGACATATGGCACCAAATCGGTGTATCTATTTGGTTGTGTACGTTGTTGATATTGTTATCACTAGTAATGATCAAGATGGTATTAGAGAACGGCCTATCTCACCCGATGTTGGGGCCCCCAAAAATAAAAAATTATCCATGCGCCAGATGCTAAGCACTGGGCGTGAAGTGGGGTGTTAAAGAATGACAAAAATCCGAAGAGCTGCTTGATTGTCACACACAAGTTCCATCTGATCAATTGTACCAAATTTTAGTTCTCCCAATAACTTTTTGATCCAAACTAGCTCACACAATTCAATGATATTTTTCTCATATATTTCTCACATGGTATCAGAGCATTGGTGAGAACTTCAAGTCACCGGTGTCAAATTTCGGTGACGACGGTGGGACTGATTTGTGTCATCTTTCGTTCTGAAGGTGTTGGGCAAAAGACAACACCATCACGAGGCTTCGGAAGCTCAAGCGACCAAACCCCAACCAAACCCACCGAAAAATACCCCCCTACGCGCCCCCACACGCCGATCGAAGGTGGAAGTTTCCCTGCGAGATCTGTTCACGCGTCGGCGCGTGAGTGCTGCTCCGGTCACTTATTTTTGAGCAATTTTCTTTAGTTGGGGTTGCCCAATATTTCCGACCAGAAGTCGGCCAGTTTTCTCTAGATCCAATCACCGGAATTAGGTTTCCGGTGATTTTCCGACAAGTTTCTGGGGAAATCAGAACTTTTAGGCCACTGCAGGTAGATTCCAATAGTTTCCAGCAAGTTTCTCACTCTCTTCAAGCCAAATTTCAAAAAATGTCTTTCGGGTGTGATGTTTTTGGCTCTAAAAATATAGGGATTGGAAGTTCAAGCCTTACGATCACTTTAGAACCATTAATGGGAAGTTCAAACTATTTAGCTTGGGCTTCTTCAGTTGAGTTGTGGTGCAAAGGTCAAGGTGTTCAAGATCACTTAACAAACAATGTTTGTGTTGTAGATGAAAAGACAAAGTCTAGTGACGATGGTGCAAAAGCCAAAGCACAATGGGAGAAAGTGGATGCCCAATTATGTAGTCTCCTTTGGTGCTCTAATGATTCTAAGTTGATGCCCTTGTTTCGCCCATTCCAGAAATGTTATTTAGTTTGGGAAAAGGCACGTGCTGCTTTATACACTAATGACATATCTCGATTCTATGATGTGATATCTCGGATGACCAACTTAAAGAAACAAGAATCTGATATGTCTACTTACTGGGGACAAGTACAGGCAGTCATGGAGGAATTTGAAACATTGATGCATATCACTACAAACGTGGAAAAGCAACAAGAGCAAAGGCAGACATTGTTTCTAGTTCTTACACTTGCTGGACTTTCTACTGACCATAACTCTGTGCGTGACCAGATTCTAGTCAATCCTACAGTTCCCTCAATTGATGAATTATTCTCTCGTCTACTTCGTCTTGCTGCACCTCCCAGTCACAAAGAAGTTTTATCACCCATGTTGACTCCTCTATTCTCGCATCTCAAACCACAGAAAAGCATACATACCAGTGTACGACGAGGGGAGGGCGTTTTGGGAAACCTCGATCCAAGTGTAGTCATTGTCATATGTTATATTTTGCATGGCCCACCACCCAGTTATGATCCTATTGTTCTTAAGGAATATGATGAGTTCCTTCGAAACCACCGATGTGGGACTTCTGTCATTCTTTAACATCATCCATGAACACACTGAAATGCCTTCAGTTGCAAACAGATGTATGTTTACAATACTTATCAGGAGCTATATCCAGCCAACAACATCAATAAACCTAACTGATTGTTGTCATTTCAATTACAACACATGATTGACTGTAGAATTAAATTTGATGGGAGGATAAAACATGATTTGAATATACAGAATAACCCCCCTCTTAATGGTGTCCTCTCAAATTCACACAAGAAATTTCTCTGTCCCTTTCTTAGACAGTATCATCAGTAATCATCTTTGTAGCTAAAAAGGCACTGTGTTCATTACATGCAAACTGTAATACTATGAAAGATTGAGAGGGTCCATAACACAAAAAGTACAAGACAGACATGATACCTTTCTTTTTTAACCCCTTGAAAAACAAAGATGCATGTTCCTACATGAATGCAGGGTCAAGCAGGTAACAGAATTTAAAACCAAACAAAACTGGAGAATACATTGATTTAATAAATTACACTCCATACCAGAAAAAATTTCCCTCCACCCACCCCAAGAAGGGGGGAAAGGAACAAGAAAGAACAGAAAATCGGGGATTTGCTCTGGAAGATGTTTAGCTGGTAAACAGCATTTCCCATTGGTAAACAAAAACGTGTGGATAAAATAAATCAAGAAGTATATGTGGGTGTATAGTTGTCAAATATGGTTTCCAACTCCCACCATTATTTTAAAAAATAGTTTTAACATGGTATGTGGGCATTTGTGTAGGTGTCAAATATGGTTTCCAACTCCAAAATGTAGTCTAAAATGTACAGCTTATATTAGTTGTTTGTCAAGAAATGACTTCTCGTGGATTATGAACTAAATTTCTAATAAGATGCACTGACATCACTGAGAGTATGTTCATACTTACCAACAGAGCACAAACACTGCCTTCCATTGCCCCAGCGTACCAAAAGAAGTCTCCAGTCAATCTAGCAAGCTCCAATGAAGTTGTATAATGGGCATTAGCATCAACAGGTGACCCTGCCAACAGACAGTAATCCCCGATAGTTTTTTGTGCACGGCCCAATCTTCGTTTTTTAGCCTTGATGACCTATAAGGTTTTCCAATGCAATCGAGAAGTTAATAATTTAAATGATGATGAAATCCTACCAAGAAACTAAACAAGATAACTATACAAATCAATCCTCAAAACACCTAAAATATGAACCTCCTCTGAGCTAAGACTCGCTTGGGAATCTAAAGGTGTCTTGAGAATAGTTCCACCAGACTCTGCTTGAAGAACTGATTTTTCAAATTTCATCAACAACGAGGCAGCAATATCTTGCATCATAGTTTGCAAGTGGAATTCTTGAGTTTGACGATCAGCTGGGGGAAACAAAATTAAGTTGCTCCCCTTGAAGCTTTCATCCTCTAGCTGCACAATAAAAATGCATTTTAGGCATGTCATGCATGAAAAGAGCAAACTCGAAAACAAGGACACTCCTACAGTCAGGAGCTTTTGATCACGAACTTAACAGTACGCAAACTGATTATCCATTCAAAAATGCATCCAGAGAAGTATCTTAAGCACCGCATTTAATTATTCAAAAAGAAAATAATGAAAAAATTAAATTATATGAGCTTTCAAAAGCCTATTCTTCAAAAGAGTATTCACACACACAGAGACACGCACATATATATGCTTATCTATTCATATCCACCAGGAATCTTTTCAGTTTTGTTAGTGATGTGTGTGTTGAGAGTATGGGTAAGTGTAAGACTTGGAGAACATTAGATTTCCAGTAATCCATAAATTATCTTTGAAAATACATTAATGTGTATCCAAATGAATAGAGTTGCAAGTTCATAGAGGGTACATATCAGATCGCTTACCCCAATTAGTTTGGACCAGTGGAGCAAGTGAAAGATTCATTTATTTATAAAACAGTAGAGTCTAGTCATATTGTATGCACTGACATAACTTCTGTTTCTTTTTTTCTTTTTCTCTTTTTGGGTACAAAGAGGACAAGACTGAAGTATCTGTAGTTTCTGCACAAAGGAGCAGATGGTTTGCTAGCTTATGATCCTCAAAGCCTTAAAGCATATTTAATTACTTTCAATTCGATCAAATTTTCTGTAAGTCAATTTTATATATATTGCAGAAATTCACATGTCCAATATCTATCAATCAATTAAACAGCTATGTCTGAATCCCAAATAAGTTGGGGTTGATTACATGAATCTCTGTATGACTTTTTTTCTTTTGAATGACCATATCCATTTCCTCTATTCAAGTCCAATCTCTACCAGTAATAGAACATTTCCAACCATCATTTATACAACAAAGAACACAAACAGAATTCGAACCTAAGAATAGCCAGGAAAAATACAAAGCAATGTCAAACAACTGAATGGATATAAGAAAATCATATACCTGACCACAAATGACTTAGACTTGAGGCATAGTTGATTAATTGACTGAGAAAGAAGTGAAAACAATAAAGTATCTATAATTTGCTGCAAAATTGGAGTAAGCTAGTTTATGATCCTCCAAGTCCTAAAGCAGATGTAACAATTCTAAATTCAATATCCCCAAAACCTTAATTCTACAAGTGGATTTCATCCTTATAACAAATTTCAAAAAAAATAGCACAGGCATTCAGTTCCTATCGTTACAAATATTAAATCTTTCCCAAACAGTCTTTTCTTCAAATTATTCTAGATACATATAAATATATCCAAGTTTAATTTATGTTGGTATAATCTGCTTATATGCTAGATCCTACTCAGTTACATGTATCAAATTGTATCAAACAGTTCCAACAGTCAAAGAAGACAATCAGAACTAGAACCTGAGAGTCACCAGGGCAAAATGCGAAGCAACGCTGAACAACTGAAGACGAGTAACTCTTACATGCGGTCACAAACTGATCCATGACCGAATGCAGATCAGGGGAAGAAGGACAGTGACAAATGCCTATAACGGCAAATATTTTCCGATTGGATTGGAAATCTTCCCAAGGACTAGCCGGTGAACCACCGACCATGTATTTGAACCGGAGGCTACCGGAATCCCAAGGTTGATGAGCGAAAGGAGATTTTTGATGTTCTGTGTAGAATGAACTGATGGAAGATAATGATACTGTGTAGTGACGAACTAGCATAGAAGTGTAGTCGCGGAATAAAGGGATTGCTATAGATCCGATTGGTAGAACTGCTACTCGGATCATACAGCTTGTTTCGATGCTCACGTCGGGTTCCATTTCGAACTCTGCCGGGAAATGATCGCCGGAGAAGATGGAAAGTGGATATTGGCAGCTCCGGCGAAGCGGTTTTTAGATCAGATGTTAAGCATAGGACGGAGTATTGATTTAAGCCCAACAATTGAGAAATTGGTTTAATTCTTTTTGTGACCTTTTTATTTAATTGAAATAGACCAAATTAATTGATTTTAAAATTTATACATTTCAAAAGTTCATCTTTATTTTTAAATTTTGTGTTAAAATAAAATTACATAAACAAATTAAAATACGATGAATATATCTTTCTCATGTATCAAAACTGAATATTTTAAAATATCGTTTAAATTTCAGTTTATCTTAATATCAAAAATTTTAAAAATAAATAAAATAACTTAGAACAGTATTTTAATCAACTAATCAAGTAGTGTTCCTATACAATCAAAACATTTTTTTTTTAACTTGTAAAACAAATTATTTTATGGTATATATATGCATCCCACTTGTATTTGACGGTTAATAAAGTTAGAGAAAAATTTTAGATTTAAATTTCAATGAAGATTAAATAAAATTATAATCTCCATCTGTTTTACCATGCACAAGTTTGGTAGTAAAATTACCAATACTTAGCTAGTGGAAAATAACAAATGTACCCTATGAAATTAGTAAAGGCGAGTGCAGATTGGCCAGATCGTCATAGTCCATATAAAAAAAAAAAACTCCTAGAGTATATAAGATTTATCCTACGATGAAAATTGAAAAGACATAACTCTAAATAGACCAAATTTACCATACAACAGACATATAAATAGTTAGTTACAAATTCCCACCTTTCTCTCATCATTCACTAACAAAATAGACCAAATCCACTTGTGCCATGCATGTATATTGAATCTAACACATTTTATGCTTTCATTCATTGTTTTCAATCAAAAAAGAAAAAAAAATTCTGCAAGATCTTCTGGTTTTTGTTGGTTCAATTACATGTTTTTCATCTTTCAGATCTCTAAGAATTCATCGAAAACTTGGCGATCGATGGATAAATTAAAGAAGAGTCTATTATTGTGTACCTTTTTTCTTGAATTTGCTAGTGGATTTTATCTACCTGGTAGTTTCCCACACAAATACTATGTAGGTGATCAATTATCTGTCAAAGTAAATTCTTTGACCTCAATTGATACAGAATTACCTTATGGATATTATAGTTTACCTTTTTGTAAACCTTTAGAAGGTGTCAAAGACAGTGCTGAAAACTTAGGTGAGCTTCTTATGGGAGATAGAATTGAGAACTCTCCTTATAGATTTAAAATGCACGTAAACGAAAGTGAGTTGTTCTTGTGTCAAACAAATGCATTATCAGTTGATGAATCCAAAGTCTTGAAAGAACGGATCGATGAGATGTATCAAGTTAATCTGAATCTTGATAATCTTCCTGCTATTCGGTATATGAACAAAGATGGATTCTTTCTTAGGTGGACAGGTTATCCGGTTGGTATTAAGGTTAAGGATGTGTATTATGTGTTCAACCATTTGAAATTCACTGTGTTGGTTCATAAGTATGAGAAGACTAATACTATGCCTGGTGTGATTGGGGCTGGAGATGGCGTTGAGTTAATTACAACGGATGATAAGTCTGTTATAGACACACCGGCTTACATGGTTGTTGGATTTGAAGTTGTGCCCTGTAGTTTTCAGCATAATATAGATTTGCTTAAGAATCTAAAACAATACGATAAGTATACTGCACCTATTAAATGTGAACCAGCTACTGTGGCCGGGGTGATCCAAGAAGGCAAGCCATTGGTTTATAGTTATGAGGTCAATTTTGTGGAGAGTGACATTAAGTGGCCATCAAGATGGGATGCATATTTGAAGATGGAAGGTGCAAAAGTTCATTGGTTTTCGATTCTTAATTCCATGATGGTTATTACATTCTTAGCAGGGATAGTTCTCATTATCTTCTTGAGGACAATACGAAGAGATCTAGCTCGATATGAGGAGCTTGACAAAGAGGCTCAAGCTCAGATAAACGAGGAGTTATCAGGATGGAAACTAGTTGTTGGTGATGTCTTCAGGGTTCCGGAGAACTCAGAACTCCTCAGTATGATGGTTGCTGATGGATGTCGTATTTTAGGAATGGCAGTGGTGACAATATTATTCGCGGCTCTTGGATTTATGTCTCCAGCCTCTCGAGGCACGCTTATTACTGGCATGCTTTTGTTCTACATGTTCTTAGGTATTATTGCTGGCTATGTTGCTGTTTGGCTAATGAAAACACTGAATGCTGGTAATACCAATGGATGGCTTTCGATTTCGTGGAGAGTTTCTTGTTTTGGCCCTGGAATTGCATTTCTTATACTAACTGTTCTGAATTTCCTCTTATGGGGAAGTCATAGCACTGGTGCAATTCCTTTCACTACATACATTATTCTGTTGTTGTTGTGGTTTTGCATTTCCATGCCTCTTACACTCATAGGTGGATTCATCGCTACAAAGGCTCCAAACCTTGAGTACCCTTGTCGTAGCAATCAAATTCCTCGTGAAATCCCATCAAACAGATTTCCTACTTGGGTGTTGGTAATTGGAGCAGGAACTCTACCATTTG
The DNA here is from genome assembly GCA_016801875.1 of Solanum sitiens. Classification (NCBI taxonomy): domain Eukaryota; kingdom Viridiplantae; phylum Streptophyta; class Magnoliopsida; order Solanales; family Solanaceae; genus Solanum; species Solanum sitiens. The sequence goes on along the minus strand of JABWTJ010000465.1, from coordinate 233,154 downwards.
GAACTCTGTTTATTGAACTCTTTTTCATCATGTCTAGCATATGGCTCGGACGTGTTTACTATGTTTTCGGGTTTCTGTTGGTAGTATTGATACTGCTTGTGGTTGTTTGTGCTGAAGTGTCTTTGGTCCTGACTTATATGCATCTTTGTATGGAAGATTGGAGATGGTGGTGGAAATCATTCTTCGCGTCTGGCTCAGTTGCAATCTACATATTCTTCTACTCCGTCAACTATCTTGTTTTCGATCTCAAGAGCCTCAGTGGACCTGTATCGGCTATGCTATACTTAGGCTACTCACTTTTAATGGCGCTTGCTGTTATGCTAGCAACTGGTGCTATAGGGTTCTTGACATCTTTCTTCTTTGTGCATCGTCTCTTCTCTTCCGTTAAAATAGATTGAAGAAGGTGACCTGTATGAGTTCCATTTTCCATGCTATTGATGATAACATGAAGATCAGGTGGACACTAATGTTAACCACTTGCAAATATTGCTAGCTTTTACAGTAGACTACTTTTCTCAAAATATTTCAAATTTGTTGTCATGTTGTTTCATACATTTTAAAGGAAATAAGATTAGTTACTGAGAAATTATGATTGTGTGTATAGTGTAAGTTTAATTCTAGCACTAGGAATTTGCAGGCACAATATATGACTTCTCAGTTCTCAAAAACATTTTTGAATTGTTTTTCAAGATGCTTATTCATGTACCATGGTGTTTGTTTAAAGACTTCTTATGAACACACTTAAAGACTCCACTAGATTTTGTTGTTTCACGTACTGCATAACCTTATACTATGTTGGTAAACTATTAGATCAATTATTATCTTTGATTTACCAAATTGATGTAATATTTTACCTTATAATATTTGACTTAATAGGATGGTCTCTACTCATATCAGATAGGTGTACATTGCGTACACACCACAATTCTAATATTAAAATTATACTAAGTATATTATTGTTATTGTGTTTGGGAAAAATTCAAACTCGCGCGGTCAATAGTGACTTTCTTAGCGAATTCACTTTTCATACGTCGTGACAATACTATTAAAATTGCGACGTGATGGAGTAAAAATATAGAGATTTGGATGTAGTACATTATAACAGTTGTGATGGTTAAAAGTCTAAGTGGGAGATTGTTGGGATGTATACTATTAACCAAATGTTAAAGAAATAATATTTATTAGAGAATAAATATTTGCTCAATTTCAATAGATCATATATTCGTTTATAGTGTCTATTTACTTATATAGTAGATGATTTAGTGTGTAGAGTTTTAGTTTATACATAGAAGATTAAATCATCGATTCTTTTGTTCACATTCTAGGATGGAAATTGGACATGGGTACGATTGTAACACAAGATTATATATAAATTTATCCTGATTATGGGAACGGTATAGTTCCAACTTCTTGTGCTAGTACAATTTGTATGTATTAAACGAGACCGAGTAGAGATAATTGTTTTAGACTGACTGACAAAAACGTATTCTCTAAACTATTAAATGTACTTATATTCTTAATCTTGATATAACTATTATGATCTGTATGTATTAATTATTGTTTTGATTTATTAAAAGGTGAGATTTTGAATGGGTCAATATGCCTGGTAAGTTGGATGATAATAATATATATTGGTGAAATAATAAGTTAGTTGATGGAATCCATGTCTCGTTATAGAGATTAATTGATATGTCTTTCTGAGAAACTTATAAATTTTCATCGTGTCAAATCTTGCTAGAGGATTTATGAATCCGACACATGAAATAAGTTAAGTGGTGCTATAAAAGAAATTAATCATTAAATTAAATTCGTCAGTAATTTAATTTATTGATTAGTGAGAATTACGAAATATAAATAGAAGAGTGTAATTACGAATTTATAGTGAAATGATTTGTAATTTACTATAATAAGAATAATTCAAATTAATTATTTGAAATTATTTCCGAAAGCTGCGGTAATTAATTTTGTGTTATTTATAGTGGTCATATTTAACTAAAACTCAAAATCTTATTTCTAAGAGAAAATAATATGAGTTTTTTAAAAAAAAAAGGAAAACAAGGTTTTCTAGTCCCTTTTTTAATTAGAATGAAATCTATTTATACTTGTCCACCCAAATATTTTTAAGGTAATTTTTGAATTAAATTTTTAGTATGTTTATTATATGTGTTTAAGCACAAATAATATTAATTATCTATTATTTATATAAGTAGTAAAGATCTTATATGCTTTCTATGTGCATATATGTTTTCCAACAGTTAATTCAATAAAGAACTCAAAATTAGGCGCTAAGGATGAACTGATTTTTTTTAATCTTTTGTTGTAGTAATTGATTTTCCAGTTTTCTGATTTCTTCAGCTCAGGTAACCAGAATCCTCTTTTTCTTAACCTGTTTCCATTATTATTCTGTTTATTGCTTCCGGTTAACCTAAAGGAAGGTTGAGACCTGTTAATCACATTTTCAGTGCTTCGTTTTTTATGAAATGAAATGTATAGTTTGAAAATGCGGTTTTGTATTGTTGCTATTTATATGTTCGTTTTTTTTTTGTGCTTTTGTAGTTTTCAATGTAGTAATTCTATGTTGATTATCTGTTTACGATCGAGTGATTCTGTGTTGATCATAACTCCTATGTGTTTAGAATTGAGTGATTATATATTGATAACTCTTATGTGTTTGTTTGTTTTGGCCTAATTTTATGTTGATAACTCTAATGCATATCATGTGTTTGAAGAAAGTTCTCTGTGATTTCGATCTGGCGTCCTGCGTTAAGCGGCTTAGCCTTATCGAAAGAATTCCGCTTAGATCTCCTTTTCCTTTCTTACAGAAAAAATATTCTAAAATTTTGAATGGCTACCTAAATACATTGACAACTACTAATTCCATATATTTTAAGAGGAAGGCTTTTTTTCCGAAACAACTCTTCTCTAGACGTAAGATGTAAGGGTTCATTTGATGATTTGAAAATAGTTTGCAACAACATGTTCAGCTGCTAGCAAGTTTATGCTGCTTTTTTGGTGTGCTGACAAATTGGAAAAGGTTTTTGAAACAACTCTTGTCTAGACGTAGAAATAAATGGTGGTAGAATGTAATGATCTATTTGCCCAATAGCTTGTGCGACAACATATTCAGCTTCCAGCAAGTTAATGCTGCTTTTTTAGTGTGCTGACAAATAGGAAAAGGTATTTGAAACAACTCTTTTCTTGACGTAGAAATAAATGGCGGTAGAATGTAATGGTCTACTTGCCAAATAGCTTGTGCGACAACATATTCAGCTTCCAGCAAGTTTATGCTTTCTAGCGTGCTGACTAATGGGGAAAAGGTATTAGTTGTGGATGCACAAGTACCTAAAACAGAAGACATTTCAAATTATCTAGGTTGAGTCTCTTTAGGCTGTTTGATTTGTAGATAGGCTTTGTGAAGTTGCACCAAATGCGCTCAACTTTGACTTCCTTGTCCACCCCTCGCCACCTACCCAAACTATATCTTTGGTGTTTAACTTCTTCAAATGGGTGTGCATTCAGTAAACCAGAACAGACTGACGGGGACGATTTTCCTATAATGCTTCTTGTATCCTATCAATGCAATATCAGGAGCGTGATGATTGAGTTAGCTTTGTGCTATGCTTTTGGTAATCACTTTATATTTATTTTGTATATATCAGATTTTCGTAGTGGGGGAAGTGTGCAAATTCCGTTCCAGTGAGGTTTTGACATGCTTTCTGCTAATTCATCCATATTGTCACCATTAAAAAGTTCACTGGGAACAACAATTGGTTTTGATAGAATAAGTTGTTCATTTACATATAACATTGACTGCACCATTATTTCAAATTGGAGTATTCGTGGAACTTGCCTTTTAAAAAAACAATTCTAGTGTACCTCATTCTAAACCTAGATAATATCTTTAGACATGCTCTGCTTAGTTTTTATCTAGACTTGCTCCTTCTCTTGGAAGAGGAACATAATTTATGTACTATAACACTTCGAGCATAGCCTAACCTAGCTGATATGTTAGGACATACCCTGCTAAGTTCTTATGTTGATTTGCTCTTTCTCTTGAATGAAGGACACAGTTAATGCTCTAAAACACTTTGACGGTAGCATTGTTTAGCAAGTGGACGGCTACTATAACTACTTCTGCCTTCTGGCACAGTTCTGCACCCAACTTAGCTGTTTATATCATGGTATTTCTCACTATTTATAACATAAGCAGAACATGTCGACTGAGAAGAGTCTGCTTGAGCAAACGTCACCTGCTGTTGCATCATCATGCCGAAAAAAGAAGTCTGAAAGTGCCACATTTTTGGAGGATGTGAAGGATCATATTGATGAGTTTATACATGCCTCAATGGATGAACACACATCTTGCTTTAAGAAGACCATCAATAAGGTTAGTTCCAAATCAAAATAGCATTACGGATTATTCCTTTCTTAATAAGGCATTATGATTTATTCTTAACAGCTCTGGTTATGCCTTCAGATGTTTGGGATGTCTAAAATTGTCGCTGAAAGAAATGCTGAAGCAAAGGAGGTTGAGAGCTCACTTCCTCTCCAAACTGTTGTATCTGAGTAAAGATTCCCTACGTAGAAAGAACTCGGGAGGGTGAGATTGTGGAGGGTCAAAACGTGTATGCACCTAAAGCCCTTTCCCACATCAGGTTTTATCGTGCTATCCACGTGTATCAATAAACAACAATTTGAGATGCTCTTGCCTAAGAAGTTTTGCTGCTTTTGCATATCTGTTGGTTTTACCACACCTTAGACATGTCTAGATAAAATAAAGGGGCATTACAATAACTTGATGAATTTCCATAGTGATTGTTGGATCCTTTGCGTTTATGGTTTGAGCTCTTCCTTTTCTGTCAACATCCTTCTAGCTTTAGCTTTGGACCATACTCTATGCTGTGTTCTCTAGTTACACGCGTATTTAGAGCAGAGCCGTCAATATGGGTTAAGCCCGTTGGGCCAGTCTAGCCTAACCCGGAATTTAATAGAACTGGACTAAGATTTTCGAAGCTCATTTAAGAAAAGAGTTTTTTAGCCTGGCTAAATAAGTCTGCTGATTTGTTGAACTTGATAGGGCCGGCCTGTGGGCAATACAACATACGCTTGTAATGTTGCCCTTTGTGAAAATTTTGACTTTATTTGGCATGGACCTTTTCTTCTCATCAGTTAGCTCAGTGAAGAAAGAAACCATTTCTAAACCATTTCTAGAGTTGGTTTCTGTTAACTCAAACTCCCTCCGTCCATAATTGTTTGTCATGTTAAGGTCATGCACGCCTCTCAAGGAAAATTTAATACAATGTGTAATTTGACTAATATAAACCTATCAAGAATATCAAAAATCTACCTAACTTTTCAATTGAACTACACTATCATTAAGGGTAAATTTGAAAAAAGTGACTAATTGTTTCTTGATTATTTAAATTGACAATTAATCTTGGACATCTATTTTTAGTATACCTGCCAAACAATTGTGGACGGAGAGAATCCATTTCTCATCAAAACATTGAAAAACAGTGATACTAATTTAAAAAATTTCTAAATGGTGGGGGAGAGAAAATTGACAAGAACAAAAGTGATTCTGAGGTCATTTTGGACGGAAAATACAGTTCATTATATCCGATGATGTAGGCTATTAAGGACAAAGAAAATACCCTAATTCAACATAAACATGACAAATTTTATTAATAGATTATAGCTGCCATGACTTTCTTCTACCTTCATTAAAAAATTTATTGGTTCCTGTGAACCTTTGTAGATTTTGCTTTAGATACGCCACTTGATTTCTTTGGAAAAATTGAAAGTGACCACTGTAACATTCTTGCATGTGAGTATTCCTTTTGTTGGATGGGAAAGGGGGATAGAAAAATCTACATTTAATATATACATCTGAAATACGTTATTTATGTATGAAATTAATATTTTAAAATTTTATATAATTAATACATATATAAGTGAGAAGATATTATTATATACGGGATGAAAGCTAAAATAATTAATATATACATAAAATAATTAATCTCAACATTAATAATATCTACGTTCACATTTGTAAACTGTGAGATAACAGTTCTCACCTTTGAGTCACTGTTTAATTCTTTTTTTGCACTTTTTAACTATACTGGTTAGTTATGACTTTGACTAATATTACCACTGTCACATCACAGATGTTTTTTTCTCCCACTCTCTTTTTTAACTGAAAAATTCTTTCCATCAGAATAATATTTATTTATATTATTTTACTTTTTAAAAATATATCTATTTTTTTAACTTGAGTACATTTTAATTAAAAAATAAAAAAATCAATTTATTTTGAAAATGTCATAATTTTTTTAAAATTTCTGATCAAATTCTCTGACCATTTAGCATTATCTTTTTTAACCGCAATTAAAGAACAAGAGTAATTAATTAAGTAATTTTCAGACAAAAAACATTGCGAAATTAAAGGCTTTTTGGGGAATTTACTTTGAATAAGTACTCATCAATGAATGAGTGTATTGATTTTTGCTATGTTTTGGTTCACAAGTCCGAGTAACGCAATAGGGGTGTGAAGTAACATAATTTTTAATACTCCTTTCGTTTCAAAAAAATTAATTATTATAAGTTGAGCACTTGAATCAAAACTTTTGGAGGAATCCTTCATAAGTGATTGTAAATTACTAAATTTGTTTTCCAATCTTTTCAACTTTGATTTCGTATAAGCCGTAGATATTAATGCAAAAGTTATTTAAATTTGTAAAAAATTGAATAAGTAAAAATATGTATTTTACCTGACAATTCATGTGAGAAAAAACTCGAACTAATTTGTATTATGTCAGATAAGGTATGTCTCTATTTATTTAATTTTATACATGTTAAAATATTTATGTGTCTACTTTTAAAATTAAAAGACATAAATATTAAATAAAATCGAATTAAAAAGAATATTTCTATATGGTCTATATTTTTCATTAACCATGTTATGTGTATAAAATAGTGGGTCCTACTTTCACGCGTTTAATGATATAGTGTAGAGGGACCCAATTCTAAATTCACGAACTTGTTTTGACTCTATTTAATTCGAGGTAATATTTCTCACTCATACTTTACTTAGAAAGTCACTCAACTTAGGGTTGTTAATTTAAAAAGTCACTCAACTTTGTTTTATAACTCAAAAATCACTCAACTATTTATATTTCACTTAGAAAGTCACTCAACTATTAATATTTTATTTATTTAGTCACTCAATCAATTTAAATATTTTTTCATTAAATTTTATTAAAATAAAAATTTTATTTTAATTATTTTATTGACCAATTCTAATTATTTAATTATATTTTTCCTCTGGAAAACGTACCATAGCGATTGATAAAAATAAAGAAGATTCTTTTCTATAGCAGCAATTGTCTAACTGGAACTAATGCTGAATTTTTTTTATTTTTTTTTAAAAGATTGGAATCAAGAAGTTAAGAATCCAAAAAAAAAAAAATGTAGCAATCTTATTATTCTTTTAAAAAAACTAGTTCAAAAAAATATTTTTAAAAAATTAATAAAATAATTAAGAGCATCTTATTAATTTTAAAAGTAAGTTTAAAACAAAAATTGTATTTTAACAAAATTTAATTTAAAAATATTTAAATTAGTTATATGACTTTCTATGTAAAATATCATAGTTGAGTGACTTTCTTAATGAAATACTTATAATTGAGTGACTTTTGAGTAATAAAACAAACTTGAGTGATTTTCCAAGTAAACTACTCTAAGTTGAGTGACTTTCTAACAGAACTATTAAAAGTTGAGTGACTATTTGAGATATTAACTCTATTTAATTCCGAAGGACTTTAGTCGACAAGCCTACAACATCATGGATTATTATTTTTTCTTCTTTCATTTGGAACTCGATTAATTTAGATTTATATCGTGTAAAATCTCATTTACGAGAAATTATTTATACAAGATTTTCCTTTACGAATCCCGAGCTAAAAGGCCTGTAATATCAAACATAAATTTAAGATCTCTAATTTAAAAAAGAAATAACTTTATTTATTATACCACAACCTTCGTGGCAGCCTAACGGATTTGATGACTAGCTGGGGGCAAACCAAAAGTCCAAATGTACTATTATCCCCTTGAGATATACTTTTTTGTGCTACTAGCGTTCACTTGGAATTGATGGTGTATCCTTACTCAAATCATAGTTATTATCTCGCATAATTATTATTTTTGGTGAAAAGATTTAACTTTTTTTAAAAAAGGTAATAATATGATATAATTACTATTAGTTTAGTTGAGTAATCAACCTGAAGTTCAAGTTAATGAATGAAGTAACACATCAAACATTTTATGGAGGTTGATACAAATTTTAAAGTGAGAAGGTAAAAGTACCTTCCTAGGCTATGACTCAAATATCAGAGACACATTTTAATTAAACTAAGATCTTATTATTCCTTAATTCATTATTTTTATAATTTTGTACACTTTTTTAGCTTACGTGGCATCCAATATCTCCCACGCGCCTCAACTGCGTGGAGTCACGAGGTATGCCACATAAGTCAATGTGTACAATAATATATATGAAAAATAATTTTAGAAAGATAATAGAACCTTAGTTTAATTAATGTGTCTGTGAGATTTCGATCGCAATGTTGGGGGTACTTGTGCCTTCTCCCAATTTTAAATTTCCAAAGTTTTGATATTTTTTGAAGTTATAAGATCAAAATTTAATCACTAATATACATTTAATATCATTTAACAAGGATTGATCTTCATATATATATATATATATATATATATATATATATATTATATATATATATATGTTATAAGTGAAAATGATGGGTAAAAATCAAACATAAATTTAAAACTATAGGGTCTACCTCTGTCCCTTTTGTCTCAATAATAATAAATAGTAATAATGGATGTGAACCAAAGGAATGAGGTTAGGGACACAATCACACAAAATATCATTTACATGTTTGATGTGGGATTCTTTTGTATTTAAATTATCCAAAAATTAAATTGATGTCATCCAAAGAACACCACATATAGAGATGCCTAAGGTTGAAATAAGCATAAAATGGAAGTAAGCACATGTGGGAGAAACACTAAAGCATGTTGTGTCCCAATGACCAAAACAATTTAAAAGAATCACTAAACTAATTAACAACTACACATGTATATGTACCAACAAATTATAAAAAAATAGTGGGGTATAGCATGCAGAGTATATTAATATCAGATTCATCTAAACTCAATATTTTTAATATAAAATATGAATATATACATAAAAATATATGACAATTGCAACATAAAATAAATATAAAACGTATAACTGATCTATATGAGTTTATCGCTAAAATCTTATAGTTAAACTTATTAAATTTAAATCTTGAATCTGCTTATCGTATCCTATCCCAAGAGCATGTAATTGCAAATTATGAGACATTGCACATTAATTTGTGTCTTTCTCCTGGTACCCTAGCATATGGCACTTTTTTCCCTTTAAATTCAAGAACCCAATGATGGGAGCAATGTGCTTTTGGATTTAAATAAATCATGTCCAAACAAAAATCTTCATTACTTGGAACATGCATGGAGGTAACCTCCATATTCAAATTTACCAAATTATTTTATACAATTATATATTAAATTGAACCCATTTAATTTATATAAAACATATTTAGAAATTTTAAATGGGAATTTTAAAAATATATAGTTTTTTGAAAATATTTACGTCAAGTAACTCAATATACAATTGCATAATTTTTTCATTGAATCTACAAGTGTCAATACCGCTCTAGTTCTAATTACTAGGTGTAAATTGCTCTACATGACGAGAAATTTAGAAAAACTAGCTATATATATATGGACAACTTCACTTTTTTGAAAAACTAATTAGATATCAATTGAGTAATCTGACGGTATAAATATTTTTTGAACGCCTGTATATAACTTTAACTTTTTTATATTTAGAAATGATTTAGGGTGTGTTTGGTATGGAGGAAAATGTTTTTCTAGAAAATATTTTCATGGAAAACAAGTAGATTTTGGACTTATTTTCTCATGTTTGATTGGTGAGAAGAAAATATTTTTCGGAAATGATTTTTAGTGTTTGGTTTATGAATGAAAAATGTATTTGAGAGACATCTTTTATTTTTACTAGAGTAAAAATAATTTATGAAATTAAAAATATTTTTTTCTTTAGTAAAGAGCCTTGCTAGCGGTTTAAAAATAAAATTATTATTTTTTTGGGTGATGGTGGTGGTGGTGGGTAGTTGGTGGTGGTGGGGTACGAGTGAAAATAAAAATTGAAGTTGATAATATTTATAAAAAGTAAAATTATTTTTTTTGGGGATTGGAGGTGGGCGGGGGGTTAGGGGGCTGGCCGGGGGGGTTAGGAGTTTAAAAATAAAAATTTAAAGTTAAAAATATTTTTAAAAAGCAAAATTAATTTTTTGGGGAGGGTGTGTTGTTGTTGTTGGGTGGGGTGGGTGGATTGTGGCCAGTGGTGGTGGGGGTGGTGGGGATCACGGATCGGGTGAAAAAATAAAATTTTGAAATTGAATTTTTTTAAAAAAAATTAATGTTTTTCCCAAAAAAAAATGTAATTTGAAATTGGAGGATAGTTTTGGAAAATGTTTTCCTTAATTTGATTTGGAAAACATTTTTGTCCCAACCAAACATGGAAAAATTGGAAAATATTTTCCAGAAAATGTTTTCCTTCATACCAAACACACTCTTAATTTTAAATATTTTTTTTTTCCCTCACATAAAATGGAAGAAAGGAGCTTATACAATTATTATATTATAGATGAAAAGTGTAAAACACCAAATGTTTTTTTTACACCTTTATTTTCAGTCAAACTCTTAACATTTTGATGCAACTGTGAATCATGGCCTCACACATTGATCTCACATCGTCCTATTTGAATAATCATTAAGTTCAAGTATTAATTAATATCATGGTTAATTATATCATACTTGTGTGATAGCCGTTATAAGATCATAAATAAGATAAATAGTTTGGACTAAATATCAAATATATACTATTGTTATATTTTGGGTATGGATCAGATAACTTCGTTCTTATGCAATTGTTCATAAATCACATAGCTCAGTGCGATAAGTTCAATTGAGAATTGAGAAGGCATCGTAGGAAAATCAATCTCTGACCTTTCTTATATGATACTCACTTATTAATCTACCTTACTTTATCCATGATTTTTTAAAAAAAAAAATCATTTGCTCAAAATGTTGTATATTTATGTTTAAGGGCTAATAATTCCATATAGATAATTGCTCATATAATAGTAAACAAGATTTGGTTAAATGATTCAAATCTAATCAATAATTATGATGGTCTAAGATCATTATTCTGTGTGTCTTGTCCATACTTTGGACTCACTAATAATGTCTCATATAAGTTGCAAAATAATAATCATGATGTCCCTTAATTATATTCCCTCTAATATTTAATTTCATTTTACAATCATAGGTTAATTAAGATTGAGATTATTATGGAACAAAAAGTATTATAATAATCATGGGGACTGCATCTGGTCACCCTTTTTGAAAACCCAAATTGTTACTATCACACATTTTAATTCATTAATCATTAATATCAATAATAACAAGCCTTTATCGTAATTGATAAAGTTAATATCATATGATCAATTATGTCAATACAAAATAAGACTGCATACATTATACCTTTATGATCCGAAAACTTAGTGAGTGTTCTATTTAATCAAGTATGTCAATTCCAATTAGCCAACTGGTAACTACTAATGATTAAAAAATAACCTTTGTAGGGTCCTTTTGCTTAATTTGGTTGACAGACAAAAAAAGCCTGGATTGGGAAAAATAGCAATTTCACTGTGAATGTTATCTCAATAAATCCCAACTACATAAACCCTCATATCTTCACACTTAACTAAATCTCCTTCCTCAACCAATTTATTTTTCTATCTCATTCAGGCATTTCGACAAACACTTTTTTGTAAACACACACACACAAAAAAAAACCACTTCAATTAACTACATTGTAAGATTGTCAATATTATGGCTAGAGCACAACAAAGATACAGAGGAGTTCGACAGAGACATTGGGGTTCTTGGGTCTCCGAAATTCGCCATCCATTGTTGTAAGTCATATTCTATATTGAGATATCGTATCGTATGTCATACTGATCATACTTATTGTTTTCGACTTGAACTAATGAAATATATGTGTCAAGTTCACCTCAGTTGTTATAACAATATGTGGAAACAGTGATAGGTTAGAGGCGGATCTAGAGTACAAACATATGGGGTCATGAAACCAGTAGTTGTTGCCTACACTTACATACATATTCATAAATTTTAAATTCTGAATATATGCTCTGTCTCTTGCTATTAGTGTAACTTAACCTTGATGTGACATGTTGTCTACCTTATCTTTTAAATGACTAGTTGAATGTACAGTCAGTTAAATGTAATTATCTTCTAGCTGACCTGATCAGTGACTTTCTGTGAATTAAAATCATTCATATTTGTCACAATCCAACTTAAGATAAGAAGTTCTATATCGGCAAAACATAGGAGATCGAGATGTTGGGTACATAACACTGCAACAAAAATGACTATTAGCGGCATTTAATTCTTAATTGCCGCTAAATGTGTATTTTTAGCGGCAATTGTCACTTTTTGTATATGTTTCTAAAGCTTTTACCGACATTGGTTCTAATGACACTTAACTAATGTCGGTAAATACTTTAACACTCTTTATTAGTGTCAATATTTAATGCCGCTAAAAGTTATTTTTGTTGTAGTGTAAGTAAGTAGTGATGCGGACAATATCACCAGCGGACTGGACCGTTGCAATATCGTTATCCTCCATAGCTCTATCTCAAAGTTATTGAATTTTAGATAAAATAAGTACTAAATGCCTCTGTTTTGATTTCAGGAAGACAAGAATTTGGTTAGGCACATTTGAGACAGCAGAAGATGCAGCAAGAGCATATGATGAAGCAGCAAGGCTAATGTGTGGTCCAAGAGCTAGAACAAATTTCCCATACAACCCAAACATGCCACAAACATCTTCCTCTAAGCTACTCTCAACTACATTGACAGCCAAGTTACACAAATGCTACATGGCTTCACTTCAAATGACCAAAACCTCACCACAAGAACAAAAATTAGCAAAAAATGTAACCAATGTTCAAGAAAGTGTTATTAATTCCTATAAAATGAAACAACAAATGTTGGTACCAAAGCCATCAGTACTATTGACTCATCATGATCATCATGAGGAATCTAAAGCAGTCAACTTGGGACTGGGAGTAATTAGGAAAGTTGAAGATCAAGTACTTGAGGCTATACCACAATTTGTCAAGCCACTTGAAGATGATCACATTGAACAAATGATTGAAGAATTGTTGGATTATGGATCCATTGAGCTTTGCTCTAATGTTGTTCCTTCTCACCAAATCCAGTGAGCTTGCTCGTAAATCAACTATTACCTAATACTTGCTACATTTGATCAGTACAGGTATCAGATAACTCTTTACTGATTCTCTCTCAGTAATTGTCTCCTTTCGGGTCCTACATTGTTCTGTACTAGAAAGCTACTCATTTTGCTAATTTAACCCCATTTGTATAGCCGTTTCCGACTTGTTTGGGACTGAGGCATAATTATTGTTGTATTAAGTCTTTTTAAGTAGTATCCCTCTGTTTAAAATCTATGTAAGGTCTAGGCATTTCCTCCTTTTGGTTCCTAGAGTTTTTGCTTTAAGAGAACCTTCTACTAGTTGTAAAATTCCAGTATAATATAATCTTTTCCTCTTTTAGAGCTCTTGCCACTATTATTTTATGAATTCAATTCTTTTTTTGGTTTTCTGTTTTGTATCTGATATTCAAATTGAAACTCGACTAAATTCAAATTCATGTCAAAAAGTTTTATATTAAGGATAAAATGCGTCTTAATCCCCTTCACGCCCATGAATGAACTGGAGCGTGGACCGAAGTTTAAATAGGGATGAGCCTGACTGTGATACCATGTAAGGATATAACACCTAAGTCTAACTCAATCTCAAAAAAGATCATAAAGAGAGAATTGTTCAAGTTCAAATAAAGAGACTATCAATTCATTACTCAACCAATGCGATACTTTATCCACTATAACACTAAACATAGACGCAATACCAAATCCGAGATGAAAAGAAAAGAAAAGAAGAAAAAAAGTCTTTTTTCTTAAATATTGAACCGTCAATCACGGACGAGTAACATAAGGGCATGCACATGGAAGAAAGACTTTTTTTTCCCTCTCTAATAAGTTAAAGAATATACCATCAAAGAAAAAAACGCGTTTTTTAGTTCACTAAATTTTATTTTATTTTAATTTTGTTAAGCGCCATGTACAACTTGCAAGCAATAAATATTGAATATTTGATTTAATAAATATTGAATATCATAATTTTTGGTCAAATACTAAAAGAGTTTAATTTGTTGGATTAATTTTATTTGTTGTATTAATCAAACATGCAGTTATGTGCCTAGGATTTATTAGAAATAATTTATTTATCTGAGATAGATTAAGATAAAATTTGTATATTCTATTTTGTGGGATTATTATATTGAGTGTATTATTGTGGTTGACTTCTTGTTATAATCAAGCATGTAGTCAATGGGACCTAATTTGACAAGTAAAGTGACAATGTCACAATTCAACTTCACATGTCTAAGTATTGTTCATTTTGTCTTAAAAAATTTTAGGAATTTTATTATCGGAAAAGGGCTTAAAATATTCTTAAATTATTAAAAATAATATAAAATTACCCTTCATCCATCTATTGGCTCTAAAATATCCTTTTCATCTACCTATTGGCTTCAAAATACCTTTGTCATTCACCTTTGGGTTCAAAATTGACAACTTCTTTAATTGTTTTAAAATTAAACTCTTTAAATATTTTTAAATATACTTGGCGACTTGGCGTTCAACTATTGTTTATAATTTAATTTATTAATATAATTTATAAACCAATTCACTACCCACTCATTACTAACTAAACCCACCCAATTAATAATCCAATTATAATATCAAATCGTCATAAACACTACTAAAACACGATAAAATTATAGATTCCTGAAAATGACATCCAAAATTATTCGAGTCCGAATCGAAGCCCCAATTAAATTTAGGTTGAGCCGCTTATTTAGGAGGACACTTTCAATAGGATTCTCTTTCAAGATTGAATTAGACATTTATGATTATAGGTAAATAAGTAATACATCCTCAATTAATTCATGCATTTTTTAAAAATATAATTTTATAAATATTTATGATTTGTTTTAAAACCTTTAATATATTATTTTGAAAAAAAGTTACCTATGAAGTAACATCACATAATTGAGACGTAAGAATAATTAAGATGAACATAGTCAGAATTTTAAGTTTATCGGTAATATTTATTTAGACACTTGAATGTATGATAATTTACTTCTATAGATATTTTCACCTCAAAATTTTAAAAACACTCAATTGGCAGTAGTTTGTTGTTGCATTAATAATGTGACGGGTTTATTAATTTGGAGGGGTTTCATTAGTAATGGGTGGGTAGTGGATTGATTTATAAATTATACTAATAAGTTAAATTATAACAAATAGTTGAGCGCCACGTATTTAAAAAAATATTTAAATGGTTTAAATATAAAACCGTTAAATAAGTGGTCAATTTGAAACGAAAAGGTGGATGACAAGGATATTTTGGACCCAATAGGTGGGTGGGAAGGGTATTTTGGAGTCAATAGGTGCATGGAGGGTAATTTTATACCATTTACAATACTTTGAGAGTATTTTAGACCCTTTTCCGTTGTATTATTTAAATTAATAGTTGAACTAGGAATTCTAGAAAGGACCATGGAAAAATTAACAAGATACATTCGTTATTGGAAAAATTACTTATATACACAACTTAAGTTTTCTTATTTTTCATTTTTCCCTATCTTTTTAAAATATTTCAAAATTTCCTTTTTTTTTTTATCCCAATTCTTATAACTTCTGGATACATAAGTGAAACTTATGTTTATCCACTTTTTTTACACTTCTTTTTTCTCTCCCTAAATTCTCTTCAAATAGTTAACAATTATCAAGTTGATTTCAAAACGATTCTCTCTCTAGTCAATCAATTTCAAACATCTGAATAGGTAGGGGTCATATTCTCCATTGTTCTTTTATTCGAGTTCTTGTTTTTTGATCAAAATTTTATTCCTGATATATATGAATAAGGGTGCTTCTTATAAGATTGGGGTTACTCAACCAATTTCTTATAAGAATAATTGAATATGTAATTCTGACGGTGACAAATAGATTGAAAACAGATTCAAAATTTTGAACCACCCAGTAGCAATCAAGAAGAATCAAAGTATTTTCAAGTCGAACAAGGAAGCACCATCATCCTCAAAATTAAATGTTATAAAAAAAATCCAAAAAAGAAAGGAAAATAATACCGCTAATCTCCTAGCTTTCACCGTCCAACGTATGTGTTTTCGTTTTTTTTCTTCAAATTTTGGTGTTTGATAACTATTTGGTATGTTGTATCTGAACACACTACATTATTTTGCATGTGCTATCAGCTATGGTATATGGGTTATACAGAGCAAAAATAATACGTTATTTTACATTACAATGTTCTCATATTTTGTTGGATACCAATCAATTTGTAAAGGGTTGATACATTAAAATTTATGTTCTCATATGTATCAGATTACAAATTTGATAGTTGGTCTTTGGTTAGTTATATTCATAATATTGTATCATATACAATATATTATGTTCATAATATATAATAAAGCCTTTTTGTGTTGATTTGATGTTTTTTGTTCATGTATCATATACAATATAGAGTGGTCATGAACGTATTTTATTATGTACCAGTGAATGTTAGTTGTATTCATCTGCTTTAATATTCCAGATCATTAAAGGATTTTCAATTCCTGCTGGATTACCATGGCATCTTGTAAACGACGTTTACATTTCGATTAACTGTAATGGACAATTTCATTCGATCTTGTGCAACAATGTTGTGGAGATATGACATCGACAAGGCCAATGATGGATACGTCAGCGAAAAATGATGATCCACCAAGGCTTAAGGTCAATCCACACCACCACTCGAAGAAGATTTGATTTACATAGAATAGTAATTAAGTATCTATGCATAATCGATATTTTTATAGTTTTTATTTTTAAGACAATTTCACTTATGTTTTAGAGTGTTTCTCTAAAAATTTATTCATCTTACAATATTTAATAATTTCCTAAATTTTTTATTTTCAATACATGATATTGATACATTATGTACCACTTTATTTTTAGAGTAGTAATCGTTTTTTATCTTCTTCAAATCCCTGACAGATATTGAAGATGTACTATCTTTTAGTCTTGTTTTGACACAACGATTTTTGATTATGAAGATATTACTTGAGCTAAACATATATCTAAGAACTTCATGATCCTTTAGTTATGATAGGTTAATATTGAAAAGTTGAATAAGGACATCCCTTCATCTTTGAAAGCAAAGGTTGTTAAAACACTCCAGAAGAGGGATCAAAATTTTGCTCGTGCAATTTCTTGATCATTCTTACCTCAATATATTTTAGATAAATTATATATAGTTTTAATAAGTATATGATACAAACATTTTGTGGCATGTTCAATGAGTATCATGTTAAATGTTGTATTAGTAAACATCGTCTTGTCATGTTCATTGAACATTCACATTTAATTTTGTAGCAGTCAAAAACTTTCTCCTGCAATATGTGTATCAAATACATCATATCCAGTTAAATAAGTATCTGATACAAACATATTGTGTCATATTTAATGAGTATTATGTTCTATAAGAATTGTACACAAGATTGAAGATATTAACATGTCAATTTATTATATCAGAAATTCATCATCTAATAGTAAATTGTAATGTATATCAATATACCAGTGAAAAATTTTAAAATCGAATTGATCTTTAAACTTAACTTAATGTATATGAAACATAACAGTAATCCAAAAAAGATTTATCAACCATCTTTCGAAAATAAATTACAAGTTCTTCTATTGCGACCTTCTTGTCCACAACATCCACAACCATTTGTGTTTGTGCTTAGCTTTTCGTGTGAATTTTCGTCTTTTCCTTGATCGTCTGGGCATCCTTTTGTACCTATGTGGTAAGACAATTTCTTTCAAATAAATTTTGAAGCTGACCAATCGTCCTTATCCAACATTGATACCATTGTAACTTAATATGTGTTTGCTAATGCATCTGATTTTTAGTAATCATTGCAGTAGAGATGTATACCTGTGTTTTCTAGCTAATAGAGGTCTTCAATTTCCATGAATAATTATTCAATAAACACACTAATACATAGCTGCAATTTTAATGATACATTATAAAAGTTATTGTATCATGTATCATTAAAAAAAATAGAAAAGAAAAATTAAATACACATGCTAAATTGGATAATATATACATTAAATTTTTTTTGCTGAAACATTAAAAAAATAAAGAAATTCACATACTGATAATTTTAAAAAATATAAATTCACAACATATGCACTCACTTTAAATGTATGAAGTTGTATTCAGTAATTCACATGTATAAAACTATAAATGTATCATTTTCTTTTCATTAATGTATCATTTTATATATATATATATATATATATATATATATATATATATATATATATATATATATATATATATATATATATCATTTTACTAATTCAAAAAAATAAAATAAAATTGCATGTATCTGATAATTATCTAAATAATAAAATAACTAACAGATATGTGAACCCATTACATGCGAGTGTAATATCTTATCAAATTCTAACAATTAATGTATCATGTCTTATATATCAATATACTAATTTAAAAAAAATAATGATTAAAATGAATAATGGATACATTAAATATTGAAAGTAATTTAATTATTGATACATTTAAAATTCAGAAAATCACATGTACATGATACATTAAATTAAGTATGTACTAGCTATAATTGTATCAAGTTCTATCCAATAATTCATATGTATCAAGTTATAATTGTATCCATTTTTGTAGTCAATAATGTATCATGACACAAGATATTTCGTCTAGTTGAAATTTACATGTATCAAAGAACAATTGTGTGTGCGCAAGACACTTCGCCTAGCTGAAATCTCCCACAATTACATATTTTTCGTTCAAGTCTAACAATGTATCTTCTTTCAAGAATAACAATGTATCACGACTTATGTATAAAAAAAAAAAAGAACAACTAACACAACTTAAGAACAGGACAATATACTTACTTCAATGTCTGTAGCATTGAATCATCACTGTTGCAAATCTAATTTTCAGACAATACAAGACAAACTCTACAGAAAGATGAATAGTCTCCATAACTACAAGTTTAACTCGCTCAACTGTGATAGTATCAAAGAAGTCGCGCGCAAAAAAATTCTGCTAATTATATTAAATCAATAACTTGCAACTTATGGATAAAGATATATCAAAAGAAAACATAAATTTTTTAATATATCTATTATCCAATTTAGGCACAAATACCTTTGGTATCGTTTTCACCAACTTCGACACAAACAATTTCACCGGATGTAGCATCAAAACAACACATCTATCCAGCCATCTTATCTGTTGCATCAATGACATATTCGAGATTCACTTCAACTGCAATGACGAATTTGAGATTCACAAAAGATATTATTTGTCCAACAACTATTTTATCACTATTGCATCGTTCATAACTTTGATCGCACACTAAATTTTTTGAATATCTCAACAAAATTGATATATTCATCTATTTTGAATCTGTTCTGATTTGGCATAGATGAAGGAGAAGAAAATTTGAATTTTGAATTCTCTGAATTTGTTATAGATTAGAATAGTTTGATATCAATCTATTTTGTATGATTTGTGGGATCTTTTTTGCGTGATTCGTGGGACTGCTAATTATTTTACGTTTAGACTCCTTTTTAAACGCAACAATCAAGTTGTTTTATGTATCAGGCGTTATATATCCAGTTGAATATAATGTATCCAAATGCTACAACTTTTAAGAAATTATTGTAAAATAGAAAATAATAGGGATAAGATGTAATATAAGTTTTACACTATGGGATTTATGTAAGTTATTTTTTTGAAATAATTACAAAAATCTAGTTTATTTATTATCATTATCCCCTATAAGTTTTAAAAATCTCCAAAATCTCTCATTTTTCTCTTAAGTAAAAAATGTCATTAATGCATTCGATCCTCTTTTTAACGTATCAGTGCATGTATTCACCTTCTTTTTAATGTATCAGCGCTTTGATTTTTTGGCCATTAATGTATCTGAAACCTCCATTAATGTATCCGACCCTCTTTTTAATGTATCAGCGCATGTATCTAGGGGTGCGCATCGGTCGGTTCGGTTTTATGTACTATCGATTTTTGGTTTTTAAATATGCTAACCCAATAACAAACCAATAAGATATTCTTTATCGATTTTCGATTAATCAGTTTTTGATCATTATCGGTTCGGCTTTCGATTTACCCAATAAGAAATATCCGTAAAATATTATTTGACTTCTCACTTCTCTAAATGCTTTGATATAGTGAAATAAGAAATATAATGAGAAATTGCATCAATAAGAGAAAATATAGTACAAATGCTTTAATTACATGTTACCACCAAAACATAGTATGTAATTTTTTATGTCAATTAAAATACGGACCTTTACAAACCTGCAAATGCTACAACCTACAATTACAAATTAAAACTAAACTAAAATAGTTTAACAAGACTAAAACTAAAACTAAAACTAAAATCAAATAGCTACAATTGTGCACCTCTTACTTTAATCTTTAGTTTTTGAGTAAACAGTAAAATCTACTAAAGCGGCCAAGTGTGAAGTTGATATAATACTAATAATTTGATATAGCTATAGTGTCTAATTATATATTGAATTATTAATATTTAATAATTAAAAGGGTAAAATAATAAATTATTATTGTCTGATTAATTAGATTATCGGTTTACTCAATAACCCAATCGTAAAAACGATATCGAATCAATAACTCAATATTTTTTATATATCCATTAAAAATCCAATAACAATAAGCCAATCACATTTTTATCGGTTCGATTTATCGGTCGGTTCGATTTTTGCACACCCCTACATATATCTGACCCTCTTCTTAATGTATCAACACTTTGATTTTTTTAGCTATTAATGTATCCGGACCTTTCATTAATGTATCCGTTTAAAGATTTCTGTAAGTATAAACTTTACCTCTGAAATATGTTAAATATTTCACATTTCCACAGTGACACCAACACCATAATCTTTTTCAACACATGCAACTTCAGTTGTCAACTCTCTATTTCCCAAATTCAAATTAACTATACTTAAGCCTCAAATTAGCTCATATAAAGTTCAAATAATGATCAATTGCACTACTTAGGTTGAATCCTCACAGTTTTATAGATACAACTCTATTATGATCAATCATTCTCAAATTACAAATATCATTATTAGAATTTCACAATTATAATTTCCTAACGATATAGCAAACTTATGTATGCAGAATAATTCTGCATTATTTGCAACATTTATTGTGATGGTCAAGATGAGATTATGGTGGTTGAGGATTGTAGTTTTTCAGTGGAGGTAAAATAATCAAAGAAAAAAATGACAAAGATAAAGATATATGAGAATTCGTTTTAACATGATGTTTTTTTGTATGATTTTTGTTGTTGTCCATATGTGAATATCACTAGAACAAGAGAGTAATAGTAAATCTTCAAGTGTTGTTTTTGAAGTGAAAAGAATACTTTTTTTTTTAATATAGTAATTGATTTAGAAAGACGAGAAATCGTAATCAAATTGGATTATTTTGTTCAAAATTTTATATAGTTCAATGACAAATTTATTCGTTTTTTTCTTTTGTAAAAAAAAGGTTCGCATATAAAAAATAACTGAATAAAAGGTATGTCTACAATTGAGCATAAATTTAGCTAGAGTTTGATCATATATTTCTAAATATTCGTGGCAAATATTATTAAGTAAATATTTGAGTGAAATTTCACCATGTGTTTGGCCATAATATTTGGAAAATATATTTTACTTTTTTAGAAAAATATGATTTTATACCCATAAGTTTTAAAAACTATCAAAACTAACTATAAGTTTGTATTACAAGTCAATCGAATGTTCGTTGCAACAATAACAAATAGTGTTCATGACACTAGTACAATGTGGTAGTTTGGAGTGAGTGCAACTAGTATCATTCCATACATCGTGAAGTAGACAAAGCACATGACTTTGTTACCTTGAGCCGATTGTTCATCATTTTCATTAACAACCATATCATCATTTAATATTCACTGAATATTTCATCATTACTTTAGTGTTCACGTAAAAAATTATATAATACAACGAAAACAGCTAATATAAAGGGTGTTTTTGTAAAAGATAAAAGTTTGGGGTAAAATTTTATTTTTCAAAAGATTCCAAATAATGAGATTTGATCCAAATACTAGAAAAAAATTAGTATTTGGAAATTTGGAATATTTATCAAATAATAATAAATTGTATGGATAAACATTATTTGCCAAATTTTTTTCTCAATATTATTTGAAAAATCTATGGCCAAACGGGTTGGACAATATCACAAGGTTCAAGAACAAGTTTGGATATTTTCTCAATAAAAATAACTTGAGAGGTCTTAGTATACTACAACTTTATAATTCTATGAGGAGAAAAGTGAAATTCCATCAAACTAGACTGGAGGTTAGTGTAAATACCTAGAAAATATGAAATTCATCCTCCTAATTCCATCTAAATAGCCTAAACCCCTCAAAAACCCCTTCAAATTTTCAGTCAGAGTCCTGTTCATGGCGGCATTTCTTCGAGCATCTCGTAGATCACTTTTCTCGTCTTGTGGCGTTCTATATCCTCACGGCCAACAATCCTCTCTCCATTCCAGCAAGCACATCTTCCAATTTTCCAGGAGTCACGCATCGCAGGCAATCCAAAAATCACCATTTGAATCAAACATACTCAGAATACTTCGCAATGAAATCGAGTATCAGTTGGATTACGCCCCTCCCCACCCGGTAAATCTTCAACGAACTATGCAATTTATCTATTTTGGGAAGACAATGAATTTACCCCTTTCTGCTATATTTTCGAGTCACGGAGTTATGACTGCTCAGCGTTTACTGATTTTACTGTTTTTTTTTGTTTGGAAATTGAGGCTAAGTATCTTTATTTATTTTATTTTTTTTTAGTTATGATGCATTTTTTTTGGAGAACATTTACATTATGTCAGGTGTTTAAGTTTGGTTGGAGATTGTAGGAGAGTGTGGATATAAGTGTGAAATTTAAAGGATTTTTAACTTTTATCAAGGCAAATTATTGAGTCGTAGTTATTGTTATTGTTATGAATGGTATTGGTCCGAATGGAGCGAAATGTATATAAAGGTATCAATAAAACTGACCGCGACTAGTTGGGGATGAATGTAGGCTTGTAAATGCTACTACTGCAATAGAACGTTCACTTTTTGACCTTTTCCCCAGCAGTGGCTCCAACTTGAGATTTTGATTCATAGAACTGTCCATTGGATCATATATCACCATTGAATATTCATTATCAAGAACCAAAAAATGTCAGATATTGTGGTACACTTGATAGGTTCAACCAAGCTGGTTTATTATGGCTGAAGGCCAGTTTGAAACTCTTCTTGGCTCGATTTGAGCTCTACTTTATGGTGTTGTTATGAATAAGTTGAATTAATCCGTGCTACCTGGTAAGCTAGTTTCGTTTGCTTGAACCCCCAATGTGATGAGGTGGTAAAAAATGAGCTAATGAAATGCAAATCTTTAGGGGCTGATGAAGGAATATATCTGAGTCTTACGTAAGCTGTTAAATTAGGTTTTATGCTAACTCACATCCCAAAAGCTAGCTCAAACCTTATAAGGAATCCACCAATCTCATTAACTATCAATGTGGGACTTTTTGCTTTAACACCCTACCTTGCGCCCAGTGCTTAGCATCTGGTGCGTGAACACATTTTTGGCCATTTTTGACCCACCTCACGCTCACTGCTTAGTATTTGTGCATGGGCAATTTTTGGATTTTTTTTACCCGAACATTGGGTGAGATGAGCCCTGCTCTGATACCATGTTAAATTACGTCTTAGGCCTAACTCATACCCCAAAAGCTAGCTCAAAAAGAGGAGGATTGTCCAAACCTTATAAGGAGTCCACCAATCTCATTAACTACCAATGACACCCCCTCACGCGTGGGCCTGATTCTTTTTCATGGCCAAGTACGTGAAAATTCTTTTTATTTTGGGTGGCAGTGAGTAGGACCTCTGCCTGCTCTGATACCATGTTGAAGTTTGTGACCATCTCATCTAAAAGTTTAAACTATTAGAGAAAGCACACTTTTATTATTTAATGATATTCTCAACATAGGCAAAGGAAATACTGAAAACACATTTATATTTTTCCTTTTTGTGGATATCATGGGAGAGAAACCCTCGAGAGTGGTTCAAAAGGTAATGATTTTCTGAATCTCTCTTTCTATTTGAAACCCTGTGCCTGAAGCCATAATCTTAAGTTTATGCCATTGGACATTTTGGAGGCCAATAGAACGTAAGTGAAGCTGTATGATCAATTCAGGGACTAGTCACCTGTATAAACTTTCTTTCGAATTAAGCCAATTGGTTTTCTAATGAACTTATCATTTGGTCACTAGAGGTAGCTTTATCTTTAGATGTTGTGCGTTTGGTTCTGTATGCTTGTCTATGTATGTGTTTGAATGTCTTCAGGCATGTGCATATCTTTAATGTGTCTATGCTGTTTCATACATCCATGTGCTTGGATATATGTCGTTACAATGCAGATACAGTTCACTATCCTTAATAGGAGAAATAAATTCTTATAACTGACAAATGTTTTTTATGGTGTGGCTGTCGACTCGTTTAGTTGAATAGTTTACTACGAAAGGTGAACAGTTCTTTCAGTATTAATTGACTGCAGTCAATTTTTCCATCCTTTGGTTTATTCTATCCAAAGAGAAAGGATATATTCCTTTTCAACCAATTTTCTTTTGTTATTCTGCAGTGCTTATTTATGCTATAAAAATCTCTATTAGCTTACCTACCTTTCTGCATTTTGGGCAAGAAACTGTAAGATAGCTCTGTTATTTCTTTTAAGCCCTTTTTAATGTTCAATTCAATGGTGATATTTGCATCCCTGTTGTTCTTCACACTGTATGTTGGCTTTCTCCAGCCTGTTACAAAGTTTAATACATTTATGGTGGAAGATCGGCCAGGAGAGCAGTGGGTTACCTTGAGGAGAAAATTTGGCGAGGATGAACATATCAAAATCGAGGCAACAATGATTGATGGAGCAATTACTGTTCCAAAAGGAAATGATGAGAACTTAGGGGAGGATGTGCGGCTTCACATAAGTGTGCTAGTTGACATATGGAAGGGTGAAGGTAGTGATTTCTTGGAGTTCGTCTGTTCATCCTGGCCAAATTCCTTGGAAATTCAGAAAGTTTACTTACTCAGAAGCGACAGTTCTCGAGCTCAACCTTATATGGGCCCCAATGTTAAGTATGAGACATCTTCTTACTTTATTTTACTGTGTATGCATTATACTTACACTGATCTATTTCACCCATTTAAAGAGTAAAAATCTCCAAAATAAGAGAAAAGAAAAGGAGCTGAATTTATTTCTTTTTTCTCATTGAAGTTCTTTTTTTTCTTAAGTTTCTGCGGGCAAGGCCTTAAACATGATCACTTTCATGTGTTGAGGATGGTGATCTACTATAGTAAATCAGATCATCCTGATAGCAGGCCATACTCTTCTTTACAGAATAAAATAAAAGGAGTCACAAGCTTTCTCTGGATGTTGTTTACCTATTCATTTTTGACATACTGTGTATGTTCATTATTTCGTTGCAGTTTCTTATGCTTGTTCCTGACTTTTTGATGATTCTTTGTGTTTTTACTATCAGGGATTTGAACAGTGGCTTCCGAGATGGCCTAAACGAATTCCTAAAGGCAAGAGGGGTAGATGATGAACTTTCTGAATTCCTTCATGAGTTTATGATGAATAAGGATAGAATTGAAGCGATTGGATGGTTGAGAAAAATCCAGTCTTTTATTGAAAATTAGAGGCACGTCTCTGCTCTCTCAAATTCTCTGTAAAATTGATCTATTGTAACTTATGCTTAGGTTTGCTGTGAGTTTTTGCACGAAATTTCAACTCTTCTTCTTACCTCTGTGTTTATCCACGGGTCAATCAGAAAACTGTTGTTAAACAACGACATCATAATATTGTTTCTCAAGTCATTAGGTACTTTGCAACCTTCTCAGAGATGAAAAATCTACTGACTGGAAACCAAATTCGATTATTTTCTGCTTCAATTTGGGATTAAGAAGAGTGGCTGCAAATAAAATGGAATCAGACTTGTATAGCCAAATTCTTCCATTGAAGAGTAGCTCTTTCATTTGGACTTTGGTGTACTTGCTCTTCAGCTTCATTGCAAAACAATTTTCTTGCAAGAATATTAAAGGATCATCTTCGACAATGTTGTGGTAGTAATCGGCTTGAAAGTTCATGCAGTCATAGGCTTAGGGCTAAGTGAGAAGTTAACTTCCATTTTTAACTTAGGCTTGAAAGCACATGCGAGTTACTCATTACAAGAGGCAAACGAGCAAAGACGGTGCTCGAAGCTCTATCAAGAGTCCGATTAGATGTGTAGAATGCGTATTTAGAGTCCATCAAATTCACGTTGAAGCTATGTTAATGGTGAGGCCAAATACAAGACGATAAGCTAAATGAGAAGGGTATATACGGACCAAAAGTGTAACGAAGAGCAAGATTATGAAATTATAGATAGTACAGTGACAAATTTGAACCTTGTCCCTTTTTTCTTTATGGCGGTGATGTCTTAGTGGGGACCTGTCACTCTAGCAGCCCGTGTAGTAAACAGTTCAATTCTGCTGATCTCATGGCCTTTGCGAAGCAACAGGTAGTGAATTTGTTCATATTAGTAGCACTTTTCTGATGCATCTCACAATTTACTTAGCTGTTTCAATTAAAAAAAATGTAGATGGACCATCTCTATGGCAATCAATTTCCATTTTTTTCCAGGGAAGAGCGCACAAATAAGAGGAGTGATGCTGATGAATTTATGTTAACGTTTGTACTAGAGATGATCACAATGGGAGGCTTCAAGCTTAGAGTTCGAGCATGATGATGAAATCCACATGAGTTAAAATAACACTCCCCAAAACCAATAGTACTTGACAGGTAAAACATTGTTTTTAAATTGGTGACAAACGAGAGGGAAAAGCACAACAGATGAGTCATATTAATAAGGAAACCATAGATTTCTAACCTATCAATTCAATCATAATAAGAAGCTCAACTTTGCAACACAGATATAACAACTCGCTTTTCTTTATAAAGAATGTTGATCAACTATACAACTTTTTTTTCATTAAACTAATAAGGGGCTGCACGTGAGATCATCTTCGTCACACGTTGCCTACATACCCCAAATAGAAATCCTAAATAGGGATCAAACCCATACATACTTCTCTATATATATACAAAGTCAATTTTTATTATGTATCTATCTATTGTCAGTACTCAGTACGCTTCCACAAGTTTCATTCTCTACTTCTTTCAGATCTGTCAAGTACCTCACGAATTTATGATTGGCGGTCTTGATTGTTATCTTCTTGATTGGTTTGTCTAGAAGGGGCTTTGGATCCAGCAATTGCCTCGAGAATTTATGATGGCCGATCTTGAATGTTATCTTCTGGATTGGTTGGTGTAGAAAGGACATTGAATCAATTTTCTTCTTCCTTGTCTTTGCTGTGTTGGCTACTTTGGATAAATTCTGCAGAAAAGTATGGTTCAAGAGCATGTCTGCAGTCCAACGCGTGCTCGGATTCTTCACAAGACATTTTCCCAGAAAATTTCTAGCCTCATTTGACAACTTTGGATTCTGAAACTTTGGTTCCTCAAACTCGATTTTGTCCAACACATCATCACCATCTGCGTCTTCCCATAGCGGTGTCCCCATAATCAGCTCATAGACTGTACAGCCAAGAGCCCAAATATCAACTTTTGGGGTATACTCAGTGTTAATCACGGATTCAGGTGCCATATACCTTTCCGTTCCCCTGATAACTCCCTGTTTTTGATTCATGCCCTGTTCCAAGGTCACGGAGAGCCCGAAATCAGCAATCTTGGCAGTTTTGTCCCCGCCTACAAGGAGAATATTTCCAGGTTTGATGTCACAGTGAATGATTCCTTTATTGTGTATACAACTGAGCCCTAAAAGAACATTCTTCGTGTGTTTCTTAACTTCAAACTCCGACAGTGAATTGCAGTTCTGAAGACAATCAGCAAGGCTTCCTCCGGAACCATACTCTAGTAATAAGTTGTAAAGATTGACGTTATCTTCAAAAGAGACATTAGCTCCGAAACAGTGAACAATGTAAGGTGAATGTTTGAACATTCGTAGGATTTCGACTTCTTCTTTCAACGATTGAGAAGCAGTGTAGTTGCATGATTTGAGGGCGATGAGAGAGGGAAGAGTAACACCACGAAATAGTGCTTTGGAGGTAGAAGCTAACGAGACAACACCGAATCCACCTTGACCTAGAGTTGTGCCCCTCTTCCACAATAACCCCGCCATTGAAAATTAAGAATTGAATATGAAGTATGTTTGTAGTATATTATTATAAGAATACATTAGAGAGTAATTTATATGTTATCCTATTCCCTTTTCTATACCTAAATGGATTATTACAGTTTCTTAAAAAGATAAAAAAACGATTTCACTTACCAAATTTCTATTTTAATTTGGTTTAAAGGGTTGTTTCCTAATTTTTCCTTCACTATTCTTTTCCCGTGTTTTCTTATACCTTTGATTAATTTAATTCAATTTCGTTTTTATTTTCCTATATAAAATTTTAATTTATTTTTTATGGGAAAAAATCTTTGTATAGGCATGTTAGATCCTTCTAGCGAAGTTCATTTTTTTTTAGTTCACGGGTATTTTTGATTCTTCTCACAAGTGAATTATTTTTTCACTTCTTTGATTCAACGAATAATTTGAATTTTAAATATCTCTCCTAATAATCTATTTTCTTATCATTATTTGAGGCTCTTATTCTTATTTCTTTTAGTGTGAAAATATAAGAAACAAAAAGAAAGAATTGTAAATTGAAAAAAAAATTAAGACTAATTTTTTGAGATTATATTGTAAATCAAATTTGATAATATCGCTCACAACTCTCTAATTGTAGTTACTCCTAGTAACAAATTTATTATCCATTTTCAGTCAACTTGATGAACCCAAACTTCTTAATTCCTTCATAAATAGTTTTTAATTATTTTAAAAAAAAATATGACTTCTATATTGAAATTATTAAAATTGTCTAGACTTTCCCCATCAATTTTGGTCAAAAAATCCAAAATAACACGGATCGAACACTCACACCACACCCATGTTGTGTCAACAAGGGTACAACACAAAAAGTGAAGAGTCCGATATGCCCTTTTTGATCCTCTGATCATCAGTTTCTGTTTTTCTTTCGTGCCCTGTTCAAAAGTCATGGAGAGTCCAAAATCATCAATCTTGGCTGTCAGGTTTGATGTTGCATTCCATTGTTATGAATGCAATTGAGCCCTAAAAGAATATTCTTCGTGTGTTTCTTAACTTCAACTTTCAGCAATGAATTGCAATTCCGAAGACGATCAGCAAGGCTTCCTCCGCAAGTATACTCGAGCAATAAGTTGTAAAGATTGACATTATCTTCAAAAAAGACATTAGCTCCGAAATAGTGAACAATATAAGGAGAATGTTTGAACATTGAAATATGTTACCCTATTCCTATTTTGATTTGGATTAAACCTTTCTTTTTCATTCCCTTTCTTATTCCAAAATGGTGGCGATTCATTTCATTATCGAACGTGACTCTACATGGAAAAAAATCTTTGTACATTATTCTTTGATCATTTTTTTTCCTTCCAACTTCTAAGCATAAGAGCACAACACAATTATCAGAAAACTTCAGAAAAGTTGAATGACTAACTAAAACTAGTTCTATCATGGAACAACGAATTTTTTTATTACGTATGAGGCACAACTAATAATAATTGTATGAGGAAATTATTCTATTGATATTAGGGGAAACGGCACTTTTAGTCCCTATGTTAAGGCAAATTTCTTATTTTAGTCCTTGTGTTATTTAACTTAGCACTATTAACCTTTAATTATATCAAGTGAGTTATTTTAATCCTTCAACTAACATACCCAAAAAAAATTAATAGAGAGTTCACTGTTAAACGGGGTAATTCGGATATTTTGAAGTAATTGCTTGAGAAAATAGAAAACTTTTTTTTAAAAAATCATTCGTTGCATAATTTATCGTTCGTCGGTGTGAGAGGGAGGATTAATGCCTATCAAGTTGGTTTTTTAAATTGTAGCTCAAATCGACGGGCTTGTTCTTCTAGATAGAGATAGGAAAGACTTAGCTTGTTCTTCAAAGAGAGAGAGTTGAAGAGGAAATATCCGAACTACCCCTTTTAGCAGTGAACTCTCGGTTAATTTTTTTGAATCTGTAAGTTGAAGGACTAAAATCACTTACTCGATATAATTAAAGGTTAATAATGATAAGTTAGATAACACGAGGACTAAAATAAGAATATAGTCTTCACACAGGGACTAAAAATACCGTTTTCCCTTGATATTATATCCTTATGCGTGGGACTCATGCTATATTTTCCTGGCTGGCCTTTGTTTCTCTTTGTTACTTTTCTCCTTCCTCCTTTTCTCTCATTTTTTGTTTTCTCTAAATCTAATTTGAAACGAATTTAATTTTTCCTTCTGTTTGTATAATGAAAATAATTTATCTTTTTACTTATTAACTTTAAAAATATTTTTTTAAAAATTATTATTAGTATTATCATAAAATACTACATAATATAAGATATTAATGATAAAATTTCAAATTTCAAAATATGATTAATAAAACTAAATTAGTAAAATGAATCTCTAATATAAATACAATTGAATATAAAATGAAACACTTATTATTGCACTACACATTAAATACTTAGATATTATCGACATAGAAAGAATGGTTATGATTGTTATTATTAGGCATTTGACTATAGAATTCATATATATTTTTATTGCATTTGAAATATATGGAGTTAAAGTTGAAAAATAGAGTTATGTTTTATTTTTGCAAAAAAATATTCAAAATGATATTTATATTATACTTATCTAAAACTTTAAAAGTAAAAAATGAGGTGAACAACATATTTTACTAACATAGTTCCAAATTTAAAATATACCTTCGGAAAGAAAATGTTGTGTTTCAAATTTTCATGGTAAGAATCTATTATCAAATAAAATAAAAATTATTTCATAATTTTTTTTTTTTTATGTTTAAATGAGTCCTAAAAGTAGAAGTTACAAAGACAAGAAATATAAAGAAACTTTTTTTTTGAAGTACAATAAATGAAAAATGGGAGGAAAAGAAACAAAAATAATTTTAATGGTCAATTTTATGGAATAAGTGACCATTTAACTTGAATTAGACCATTTAAAGAATTAACTTGACCATTTAGGTATTGGTAGAAAGTACAAGCTTGTACTCTTGAATTCTTCACTATATTGCAATTTTTTTTATTACATATGAGACACAACTAGTATTAGTTAGTTGTGTGAAGAGATTATTTTTATTGATATTATATTCTGATGGGCGGGACTCATGCTTTATTTTTCTCTGTTACTTTTCTCTTTCCTCCTTTTATCATTTTTTTTGTTTTCTCTAAATTTAATCTGAAACCAATTTAATTACTCTCTTGATTTATATAATGAAAATAATTTATCTTTTTACTTATTTATTATAACAAAAAATAATTAAAAAAAATATTAGTATTATCATTAAATAACTACATAAGATATTAATAATAAAATTTTAAATTTTAAAATATAATTAATTAAACTAAATTAGTAAAAGAATCTCTAATATAAATACAATTGACTTGAGTTATTATTAATAATATTACTTGGGTTACAAGTAAACTTGGGACATAAATAAAAAATAATTAATAATAATTCTTACAGAGGACCATTTCATGAAATCATTGATATGACCAATTATGCATATGCAATTTTACTAAAAAAAAAATTGGAGTATATTTTCCTTAATACCAAACACAACCTAACTTTTTCCTCATAATGAAGTTTTGACTTTGACTTATTAATCATATAAATCAACAATTATATACTATTCTCTCCGTCCATGACAACATTTGACCGGACACAAAATTTAAGAAATAATTGAAGACTTTGAAATGTTTATTAAATTATCTTTAAAAAAATCAAAAAGTAAATTCATTTTTTTTTCTCCTCATAGATATATTTGAATACTATCTTTAGAATTAAGTGAGACCAACAAGGACAAAAGAGGAATTGTACCTTTAAATAATTGCCACATAAATAAAAGTGACATTCTTTTTGGGACAGATCAAAAAGAATAGGGTGCCACATAAAATGGAACGGAGGGTATAACATATAGAATACATAAAATTCTCATATTTAAAGCTAAAATGTCAAAATATGAGTCATCTTTTATATTATTTTTTGAGACCCACTGCGATATTGCCTTAAATTTATTATATTTTCACTTTATTTATATTGGTTTAATATTTCAAAAATCAATTTTTATTTTATTTTTTCACTTTTAACAAATATAGAAAAATAATTACATTTTTTTGTGTCTCAATTTCAGCATTAATTTTTCATTGACCAAATTGTTTTCAAATTTGATACTCCACTAAACATTAATTAGTTGAGAAAATCTGGTAAAATAATTATATTTGAATATTTTAAATTCACATGTAACAGATAAATGCAAGTAGAAAATACTATTAAAACATACGAATTGAGTGTTGAGCAGGTCCATTTGAGACATTTTTTTCTCTATTTGCCGGTGTGCCGCCGTGGAATTCAAATGAACAGTCATTCTCCGATGCAAAAGGAATCAAACAACATTCATCAGTCCAACATGGTAAAACAACTAATGTTTGTATTTTCCGTAACTAATATTTATGCGATTCTGTAGTCATTTTTTTTATGGCTTTTTTTCTCTCCCTAAAAATGTCTGAAAGGATAGATAAGTTTTTTTGGGGGACCGGTGTGTGTGTGTGTATGACTTGAAATAGTGTTGCTAAAACTTTACTTTTGTGTAGCATTTTTAAAATGTCTTTTTCTAGTTTTGAGTTGAAATTAAAGGATATATGAAAAAACTGTGTATTATAAAAAAATTGACAATTATCGTTTCATCAAATTGAATATATTGCAAAATATCCTTATTGTTCAAATTGATAGATTATTAGCAAATTAAAATATTTAAAGAGGTGTAAAAGTAATTTAGATTAATACTCTATGGAATAGCTTTTTAAAGGATGGATAAAACTGAATACTTAGCTTGCTTAAGTTCATTGAGACACTATGATTATAAAATACAAGTAAAGGAGTGTTAAACACTTAAAATGAAGGATAATATGAAACATTTGATTAGAAGTAAATATCTACACATATAGAAAGTTTCACAAGTTATATATATAGACACCATAGTGACACATTATAAACTCATGGGGGCCTAGGCCCAAAAGCGAACAATATCACTAGTAGTATAAGCCAGTATATGTTTCCTCCTTGACAACAGGCCTCTAATTACACTTTCAATTTCATTCTTGAGTCTCATTCCTTACTAACAAACACTTCATAATCTTACCCAATGGGCGATATCATCATTGCACAAGCGTTTCATTTCCTGCTCATCACTTACTTATTTGACAAATATGAAATTTAATAAGAGTTGGAACAAATAGATAACTTCTTAAATGTATGTATTGTCTCTCAATTGTATATATGAACTAACAACAAATCGTAGTTCTCTAATACCACTTATGAACAGGATAGGTACATAGAAGAGAAAGACAAAGCTTCTCATAAAGTATTGACTAATTCATTCAGTGAAAAGTTAAAATAAAAAAACAATGCCGTCATAAAAGATTACTCATGCGAGGCTACACTATGAATTTTACAAAATAAAACATTACATGAGCATGATATTTGCGGAACTTCTAAATCACACATGATACAAGTCCCTAACTATATCCAAAATATAGAAAATGTTACTTCATAAGCAAAATTGTCTCAATAAGAAATAGGGTTCACCACAAGCCAATGAAATGAACAGCGTGACTAGCGAGGATTCGAGCCGCCCTAAGAGTCCATACATGCATCACGAAAGAGATGCAATACTTAACAAAAGAGAAGTATATATACATGTGAAATAGTACTTTCGTGATGAGGTGAATCCAAATATGAATAATATAAGTTGTACTAGCACCAACTTATTGAACATACTTCGAATAGACAATATTAACTTCTAAAGTTCACAACTCTAAAGTAAGTTTACCTAGTATGGTTTCTTTTTATATGATTTTGCTTATTATGATTTACCTCTGTGTAACTGATGACATTTTGTTTGCTCATTCTTCATTTTATTCATATGGTAATGTTCGTTTTCAATTTCTTGTCTTTTCTTATGAACTTGCAGAAAAAAATTTGTGAAGTTTGCGGTAATTTTGGTATTCAAGAAGCAATTATTACCTGTTATGAGTGTAAGAATGTTGACGTGCACCAGTAAGTTCTCTCTCTTTAATATGAAAGGGCAGTCAGGTAAGCTGAAAGTCATGACTTTTTGATTCGTACTTGCTTTATCACCTTGTGTGTGTGTTATTTGAAAACTTTTAATATTATCCCAATTCTAAACCCTTTTTTGTTTTGGTTGACTTGCTATTTCTAAGGGAAAAACTGATCTTTTTACATAAGAGCTACTTCTCTCGAAGAAAATTGCTAGTTAGATTACCAACTTTGTTCCCATTTTTGGTATTTTAAATGGGAATAAAAAGTGAAATAGAATTAAAAAGACTAAATTGAAGTGATATTACCTCTTAGGGAAAGTAAGAACTTCTTCGAGTTGTCTAATCTTTCTGGCATTTTTCACAACTGTTGAATGCTAATAGTATTGGATATTGGGTTCTACCTAAAGAATACACTTATTTTTTTGTTTAGATTTCAAAAGGTATTTATAAAGGCTTAAGTAGTCATAGGTTGTAGGTTGCTAGCTCCTGCTATGAGCATCTAATTAGTAGTAGTGTTTATACGTAGGTTGTCAGTTTCTGCTACAGGCATACGGATAGAACCAGGGGCGGACCTATAGTGGTGCAATGAACCCACTTCGTTGAAAAATAACATCGTATATACATGTATATTTAATCAGTTTTTAAAATTATATATATATATATATATATATATATATATATATATATATATATATATATATATATATATATATATATATATATATATATAAAATTTTGACCCCACTAACACATGTTTAAAGCTTGGCCGAATGGTTGAGGGGGTTCAAGTTCTCCCAGCCAAATCGTGATCGAATCCCAGTATGCCCTTTTTATTTTTAATTTGTTTTTTTGCATTTTTATTTATTTATTTTTTATATCTTGAACCCACTTTATAAAAATTCTGGGTCTGTCACTGGATAGAACCAGTTCTAATGCAAATATAGTATAATCTATTCTTTCATTAGCATGTTGTGACATTTAATTCTTTCAAATATTGTGTGCATCTTTTATGCATACATAGTCATCTCTTGTTCTATTTTTCTTATTTTTCTCTTCCTTTCAGATATTGTGTTGTGGGCTATTGGGAAGATGCACCAGTGGATTGGCGTTGTGAAGAATGTAATTCTCGTAAGGGGGTAATGCTTTCACCGCATGGACTAGAAAATGAGCGTTTTAAGGGATCCAAGTCACATGCCTCTACGAAGATTTGTCAGAGTGCTATGCAACCAAACAAACATAGTAAGTTTCCTCGGAGGCAACATATTAATTGAGAAAAGGAGGTACGGACCGGAAAAACAAGATATATACCGGTTGAAGAAGCACTTGGTCTGCCATCACATATTAAGAAATATGGATCTGCAACGATAAATATCGTCTCCGCAAGAGTTGTATCAACCAAATCCCAAAAATTTAGCAAGCCTAAAGGTTAAGTATTCACCACCATATTATGTATTCAATTACTTGGTTTGATTTGTCCACTTCTTATACCTATTTTCTATGGAAATTTCATTTTCTATCATATACCCTAATTAAAAAAAATTCAATGATGTTGATATTATCTTTCAAAATGATTTTAATTACATTGTCATTACTTGTAAAGCTTTCATAGCAAAATTAATTTACTTCTATAATTCTATTCAATTTGATGTAGCCTATTTTTTAGGTCCGGATGCCTCTACCATTTTTGAGCATAGGACTCGCAATGTTGTGAACGAGAGTCGCATCATGAATTCACCTATGACACATCCTTGTGATCCTGCTCTAGTTCTTTCCTGGAAGTAAGTATCCTTCCTGAATGCACATTTATTTACTAACATAGGTTAACCCATGGTACATTGAGCTCCAAACTGTTTTTGCATGCTAGCTTTTTGGATGACCCATCTTTGCTAGGTTGCCATAAAATTAATGGTTACTTAAGGATGTCATTAATATCACTAAAAGATTGAATAGGGCACTGTAGAATATATGTCTAACTATGAAAATTAGTTCTGCTCATACATTGTGGCGAGTCATGACATAATGATACTCTTAATATATAATGTTTGATGAGATGGTAGTGAACTTGATACTTATTATGTATAAATTCCCTGAGGACTTCGAAGTTGCTTCCACTCTATATCATTGCATTATGAAATATGTACAATCTCATGTTTTCAGGTATAGGAACAAGAAATCGTAGTTTAGTAGGTTATATGAGAACCATACATTGTTTATTTTCTAACTTAATGAGATTTGGAGTGAAAAACACCATTTAACTTTATATGAAACTTCCTCCGTATGTTTTTATGTCTAATAAATTAATTCATGGATCTTTTTGTGTGCTTGAAATTCATATGCTTTTGTTATGCGTCAAAAAGCAGAGAAGTTTACATTTG
The DNA here is from genome assembly GCA_016801875.1 of Solanum sitiens. NCBI lineage: Eukaryota > Viridiplantae > Streptophyta > Magnoliopsida > Solanales > Solanaceae > Solanum > Solanum sitiens. Next base: position 196,008 of record JABWTJ010000465.1, on the reverse strand, counting down.
ATATATATATATATATATATATATATATATTGAAGATCCTTTGTTTACAATTTGCACCACTCAACTTCGCTTCCCTATAATAATTAGTCTCTTTTTTTATTGCATTTTAGGAGAAGTTTTGACATCTTAGGTGCTCTAGAACTTGCACCTGGGATATTCCAGGCTCATCCTCCTTGCAGAGTTAGTCGTAAAGTGTATGAGTTCTCGGGACTATTGCCTATACTCTTAAGCTTGAACTAGTTCCACGTGGAGATATTTGGCCAAATTTATTCGACAATCATTGTCCGAATAAAGAAGATATTGGACTGTATTTCTTCGAAAGTGAGAAAAAAAGGTTAGATTTACCCTATATATCTATCTTAAAAGGGATAAGGGTTGCAAAGTAGAAGTGCGCCATTGCCCAGGATTGTTTTTAAATACTAGAAATTAATTTGTATTTCCCATTATATGTAGGTTTGAGGGATATATCGCTTTGGTGGAGTTCATGCGCAACAAGGATTTGATGATGAGAACTCTTATCAATGATGTTGAGTTGATTATAATTGCATCCACAACCTTGTGCAACGATCCTCAAAGTACATTGATAATCTCTATGTTCTTTTCTTATTTTCTTATTCTCTTACAATGCATCTCACATTGTGAATGTTTCTGTAGGATGGAACAACGAGCACTTTCTTTGGGGATTATTTTACCGCAAAAGACAGGATACAGATGCTGAAGGGGGAAGCCGTGATATCTGAAGAAAATGAAAGAATGTTGAACATTGTTGTCTCGACAACTACCAGATTAGTATAAGATGGCAAAAAACAATAACAAGGAAATTTGTGGCCAATGCAATATTCGAGTTGTTCATTATCATAGTTAACCATATAAAATCATTACAAATCTTGATAAATGAGTCCCCTTTCTGCTTTTACAGTGAATTAATGTTGATATTCATTTTATGAATGAAAACCGTCTTTCTATTTGAGTGAAATCGCTTTATAGTGTAAGAATTTGCTTTGTTGACATTTGAGTATGTATCTTCATAATAGTTGGTTGAAATAACTAATTACCTCTCATGATGCCTGGAGGGGGTTCTTAAATAGAGAGGTAAAACCATGTTTTCGGATATTTTACAACTTATGTTTCCTTCATAGATTCAGGTGTCATATACCTTTTTGTTCCCCTGATAAGTCGCTGTTTATTGTTTGTGCCCTGTTCCAGAGTCACAGAGAGCCCAAAATTAGCAATCTTGACAATTTTGATGCCTACAGGGAGAATTTTGACATGCTTGTTGTAAATGCAAATGAGGCATAAAAGAATATCCTTGGTGTGATTATTACTTGAACTGTATTTTCTTGAATCTCTTCTATATGTGTCATGATTTAAACAATCATCTTACTTTCTTCTTTTACCTTTTCAACAAATGAGAATGATTTTCAATTAACTTTAGCTAAAATTTAACTGATTAACTAGTAGGTTAGATGGGCAATAATCAAGAATATGCATAAGAAATTGAAAATATTCCTCAACTCACAATTATCGAACAATCCATTACAAGGAAGGATAAATCATTTTTTTTATGGATCTATCTATTGTTGTACAGTACTCCAATTCAGGTTCCATATACCTTTTTGTTCCCTGATCATCAGATCCTTTTTTTCTTTCATGCCATGTTCAAAAGTCATGGAGAGCCCATAATCAGTAATCTTGGCATATTTATCGAATATTGTCAAGTTTGATGTCGCAATGAATAATTCCATTGTTGTGACTGGAACTGAGCCCTAAAAGAACATTCATTGTGTGAATTTTAGCTTCAAACTCCGGCAGTAAGTTAAAGTTCCAAAGACGATTGGCAAGACTTCCTCCGGATGCAAGGAGAGATTAGCTCCAAAACAGCGAATAATCCAAGGAGAGTGTTTGAACATACTGAGAAATTCCTCCTCTTCTTTCAACGATTGAGAAGCACTGTAGTACCGAAAAATAAAGGTGACGTAAATTTGGACATTGATTCGTCGTTTCAATCACATAAAATTGGACATATAAATTTAAAGAAAACCTAGATAAATCGATCAGCTAGCAATACGTATATGTTTGAATGAATGTAGATTTGGTTTAGACAGAAGAATAATTTTCATTTAGGGGGGATTTTATCAACTTTTATAACAAGTGATAAAGGCTATAATAACAATTTCTTTGTCAAAATTAGAGACTGAACACTAAAGTTGAGCAAATAGAATTTACAACCACTTTTCACAAGCAGCCTCTTGAGTGATCTGAACCTGATATTGATTACATTCTACAATTGCTCGTTTAGAAGAATTAAAAGGTTGGATCAGCAGAAAATCGTCCGGATTCATCAATACATTGACACCCATAATAGCAGAGTCCCACAACCATTATTTTCTAATAACTCATTAATCTTCTCTTCACTTGAATTTACTTGGCTGTTTCAATCGAAAATTGCAGAGTAAAATCATACATGGTTGGTTTTGGGAACAAACTTCCAACTCAAGCTCATCATAGAGGTTCCTCTGTCCCAAAAATGTCTCCAAACTAACTGGTGGACTGCTCTATGGTGAAGATTTACGAAGGTGTATAAGTTATTTTTGCAGATGAATCGAGATTTTATATATATAATGTCTTTGTAGATCTTATAAAGTGACAGCCTGAGTAGACGGCTGCAAGGGATCGAGCAAATAAGCTCGAGCTTGTCTCTCTTTTTGATTGTCTAGATCTGCAATATTGATTAGTACAAAAGATTTAAGAAGTGTGGTGGTTTTACATATGAATGGTTGTATGCAGAAAGTATATAATAGTCATTCCAATATCCTTACTATGAGTTAATTTCTTATTCTTCCCATATGAAAAATCTAACAATAGTTGCCGCTCTATGGCTATCAATTTCCATTTTTTTTCCACGGAAGAGCACTCAAGAGAAGCTTCAAGCTAGAGTTCGAGCATGATGATAAAATCCACATGAAAACTAATAGTACTTGACAGGTAAAACATTGTTTTTAAATTGGCAACAAAAGAGAGGGCACAAATACGGAAATACACACAGATGAGTCATATTAATAAGGAAACCATAGATTTCTAACCTATCAATTCAATCATAATAGCACACTCAACTTTGCAACATAGATATAACTACTCGCCTTTCTTTATAAAGAATGTTGATCAACTATACAACCTTTTTTTCATTAAACTAATAAGGGGCTGCGCGTGAGATCATCTTCGTCACACGTTGCCTACATACCCCAAATAGAAATCCTAAATAGGGATCAAACCCATACATACTTCTCTATATATATACAAATCAATTTTTATTATGTATCTATCTATTGTCAGTACTCAGTACGCTTCCACAAGTTTCATTCTCTACTTCCTTCAGATCTGTCAAGTACCTCATGAATTTATGATTGGCGGTCTTGATTGTTATTTTCTTGATTGGTTTGTCTAGAAAGGGCTTTGGATCCAGCAATTGCCTCGAGAATTTATGATGGCCAATCTTGAATGTTATCTTCTGGATTGGTTGGTGTAGAAAGGACATTGAATCAATTTTCGTCTTCCGTGTCTTTGCTGTGTTGGCTACTTTGGATAAATTCTGCAGAAAAGTATGGTTCAAGAGCATGTCTGCAGTCCAACGCGTGCTCGGATTCTTCACAAGACATTTTCCCAGAAAATTTCTAGCCTCATTTGACAACTTTGAATTCTGAAACTTTGGTTCCTCAAACTCGATTTTGTCCAACACATCATCACCATCTGCGTCTTCCCATAGCGGTGTCCCCGTAATCAGCTCATAGACAGTACAACCAAGAGCCCAAATATCAACTTTTGGGGTATACTCAGTGTTAATCACGGATTCAGGTGCCATATACCTTTCTGTTCCCCTGATAACTCCCTGTTTTTGATTCATGCCCTGTTCCAAGGTCACGGAGAGCCCGAAATCAGCAATCTTGGCAGTTTTGTCCCCGCCTACAAGGAGAATATTTCCATGTTTGATGTCACAGTGAACGATTCCTTTATTGTGTATACAACTGAGCCCTAAAAGAACGTTCTTCGTGTGTTTCTTAACTTCAAACTCCGACAGTGAATTGCAGTTCTGAAGACGATCAGCAAGGCTTCCTCCGGAAGCATAGTCGAGTAATAAGTTGTAAAGATTGACGTTATCTTCAAAAGATACATTAGCTCCGAAACAGTGAACAATGTAAGGAGAATGTTTGAACATTCGGAGGATTTCAACTTCTTTCAACGATTGAGAAGCAGTGTAGTTGCATGATTTGAGGGCGATGAGAGAGGGAAGAGTAACACCACGAAATAGTGCGTTGGAGGTACAAGCTAACGAAACGACACCGAATCCACCTTGACCTAGAGTTATGCCCCTCTTCCACAATAATCCCTCCATTAGAAAGTAAGAATTGGATGTGCAGTATGTTTGTAGTATATTATTATAACAATACCTAAATGGATTCTTACAGTTTCTTAAAAAGATAAAAGAACGATTTCACTTACCAAATTTCTATTTTAATTTGGTTTAAAGGGTTGTTTCCTAATTTTTTTTTCTACACTATTCTTCTCCCGTGTTTTCCTGTTCCTTTAGGGATTAATTTGATTCAGTTTCGTTTTTATTTTCCTATATAAAATTATTATTAAACAAATCTTTGTAGTAGGCATTTTTTCACTTCTTTGATTCAACGAATAATTTGAATTTTGAATATCTCCCCTAAAATTCTATTTGCATATCATTATTTGAGCTTCTTATTTTTATTTCATTCTAGTGTGAAAATATAAGAAAAAAAAATAAAGAATTGTAAATGGAAAAAAAAAATTATGCAACAAAGCAAACTTATACTATTTAATTACTCATCATAGCTATAGTTTGATATAATTATCACTCACGACTAATATTATGCATTAATTACGTGGGTTGACTTCGAATTAGTCACGTTTGTATATGTATAATTCGTCAGAATATACAAATACATAATATACATTTATTTAACCTATATACATATACAATTCACCTCTCTCCCACACTCTTCTCTCTCTCACTCACCTCTCTCCTCCTTCTCCCAATCTCGCTTGCCCTATATACAAATGTTTATGTATAATATACAATTATATACATATACAATTTATCTATCTCCCACTCTCTGCCCTCTCTCGCTCGCCTCTCTCCTCCATCTCCCAATCTCGCTTGCCTCTATCCTTCCTCTTCCAGTCTCGCTCATCTCTCTTCTCCCTCACCCACTCTCGCTTGCCATATATACAAATACATATGTATAATATACAATTATCTAACCGATATACATATACAATTCACCTTAACTTTTTCCTCATAACGAAGTTTTAACTTTGATTTATTAATCAATAAATCAACAATTATATACTAACATATAGAATACAACTCCTCATATTTAGAGTTAAAATGTCAAAATATGAGTCATCTTTTATATTATTTTTTGAAACCCACTGCAATATTGCCTAAAGTTTATTATGTTTTCACTTTTTTAATATTTTAAAAAATTATTTTATTTTTTACTTTTAACAAATAAAGAAAAACAATAACATTTCTCTATGTCTTAATTTCAGCATTAATTCTTCATTAACCAAATTATCTTCAAAATCTGATACTCCACTAAACATTAATTAGTTGAGAAAATCTGATAAAATAATTATACTTGAATATTTCAAATTCATATGTAATTGGTAAACCTGAGTAGAAAATAATAGCAAAACGTACAAATTGAGTGTTGAGTAGAACAGTTTGGGACATTTTTCTCTATTTGCAGGTTTGCCGCCGTGGAACTCAAATGAACACTCATTCTCCGATGAAAAAGGAATCAAACAACATACATCATCCCAACATGGTAAAACAACTAATGATTGTATTTTTCCATATCTTATGTTTATGCGATTCTGCATTCATTTTTATTTTTATAGCATTTTTTTCTCCCTAAAAATGTCTGAAAGAATTGGTCTGTTTTTTGGGGGCGGTGACGAGGGTGTGTGTGTATGAATTGAGTCAGTGTTGCTAAAACGTTACTTTTGTGTAGCATTTTAAAAATGTTTTTTTCTAGTTTTGAGTTGAATTTAAAGAATATCTCAAGAAACTGTGTATTATAAATTTCTTTAGATAATTGTCATTTCATCAAATTGAATTTATTGCAAAATATCCCTATTGTTCAAATTGATAGAGTATTAGCTAATTAAAATGCTTAAATATATGTATAAAGTAATTTAGATTAATGGTCTATTGAATATCTTTTTAAATGATGGATAAAACTCGATACTTAGCTTGTTTAAGTTGGTTGAGACACTGATTATAAAATACAAATAAAAGAGTGTAAAATACTTAAAATGAAGGATAGTATGGAAAATCAGATTAGAAGTAAATATCTACACAAATAGAAAGTTTCATAGGATATACATATAGACACCATAGTGACACATTATAAATTCATGGGGGCCTAGGCCCAAAAGCGAACAATATCACTAGTGAACTGAGTCAGTATATGCCTCCTCCTTGACAACATGCTCCTCATTACACTTTCAATTTCATTCTTGAGACTCATTCCTTACTGACAAACATTTCATAATTTTACCCAATGAATGGAATAATCATTGCTCGAGCCTTTAACTTCTTGCTCATCACTTACTTATTTGACACATATGGAATTTAATAGGAATCAAAACAAATAGTAACTTCTTAAATATATGTATAGCCTCTCAATTGTATATATCAACAACAACAAATTGTAGTTCTCTAATACCACTTATGAACATGATACAAACATAGAAGAGAAAGACAAAGTTTCTTATAAAGTATTGAGTAATTCATTCAGTTAAAAGTTAAAATAAAAAAACAATGTTGTCATAAAAGAGTCATGCGAGGCTACACTAAGAATTTTACTAAATAAAATATGACATGAGTATGATATTATGAAATTTCTAAATCACACATGATACAAGTCCCTAACTATACCCAAAATAAAAAAAAAATGTTACTTCATAAGCAAAAGTGTCTCAATAATAAATAGGATTCACCACAAGCCAATGGAATGAGCAGCGTGACTAGCGAGGATTCGTGCCGCCCTGAGATTCCATACATGCATCACAAAAGAGATGCAGTACTTAACAAAAGAGAAGTAAATACATGTGAAATAGTACTTTCGTGATGAGGTGAATCCAAATATGAATAATATAAGTTGTACTAGCACCAACTTATTCAACATACTTCGAATAGGCAATATTAACTATAAAGTTCTCAACTCTCTCAAGTAAGTTTGTCCAGTATGATTTTCTTTTATAAGAAGGTTAAATTTTGTACAAGTTTTATTTATAATAATATCTTCTATATCATTAAGAGACATCTATATCATTGTCTCATAACTATTAATAACTTCAATTTTATCTTCATTAGGCAATGGTAATCAATACATTGTTGTTTAGGTGTTTTTTTTCCTAATTATTTTGTGTGCAATTCAATTGTCCCAAGTCCTTATTTTTTTACTTTATATTTTGTCCAGTATTAGGATATTGTGTTAGCTCTTTCATTACTAAGGATGTTTGCTTTACTCTAAAGTCACCTCACTGATTTGTTAAAATTTTAGGTTGAAAATAGTTTAACATCAATCATATTGCACTATGGTTGTGCTTTTTTCTTTTTCGTTTTTCTGCAAAGAGAAAGATCATACTATTATATTGCTTTTGATGGACAAATATTTTGGAGAGATTTATTTTGTGCATCGAGATTTATGCTTTAACTACAACAAGTTGTGTTTTGTTGCTCTAAAAAAATCCTATTTTCTGTCCAAAAGAAGATGTCGAGGATAATACTTGAAATTTATTGAATATGTGTCTGTTGCAAAAGTGGATTTATTACATAAATAAGCATGTGAGATAATGAAAAGGGGATGAAAACATGATTTTGCTTATTATGATTTACCTTTGTGTAGCTAATGACATTTTGTTTCTTCATTCTTCATTTTATTCATATGGTAATGTCGATTTTGAAATTCTTGTCTTTTCTTATAAACTTGCAGAAAAAAATTTGTGAAGTTTGCGGTGATTTTGGTATTCAAGAAGCAATTATTACCTGCTATGACTGTAAGAATGTTGATGTGCACCAGTAAGTTTTCTCTCTTTAATATGAAAGTGCAGTCGGGTGAGCTGAAAGTCATGACTCTATGATTGTACTTGCTTTATCACCTTGTGCGTGTATGTGTTATTTAAAAACTTTTAACATTCCCAATTCTAAATCCCTTCTGTTTTGACTGACTTGCATTTCCAAGGGGAAAACTGATCTATTCACATAAAGGTCTATTTCTCTCAAAGAAAATTGCTAGTTAGATTACCAACTTCGTCCCCTTTTTGGTATTTTAAATAGGAATAAAAAGTGTAATAGAATTAAGAGACTAAATTGAAGTGATATTACCTCTTAGGGAGAGTAAGGAATTCTTCGAGTAGTCTAAACTTAATGCTTGGACATTGGGTTCTACCTAAATGATACACTTATTTTTTTTTAATTTAGGTTTCAAAGGGTAATTTATTTATAAAGGCTTAAGAGTCATAGGTTGTAGGTTTCTAGCTCCTGCTATGAGCGTTTGATTAGTAGTAGCGTTTATACGTAGGTTGTCAGTTCCTACTACAGGCATATGGGTAGAACTAGTTCTAATGCGAATACTAGTATAATCTATTCTTTCATTAGCATGTTGTGGCATTCGATTCTTTTAAATATTGTGTGCATCTTTTATGCATACATAGTCATCTTCTCGTTCTAATTTTTTTTCTATTCCTTTCAGATATTGTGTTGTGGGCTATTGGGAAGATGCACCAGTGGATTGGCGTTGTGAAGATTGTAATATTCGCAAGGGGGTAATGCTTTTACCGCATGGACTAGAAAATGAGCGTTTTAAGGGATCCAAGTCACATGCCTCTACAAAGACTTGTCAGAGTAAGTTTCCTCGGAGGCAACATATTAACTGGGAAAAGGAGGTACGGACCGGAAAAACAAGATATCTACCGGTTGAAGAAGCACTTGGTCTGCCATCAAGTATTAAGAAATATGGATCTACAACAATAAACATTGTCTCCGCAAGAGTTGTATCAACCAAATCCCGAAAATTTAGCAAGCCTAAAGGTTAAGTTTCACTACCATGTATTCATTTACTCGGTTTGATTTGTCCACTTTTTATACCTCTTTTCTTTAGAAATTTCATTTTCTATCATATACTCTAATTGAAAAAATTTCAATGATGTTGATATTATCTTTCAAAATGATTTTCCTTACATTATCAATATTGTAAAGCTTTCATAGAAAAGTTAATTTACTTTTATAATTCTATTCAATTTGATGTAGCCTATTTTTTAGGTCCGGGTGCCTCTACCATTCTTGAGCATAGGACTCGCGATGTTGTGAACGAGAGTCGCATCATGAATTCACCGACAACACACCCTTGTGATCCTGCTCTAGTTCCTTCCTGGAAGTAAGTACCCTTCATGAATTCACATTAATTACTAACATAGGTTAACACGGGTACATTAAGTTCCAAAAATATTTAAATTCAGCTCATCATTGTTTTTGCACGCTAGATTTTTGGATGACCCATCTTTGCTAGGTTGCCCATTGAATTAATGGTTACCAAAGAATGCCATTAGTATCACTAAAAGATTGAATAGGGCACTATAGATATATGTCTAACTATGAAAATGAGTTCTGCTCATACGTAGTTACGAGTCATGACATTATGATACTCTCAATATGTAATGTTTAATGAGATAGTAGTGAACTTGATATCTATTATGTATAAATTCCTTCAGGACTTTGAAGTTACTTTCACTTTATATCATTGTATTATGGAACATGAACCATCTCATGGTAACAAGAAATTGTAGTTGAGTAAGTTATATGTGAACCATACATTGTTTTTTTTTCTAACTTAATGAGATTTAGAGTCAAAAACACTATTTAGCTTTATATGAAACTTTCTCCTTATGTGTTTATGTCTAATAATTGCTTTATGGATCTTTGTGTGCTTGAAACTCGAATATGCTTTTGCTATGTGTCAAAAAGCGGAGAAGTTTTCATTTAATTATTTTATAGACTATATATATATTGAAGATCTTTTTTTTACTTGAAGAATCACCACTAAACTTCGCTTCTCTATAATAATTAGTCTTTTTTTAAAATTTCATTTTAGGGGAAGTTTTGACATCTTAGGTGCTTTAGAACTTGCACCTGGGATACTTCAGGCTCATCCTCCTAGCAAAGTTAGTCGTAAAGTGTATGAGTTCTCTGGGCTATTGCCCGATACTCTTAAACTAGAACTAGTTCCACGTGGAGATATCTGGCCAAGTTTATTCGATAATCATTGTCCGAGTAAAGAAGACATTGGACTGTATTTCTTTGAAAGTGAGAAAAAAAGGTCAGATTTTCCCTGTATATCTATCGTAAAAGTGATAAGGGTTGCAAAGTTGAAGTGCGCCCTTGCCCAGGATTGTTTTTAAATACTAGAAATTAATATGCATTTCCCATTATATGTAGGTTTGAGGGATATATCGCTTTGGTGGAATTCATGCGCAACAAGGATTTGATGATGAGAACTCTTATCAATGATGTTGAGTTGATTATAATTGCATCGACAACCTTGTGCAACGATTCTCAAAGTACATTTATAATCTCTATGTTCTTTTCTCATTTTCTTATTCTCTTTCAATGCATCTCACCTTGTGGATGTTTTTGTAGGATGGAACAATCAATACTTTCTTTGGGGATTATTTTACCACAAAAGACAGGATACATATAAATGTGTTGAAGGGCGAAGCCGTGATATCCGAAGAAAATGAAGGAATGTTGAACAGTGTTTTCTCAACAACTACCAGATTCGTATAAGATGGCAAAAAACAATAACAAGGGAATTTGTGGCCAATGCAATATTCGAGTTGTTCATTATCATAGTTAACCATATAAAATCATTACAAATCTTAATAAATCTATTCCCCTTTCTGCTTTTACAGTGAATTAATGTTGCAACTCATTTTTATGAATGAGAACCGTCTTTCTATTTTGAATGCAATCACCTTATAGTGTAAGAATATGCTTTGTTGACATTTGAGTATTTATCTTCATAATAGTTGGTTGAAATAACAAATTATCTCTCATGATGCCTGGAGGTGATTCTCAATAAAGAGGCAAAAACGTGTTTTAGAATATTTTACAACTTATGTTTCCTCATAGATTCAGGTGTCATATACCTTTTTGTTCCCCTGAGAAGTCCCTGTTTATCGTTTGTGCCATGTTCTAGAGTCAGGGAGAGCCCAGAATCAACAATCTTGATTGTTTTGGTGCTTACATGGAGAATATTGTCATACTTGTTGTAAATGCAAATGAGGCCTCGCTACTTAAAAACAGCGAAAAAACAACGGACAGAAAACGACGAACGACATCGCTCCAAAAATCAACGTCATTTGTCACGATGTCCGTCACTTTTTAATAAAAATAATTATTCATAAAATTATTTTACAAAAAGCGACGGACGACTTCTCTTAGCCCGTCGCTTTTTTTTGTGGAAATTTACGCCAAATATATATATATGTATATATAATTAATAATCATTTATTTAATATACATAGCAACGCCGTCCGTCACTTTTATCAAAAATAATTAAATATAAATTAAAAAGTTAACCACGTTGTTCGTAGCTTTTAATATATTTTATTTTTTAATTATTTTTTTTATAGCGACGGACGACGTCTTTAAGTTTGTCTCTTATTGGTCAAAAATATATGTTCAATACTTTAAATAAACAATGCACATTATCGTTTAGTCCGTCGCTTTTTGGTCAAAATGTAGATCAAATATTTTTAAAAAAGCGACGGACAAAGAGACGATATCCGTCGCTTTTCATTAATTATGTTGTAGTAGTGACGAGTTTTCCCCCCGAAATTCCATTCCCTCTCTCTCTTCTCTCTGTTCTCTCCCTTCTCGCTCCATCGTCGGCAAACCCCAGCTGCTACCCCATCGGCGACAAACCCCAACTGTCCCTCCTTCATTGTTATAAGGTTAGGGTTTAGTTTTAATTATTCTTTTTGAATTGTAGTAATCATATGTGATTTCTTAGTTTGTATACTATTTTATTTTGTTGAATTGTGTTATCCAGTTGTTAATTGTAATGATTATTGTTAGTTAGGGAGAGAATTGAGAATTTTAGATTTGGAAAAGGCTCAAAAATACCCCTAAACTATTCGAAATAGCTCATATTTACACTACAAAAATAGGCTAATTTGCATAGGTTTATTTGTGGCGATTTTAAAAAAAATCCACTATAAAATCATTTTGTAGCGTTTATTTTAACCCCTGTGATATAATTTATTTTGTGACGGTTTTATTGTGGAGGCTTATGATAACCTCCGCAAATTGCATCAATTAGTGAAGTTTTGTGAATGCCGCAATTTATTATAATTTGTAGGGGTTTTATTGTGGATGTTTGTGATAACCTCTGCAAATTACATCAAATTGTGAAGCTTTGTAAATGCCACAATTCATTACAATTTGTTACACTTGTACAAAATAGAAAATTAATCAAAATACTTGAAATATACAAAACATTTTAGAAAACAAGGTAATCATGGAAAGTAGAAATACAACTCATTATATGCATTGCATGTTTAATTAGAACGAGAAGAGCAAATTAAGTTGTAAATTGAATTGCGGTATCAAGGTACAAACAATTTAGATATTTAGGTTCATTCTTTCAAGAAAATGAAATAATAGAATGTTACTCCTATAATATGTAATTGAATGGTCAAAATAAAAAATTTATTGAGGTTTTATGATGTGTGTGTGTATACAAATATATATATATATATATATATATATATATATATATATATATATATATATATGTATACACACACGCTAAAGTAAAAGGTAAATTTATATGATGACAATTATATGATAATAAGCACTAGGTCGATAAAGTTTAATACATATCCATGAGATGAATATTTCAAAGAAGTGGATGTTGGATGTGCAGTCATACAAGACTCGATAAGATTAAAAAATAACAACCTTCACCATAAGGTACTAGTAGCACATTTTGACTTTAAAATGAAAAATCATTTGAGATGATTTAGGTATTATTTATTTTTAATAAGATTAAGATGTTAAAATTTGAATATAATTAAGTTGTGCATATTGATTTTAATATTTGACTTTAAATACAGGTTTTAAATTAAAGGATGTTCTAGTAAGACCCAATTACTATATAGTTAAGATTATTTTTACATATGAATGTATAAATTTGTCTTTGTCTAAAATCTAATGAATATAAATTTATTAAATGTGAAATTCATCTAATACTTTATCAACAAAATATTATTATGTTATACGAATATATGGTAATGTTGTGATTAAAAAAAATATGAAATAAAAATATAAAACTCAAATTACTAGAAAACCTTTTTTTCAATTTGTTTGTTGTGAAATCACTTGTTAATGGTTTAAACTTTAAGTTATCAAACATAGTTACTAATTCTGTCAATTTGTCATTAGTTAAGATTTATGTTTTTTTGTAACTTGAATATTTTAAATGTAGTCTACGTTATAAATGACAGAACTCAAGTTTCTTAATGCCGAGTTGGTCTGATGGTAATTAAGCACCCCTCACTTCCAACCCAAAGATTGTGAGTTCGAATCACCAACGGAGCAAAAGGGGTAGGAGTTGGGCTGCGAGTTCGAGTCACCAAGGGAGCAAAAGGGGTGGGAGCTCCTAGGGAGGTTTAAAAAATAAAAATAAAAGATGGTAAAAACCATTTCAAAAGAATTAAATAAGATATTGAGACTATATTATGTGGGTTATAAACCATTTGTAGAGTGTAGTTATTAAACTTCTAAAATCATTCTAAAGGGGTTACAAATTACTACAAATTGATTTTAAGAACCACCACAAATTGGAAATTCATTTTGTGGCGGACGTAATGGAGGTTGTTTACATCCCTACTCTGTTCAAATAGGGCGAAACGTCGCGGCAACTCAAAAAATAATTAATTTATTCAATTTTGAAAGAGTTTTAAAAAATGAATGAGTTTTAAAAAAGAGTCGCCACCTAATTTTAGGAAAAACTAGGAAAAACATTATGTGATCTACGAAACCAATTGATTCTAGGTAGGGGGTTCAAATTATTTCGAAAGGAAGGGGTTAGGCACCCTTCGAAATCCATAAGTGTGGGTCCCGACTGAATTCATTTTTTTTTTCAAATTGAGGAGGAGATAATAATAATATACAAGTAATATAAATATGCAATATACACAAGTAATAAAATAAAATAATAACATAAGAAACGGCCTAAGGTTTGCCTAACGTCGATATTTACATAATAATTAATAAAAATATAATTTGAGCTCTTCGAATAGTTTCAATGGAAGCAACTCTGTGTACCTGTAAAGACACTTAGTAAAAGTGTTAGTAATAAATAAATATGAATAAAATTGAATATAAGAAATAATAACTAAAAATAAAAACCCGTCTTATTAACATTGGAGGCCTTTGAAATCGACGGTAATTTCTTCATCGGCCATTTTAACAATTTTAACAAACAATTTATATGAACTTAAACTAAAAATTTCCGTCTTTTAATATTGAGTAGGCCTCCAAAACCGACGGAGAGTTTTTTCTTTGGCCATCTTGACATATAATTCAATAGCGTTAAAAGTTAAATGATAAAATAACACTAGGTAACCATGTGAAAAGTGGAACAAAATGGGGCAAATAATCCTACAACACAATTGACATCCTAACAATATTTAATAAAATGAAGAAAATTAAACATATGTTCGCCGAGAAACTTCTAAACAATTGCATTAGCAAAAATTCCAAAGGCTAGGAGCAAAAGAAATGAAATAACAATTTAAACACACAATTAAATTAAAGGAATAACAATTCAATCAAGCAATATAACAATAAACAAAGTCTAACTATAATAAATGTAACCCAATAAAGTTTAAATATTATAGATATACATATGGAAAAGAAAAAATATCAACAAATATGATTTGGAGTTTAGACACTTAGTAAAGTGTTAGTAAGAAACAAAATATGAATTTATCAAATAATAACTTAAAAATAAAATCCGTCTTATAAACATGAAAGGCCTTGGAAATCGACGGTAATTTCTTCATTGGCCATAACTCCTAAACTATAACTAATACACAAATAAATTCCTAAAGAAACATAAACAAGACTAAAGAGAAAATAAATAAATAAATTTACAACTAACAGTAAATAAAACAGTAGGAACAAGAGAAACGCTACTAAAATGTCATACCACAACCTAATGCACGAAAGCTAAAACAAAGTTAATTAACATATAACAGATAGAAAAGCTAGAAATTAAATAATACAAAGCTAAGAAAGAATTTACCTGGTCTGGGCAGCGAACCGGAACTGCGAATTTGACGGAGACGATCCACCACCTCCCCAAACTCGAACAGCCGCAAAAAATATTTTAAAAATATTAAACTATGGAACCAAGAATTCCCGAAAAATTTCTCGGTACTCTTTGGTCTCCTCTTTTCTTTCTTTCCTCCTTTGGTGTAATGAAGAGGGGCTTATATAGGACCAATTTTGGGTTCAAAATAGATGTGGGAAGCGATGTGGGACAAATGCAAAAAAAAATCCAAAATTTGTCTATTTGAATGGTTTTAAAGTAATTGATTAATAGGATGAATTCAAATAAATTAATTTAGAGAGCTTCTTAATCTAAACAAAATAAATTAATTGATTCGAATATGAATTAAGTGATTTTAGCAAATCGAAATTGAAACTATAAATTTATGAATTTTTTAAAATGTTAGGCCAAAATTGGGTGTCAACAGCTGTCCCTTTCGTTGTGTATGATTGATGAAAGAAATCGTGAACAACGAAAATTGACAAACCCATTTTGACCGAACACATGACCTTTGTAGAGAAGTGCGGTTGAATGTGGTGGAAGTCAATCCCAGACTTGTCTCCAAAAGGTTCTATGATATGTTGCGTCCTTGTTGAAGTAATTCGCACATGTGGCTCCTCTGAGAGTGCATCCTCTAGAATGTTCTAAAAAAAACAAAGATAAAACTCATTAATATAGGCAAAACTAAAAGAAAAAGGGCAGCATCTCTTATGATACGATAAATGGAGATAAATACAGGTCCCTTGGTAGGACGAATGAAGATGATGATCAATCTGTAGGATTTGAAATGTATGTCCATCGGTAGGACGAATGAAAAAAAAATGATGATCCATCGATAGGATTTTGAATGTATGTCCATCGGTAGGACAAAATGAAAACATCTTTCAACGCACGTTTCCACCGACTTGAACGTTGAATAGATAGAGTGCACAACCTTCACCTCCAAATAGATGTGTCTTAAATGCAAATATCATTCAACGCAAGTTTTCACCGACTTGAACGTTGAAAAGATATGGTGCACATCCTTCACCTCCGAATAGATGCGTCTTAAATGCAAATATCTTTCAACGCAAGTTTTCACCGACTTAAACGTTGAAAAGATATGGTGCACATCCTTCACCTCCGAATAGATGCGTCTTAAATGCAAATATCTTTCAACGCAAGTTTCCACCGACTTGAACGTTGAAAAGATATGATGCACATCCTTCACCTCCGAATAGATGCGTCTTAAATGCAAATATCTTTCAACGCAAGTTTCCACCGACTTGAACGTTTGAAAAGATATGGTGTACATCCTTCACCTCCGAATAGATGCGTCTTAAATGCAAATGCAAATATCTTCTTGCGATGCATGAATATTAACTCTCGATGCATGAATATCGACTCTCGATGCATGAATATTGACTCTCGATGCATGATCTTCCGCAATGCATGAATATTGACTCGCGATGCATGATCTTTTGCAATGCATGAATATTGACTCGCGATGCATGATCTTTTGCTATGCATGAATATTGACTCTCGATGCATAATTTTCTGCGATGCATGATCTTCTACGGGGCGTGAATATCTTCCCGCGATGCGTGAATTCCTGCGAGGTATGAAATCTTCTCGCTATGCATGAATTTCTGCGAGGAATGAAATCTTCTCGCGATGCATGAATTTCTGCGAGGTATGAAATCTTCTCGCTATGCATGAATTTCGCAATGCATGAATATTAACTCTCGATGCATGAATTCCTGCGAGGTATGAAATCTTCTCGCTATGCATGAATTTCTGCGAGGAATGAAATCTTCTCGCGATGCATGAATTTCTGCGAGGTATGAAATCTTCTCGCTATGCATGAATTTCGCAATGCATGAATATTAACTCTCGATGCATGAATATTAACTCTCGATGCATGAATTCCTGCGAGGTATGAAATCTTCTCGCTATGCATGAATTTCTGCGAGGAATGAAATCTTCTCGCGATGCATGAATTTCTGCGAGGTATGAAATCTTCTCGCTATGCATGAATTTCGCAATGCATGAATATTAACTCTCGATGCATGAATTCCTGCGAGGTATGAAATCTTCTCGCTATGCATGAATTCCTGCGAGGTATGAAATCTTCTCGCTATGCATGAATTTCCGCGAGGAATGAAATCTTCTCGCGATGCATGAATTTCCGCGAGGAATGAAATCTTCTCGCGATGCATGAATTTCTGCGAGGTATGAAATCTTCTCGCTATGCATGAATTTCGCAATGCATGAATATTAACTCTCGATGCATGAATATTAACTCTTGATGCATGAATATTAACTCTCGATGCATGAATATTAACTCTCGATGCATGAATTTCTGCGGGGAATGAAATCTTCTCGCGATGCATGAATTTCTGCGAGGTATGAAATCTTCTCGCTATGCATGAATTTCTGCGAGGAATGAAATCTTCTCGCGATGCATGAATTTCTGCGAGGTATGAAATCTTCTCGCTATGCATGAATTTTAACTCTCGATGCATGAATTCCTGCGGGGCATGAATATCTTCCCGCAATGCATAAAGTTTAACTCGCGATGCATGATTTTTGTAGTTGCTATCATGCTTCTCGCAGTACTTATCAGAATTTTGAGGTCTTCCTCAAAAATTCTGTCCCAGTTTGAATTTAGACAAATCTCAAAATGATCTTCAATCTTGACTTGTTGGCGATAACACCTCTATTGAGAATTTTTGAGATATTTTCAAAAATTTTGTCCCAGTTTTTATTGTAAGCACTGGTATATGACCGAGCCGTCGTGGTGCCTACATATCCTGTTGATCCAGGAATCAGGTCAAATGTAGTTCCAAACTTGTAGATGATGAATACTGCAAAGAATCTGAAAGCAGATCATCAGTAGAAAATGTACAATATGAACATGATGAAATAGGAAAATAATATTGCATGTGATATCCAAAGCCTATAAAAAAAAACATGTCACATTTTGGACGAACAATTCATGCAGTAAAATAGGACTCTCACACATACAAGATTAACCCGATGACACTTTTTACAATGAACAACTCAAAAGGCAATTTTTTTTTTAAATAGAAAAATTCTTAAAAAGGTTTTAAAATATTAAAGAATGAGTGTTTTTTTTTTCACTTTTTCCTTTTCTTTTTGAAAAATAAAAAAAAATGTGATGAGATAATCAAACCTTCACTACAATTGGTACCAACAGTTAAGATTGCAGGTAAATCTCTCATTCCATTTTTTTTTTTTAAGATTGAATTTAAGGTAATTCCTACAGCTTCAAGTGGTACCTCCAATATACTTAAGGATCAACATGATCCGTTCATCTTGTTTCAACAAAGGTTTTGAATTGTATCAATCCTCATGTTTCAAGTGCCCTCAAGAAAAAAATGTGTCCTATTTCACACGTATTTGAAACATTTGATTTTAGGACATTTTCAAAGTGCGCTCACACTCACAAAAATATTCAATGCAAACAACTGTGATACCATATGCTTGACCCTTATGTAAATCTCCACTAATGTGAGAACATTTGGAATGAAATCATGTAGGGCTTGTCATTGGCTTGTAACGTAGGCTTAGGGATGGTAGGATATTTATTTGGGATAAAAGTGACTAAATTCCTCATTGAGCGTCACACAGAATTTGTGCTCTTAATGATTGGTACACCTTTGGCGTTAGATCCTATTCTGACCTCTCAAATTCTTTTGAATTATTATTTTTGACTCTTTTTCCTTCTTCCTCTTTTTTCTTCCTTTGTTTCGACTTCTTTTGAGTTCTCATTTTCTAGAGCTTTTCCATTCTTCTCTTTTTTTTTCCTCTTTGTTTTGACTTCTTTTGAGTCCTTGTTTCTTGGAGCTTTTCTTTTATTTCACTCCTTTCTTTATAAATTTTTCTCCTTTTTGTTGGAGAATTTTCCCTCTCACCTTTCATTGACCCTGTAAGGGTATTTTTACCTTTCTTTATTTCTTCCACCTTTTTTTTTTCTTCCTTTCTCTCTTTTTCTCTAGAGTCTTTGCTTCCTTGATTTTGGGAGACTCAATATCTTTGCTTTAGGAAATTTCAAACATGGATCTCCTCTTATAATTTGCACATTCTTGGTGCACTCAAGAAGGTTGGGCCAAGAGAGGATAGTGCTTGTAAGCACTTAAAAGGGTAGTGGTTAAGATGTGGTTGTCCAAAGAAATGTTTTAGGCTCAAAGTGGGAAAACTAGGGATTAATGTAATTTGGTAGGCTTTGAAAGGCACAATCGAGTCAAAAAAGGCCTACAATCCTTTCCCAAACCAAACATTACTCAGGATTTCGCCTCGAAAAACATTCAGGTCAAGTTCTAGATGAACAGTGTAACACAATTGAACTTTGATCAAAAGCTCACCACACAATGCACATGGAACATAAGGTTAGTTTTATTCTTATATTGATTGAGTGCAAGAGAATTTTCAAGCATCACAAAAGTACAGATAAGAGGTACCACGAGAATCTATAGTTTACCGCAATGTCAGTCTTTTCAATCATATCAAATATATTTACATGCTCTTAACTACGTAGGTACCAATCGAGCTGAAGACATGACTCTTACATTATGCACAAGCTACTTTATTTTTTGAAAGAATGATTACCGAACCCGAGAAGGGCTGCCTACGTATCTCATTAAGATGAGAATCAGGTGTGCGTAGTTCATGTAGATATAACTTTGAAAATATTAACAAACTATTTCTATTTTTTTTAATTTACTTTTGAAAAAATAATACCGAACCCAAGAAGGGTTACCTACGTATCTCACCGAAATGAAGGTATGCGTAGTTCGTGCAGATACGACTTGGAAAATATGCACAAACTATTTGATTTTATTTTTTTACTTTTGGAGAAGATAAAACCAAACCCAAGAAGGGTTGCCTACGTATCTCATTAAAATGAGAATCAGGTACGCGTAGTTCGTGCAGATAAGGCATATAAAAAATTTAGAAAACTCAAAGAAATTCCTAGGTCTAGCGCCACTAAAATTTGTAGTCATGAAGTATTTTTGACCCCCATTTTTTCCGCACCAATATGTTTTATAGTCTCTTAATCGTCAATTTTTATACTGTCTTTTGAATATAACCTGCAAATTTTCACAGTAATTTCTACGTATACTCTTTTTGGATGTTTTCTTGGAACTGTCTCCTCCCAATTTTCACGAGATCCAAACATTGTCATGACCATCCCCGACTGATGTCGGGGACGGTATTCCTACAAAAATATGAGAAATATGTGAGAGCAGGACCATCATTAAAATAATAATAAAAATAAGTGGGTGTCACCTCATAGTCAAATACTCCCCTGATTTATCGTTTTGACTTAATATTAATGTCTTGTGAAATACAAGGACTCGCATTTCGCTAATCCTCTTGTCTCTTGCGACTTCGGACAAATAATGATTTTTGAATCAATTTTTCGCTGTGAAGAAGAACAACTCAAAATGTAAGAGTGTTAGTTCATGTACATAATGGATAATACAAAATATCACACAAATAATGAATTAAACACACAAATATTGTTTTAATTAAAGACAAACTGAAATATATCACATAGCATACAAACAATTAATGCGCGTCCTATACAAATATGTGATCCTTTTATGCCTAGGGTAGGCCTACCGATTTAAAGGATGTATATATCATTTGAAACATTCCATTGTCCCGAAATTTAAATTTATACAAATTTATACGAATAAAATGAATGGGGATACATAATAGGGAAAATGGATACAAAATATTCAGTCCCCCGCAGGGGTTCAATCCTATACTATGCTTCCATAGAAGGTCTTTCTCTCTTTATTTCTTCTCTTCTCTGGGTTCCCGCGTCTTAGACTAGTAACTTGTGAGAGATTTTTTTTTTTTAAATAGAATAAGCTACAATATACTCCCAATTCCGAGGACAATGATTTTTTCAGATGATGTATACATCCTTCAAATTTAAACAAATAAATATGATCGTCCGTTCAGGCCGTAGGCACTTTTGGACTCAAGGTGGTCTATCTAATGAACCCAACACACCTTGGGTGTTGGGTCATCTTAGTTCAATGCTTAGATTTGGATTTGGTTTTGCTCTATCTTAGGCTTCACTATAATAGTTTTCAAGTTGACGGTAACCGGAGTCGGACAAACAACGGGGTGAAGCTACCAAACGACGTCGGATGACCGCATTCCAACTATTCGTTTGATACTTCCAAATGAAACTCTTGTGTATTTCTGAAAGAAGCCGTGGAAAGCCACGTAACTTCCGTTTTCCTAATGCATACTATTTGCCATTTGGCGAAAAGATGTATGAGTGCAATGACAATATACATACAATAAAAGAAAATTGAATAAACAACAAATACAATATACACATCATCAACGAAATATAAAAATACAAGGTATAACACAATAAAAGAATTTCCTCAATTTTTAAAAAAATGAATTCATATGGTTAGAACCTCTAATAGTCCCCAGCAGAGTCGTCATTCTGTTTACATCCCTACTCTGTTCAAATAGGGCGAAACGTCGCGGCAACTCAAAAAATAATTAATTTATTCAATTTTGAAAGAGTTTTAAAAAATGAATGAGTTTTAAAAAAGAGTCGCCACCTAATTTTAGGAAAAACTAGGAAAAACATTATGTGATCTACGAAACCAATTGATTCTAGGTAGGGGGTTCAAATTATTTCAAAAGGAAGGGGTTAGGCACCCTTCGAAATCCATAAGTGTGGGTCCCGACTGAATTCATTTTTTTTTTCAAATTGAGGAGGAGATAATAATAATATACAAGTAATATAAATATGCAATATACACAAGTAATAAAATAAAATAATAACATAAGAAACGGCCTAAGGTTTGCCTAACGTCGATATTTACATAATAATTAATAAAAATATAATTTGAGCTCTTCGAATAGTTTCAATGGAAGCAACTCTGTGTACCTGTAAAGACACTTAGTAAAAGTGTTAGTAATAAATAAATATGAATAAAATTGAATATAAGAAATAATAACTAAAAATAAAAACCCGTCTTATTAACATTAGAGGCCTTTGAAATCGACGGTAATTTCTTCATCGGCCATTTTAACAATTTTAACAAACAATTTATATGAACTTAAACTAAAAATTTCCGTCTTTTAATATTGAGTAGGCCTCCAAAACCGACGGAGAGTTTTTTCTTTGGCCATCTTGACATATAATTCAATAGCGTTAAAAGTTAAATGATAAAATAACACTAGGTAACCATGTGAAAAGTGGAACAAAATGGGGCAAATAATCCTACAACACAATTGACATCCTAACAATATTTAATAAAATGAAGAAAATTAAACATATGTTCGCCGAGAAACTTCTAAACAATTGCATTAGCAAAAATTCCAAAGGCTAGGAGCAAAAGAAATGAAATAACAATTTAAACACACAATTAAATTAAAGGAATAACAATTCAATCAAGCAATATAACAATAAACAAAGTCTAACTATAATAAATGTAACCCAATAAAGTTTAAATATTATAGATATACATATGGAAAAGAAAAAATATCAACAAATATGATTTGGAGTTTAGACACTTAGTAAAGTGTTAGTAAGAAACAAAATATGAATTTATCAAATAATAACTTAAAAATAAAATCCGTCTTATAAACATGAAAGGCCTTGGAAATCGACGGTAATTTCTTCATTGGCCATAACTCCTAAACTATAACTAATACACAAATAAATTCCTAAAGAAACATAAACAAGACTAAAGAGAAAATAAATAAATAAATAAATAAATAAATTTACAACTAACAGTAAATAAAACAGTAGGAACAAGAGAAACGCAACTAAAATGTCATACCACAACCTAATGCACGAAAGCTAAAACAAAGTTAATTAACATATAACAGATAGAAAAGCTAGAAATTAAATAGTACAAAGCTAAGAAAGAATTTACCTGGTCTGGCAGCGAACCGGAACTGCGAATTTGACGGAGACGATCCACCACCTCCCCAAACTCGAACAGCCGCAAAAAATATTTTAAAAATATTAAACTATGGAACCAAGAATTCCCGAAAAATTTCTGGGTACTCTTTGGTCTCCTCTTTTCTTTCTTTCCTCCTTTGGTGTATCGAAGAGGGGCTTATATAGGACCAATTTTGGGTTCAAAATAGATGTGGGAAGCGATGTGGGACAAATGCAAAAAAAATCCAAAATTTGTCTATTTGAATGGTTTTAAAGTAATTGATTAATAGGATGAATTCAAATAAATTAATTTAGAGAGCTTCTTAATCTAAACAAAATAAATTAATTGATTCGAATATGAATTAAGTGATTTTAGCAAATCGAAATTGAAACTATAAAATTATGAATTTTTTAAAATGTTAGGCCAAAATTGGGTGTCAACAGAGGTTCTATTAAACCGTCACAAATATGTTTGTGGCATAGGTAATTGGGGCAGTTTCTAAACCGCCTCAATTAATTTTGTGTGGATCAAAAACTTCCACAAATCGATAAAAAAAAACCTCCACAAAATGACTCTTTTTTTGTAGTGTTACCCTTAAACTATATTCGGCTCAAAACTACCCTTCCCCTCATACTATTGGGTCAAAAGTACCCTTCTTATTAATGGAAGTTGTTAAATGCCATGTGGATGCCATATGGATGTCACATTGCATGCCAATAGGGTTCCACTGCCACATAAACTAAACAGAAAAGGGTCAAAAAAAACTTAAACTATCTGAAATAGCTCATATTTACCCTTAAACTATATTTTGACTCAAAACTACCCTTCCCGTCAAACTATTAGGTCAAAAGTACTCTTCTTATTAACGGAAGTTGTTAAATGTCATGTGGATGCCACATTGCATGCCAATAAGGTTCCAATGCCACATAAACTAAATCCCTAAATTCTAATTACTCTCTCTCTCTCTCTCTCTCCCCCACCCCCTCATTTCATTATTTTCTAGAAACGATTCTCCCGTTCTCCCTCATTTCGCGGCTAGGATTTCACAGTTTTCTTCGTGGCTGAGTTTCAAAGTGGATATTCATGGTCGTAGGTTAGTAATTTTTTTTCTTATTTTATTATATTTACGATTTCAAAGCATGATAGTTAGGATTTCACAACTTCCCCTTTATTTCGCGGCTAGGGTTTCGTAGCTTTCTTCGAGGCTAAGTTTCGAATTGAATGTTCATGGTTGTAGGTTAATAAATATTTTTTCTTATTTTATTATGTTTACAATTTTAAAGTATGATAGTTAGGATTTCACAACTTTCCCCTCATTTCGCGGCTAAGGTTTCATAACTATCAACGAAGCTAAGTTTCAAAGTGAATTTTCGTGGATGTAAACACAATAAAAGAAGAAAAAAGTTTTCCTAACCTACAACCATGAATATCCACTTTCAAACCCAGCGACGAATAAAACTGTGAAACCTAGCCGTAAAATGAGGGAGGAGTGAATCGTTTATGGAAAATAATGAAATGAGGGGAAAACGAGTAATTGAGATTTAGGAATTTAGTTAATGTAGAAATGGTACCGTATTGGCGTGAAATGTGGCATCCATGTGGCATTTAACAACTTCCGCTAATAAAGTCACTTTTGACCTAATAGTTTGACATGAAGGATAGTTTTGAGCCGAAATATAGTTTAAGGATAAATATGAGCTATTTCGGATAGTTTAAGGGTACTTTTGACCCTTTTCCTTTTATTCTATGTGGCAGTGGAACTCTATTGGCGTGACATGTGGCATCCACATGACATTTAACAACTTCTGCTAATAAGAAGGGCACTTTTGATCCAATAGTTTGACGGGAAGGATAGTTTTGAGCTGAAATATAGTTTAAGGATATATATGAGCTATTTCAGATAGTTTAAGGGTATTTTAAACCCTTTTCCGTATTAGAGTTTAGGGTTAGTTTTCTTTTAAATTGAGAATTTTTAAATATAATTGTAGGCTAAGTATTAGAAATTAGAACTAACAAATAATTAGAAGTTAGACGTTAGAAGTTAGATTAGTTTAACATTAATAGTTGAAATTTGGGTTAATTGAATTATATTCTTGAACTTAATTAGAAATTATAGAAATTAGATATGAACTTCAATATATATATATATATATAATAGTTTATGGGTACGTGCATTGCATGTGTATCCAAGCAAGGATTGATTCATGTTATGATTTCCGACACTTCAAATATTGAGCATAAATCTATGTGTAAAAAATTACTAAACTGCAACAAATAGTCAACATGAACCATGAGTCATTTAGTACAAAACTAAACACATAAAATATGATTTTAAGACATTAATAGTAGAATCAACAGTGAGTAAAACATATTAAATAAAACAGTGGCAGAAGTAAGATTTTCACTAAAAAGGGTTTAAAATATGAAGAACTAAACACACGAAGGTTCAATATCTACTATATATACATAAAAAAATAACTATTTAAACCATATGTATAAACCACAGAGGGTTTGACTGAACCCTCTGGGCCTTACCTGACTCCCCCGAATCCCGATAAAACACATGGATCAAGAATGATCCTTTCAACTTCATCTCATATCATTTTCTGATAAGATTGTGCTTTATAATAACAATAAATATAAGTGAATAGATTCATTTTCTAATCAGGGTGGCTTGCATTTTTCTTAAACTTTTGTAACTCATAAAATTATTGTGCCAGGCAACTTTTCCAAATCTCTATGACTTCATTGCATTATATGTTAGCTTTTAAATAACTTTAAGAAATGACTATTCAAATTAAATACATTTTATTCTACAACGTATTCTATCATTATAGATGAAAGGTAACTTTTCAAATTACTTATCTATTTTTTCAAATTAATTAAGAAAAACAATGCATTGATTTTGAAATATTAGATTATACATGCATTTGAATCTAATCCATATTATTGAACCACTCAAAGTAACCTTTCAAATTCTTAACCTTTTGAGAGTAAGTAAGAAAATTAATGCATAGTTTTTTAAAAGAATGAATTATATTAATTTAACACCTTTTCACTTTGAGTATTTAGTATAATATAATTATATAATATGATTAGCTACTTAATATTTAATTAATTAAATATTTTATAATATTATGATTGAATGTAGGGATAAAATGGTAATTCAACTTTGAATTTTGGAGCTTCCCACTTATATATATACTAGTCTTCGGGCACGCGCTTTGCGCGTGTAACCCATATTGGTGAGTGTATTATTTCTTAAAAAGTAATAATATTAAATAATATGATTTGAGTTTTTTTATATATAAATATGTCTAATTGAGGTTTCTTACTTTGTTTTACTACTAATTGTGACACTCCAATTTTCTGACCTCCAAGTGAATGCATCGAGATAATAATATGAGAAACTAATAAAATAAACTCTGTTTATAAGTCAAAAGATAAGTTTGTACAACAAAAAGGGAAAATAACAACTATTTAAATTAAATTTCTCGATAGTTTAGAATAATGTTAGAAGATCAAAAGATTACATGAGATTAATCCTCTACGTGACTTTTTAAATTAAAAACTTGAGAGAAGATTATTTACTTTTTGTACCAAAAATGGTGTAAGATTAAATTTAAGTGAAAGGAAAACAAAACCTTTCAACTTTTTTACTTTTGCCTTTTGAATCTTGGATAATTATAATGAATGTACATGTTTCAAAGTATTATATTAATTTTTTATCCACAAGCACTTTAAACTTATTAAGTAGTTAATTATAAATAAATAAAACTAAGATGTAAAAAGTCTTATTATTTATATTTTGATAATTAGGATATTTATTAACATAACTACTATTTTTATAAAAAAATTAATTTATCTTCATACATAACTTATCCACCGTTAATCTAATATTATATGTTTAACTTTTTTTTTCCATAATAAGAAAAGGAAAGAGTAAACATTATATTTTATCACATTTATTTTTAAAGATGAAAATCAATGTATATGTAAAATTATAGGGACCCAAAATTATAAGTGCAAAGAACAAAAAAAGAAGTTGCACATGAGCAAAACAATTAGGCATTTCTTTATGCTTTTGTTCCTATAGTGAAAATTGAATATTTGAGCATATAAAATATAACGGAACAACAATTCAACTATATGAAGAGAGATAGAAAAGTCTTATTATAATTCTAATTTCTACAAAGAAGTATAAAACTAACATCTCAAGCTCCGATGCTTCAATAATTGAATTTTTGTCTATTCACGTGACTATATAAGGGGATCTCACAACTTTCACCTCAAATTGTGACATTATTTCACATGTTTAGAGTTCTTACACACAAAAATTGTAGAAATAGTAAATAAAACTTGAAAAAGTTAAATTTATAGAACAAAATTACGGAAACTTGAAAAATCACATGGAAAATTGAAATGTCAAATACTATTAAAATATATATAAAAAAATAGAGATGCAATTTAACTTTAAAAGATATATGAATCTACTTTAATTTCTTATCTTTAAGGAATAATTACTCATTTGTATTTTTTTTTTAAAATTGTGTGAGAAATTTGAAAGGTCAAGATTATAAAATGAGAATAAGAAGATTAAATATATGTATAAAATTATAAAAGTTTTAATTTAGTAGAGGGGCAAAATGGTAATTCAACTTTTCACTTTGGAGCTTCCCACTTATAATAATATATGATATGATATGATATATATATTCATGGATTTGAAGTTTATTTTACTAATTTTAGAACTTCTCGTGCTAGGCAACCGAGGAAGTTCAACATCTAAAAAAGTTGATACAAGACTATTTTGCTTCTTTCATCAAAGTAGGAGATAAGATTGGCGCTACTAAATTTCTAAAGTTCAATTACAATTGTTTTCAATAATGTGTTTGTGTTCATCTAGTATTGATACTTAGATTTAATTTTGTGATAATATTTTTGTGTATATTGAGTGTTTGTTTAGCATAAGTACCAACACTAGTTGATCTTATTGATGACAAAATTAATTTCTTCCAAGATCGATTTGTGTCCATCTAGTGTTGATATGAAGCTTTAATTTAGGAATAATGTGTTTGTTTAGCGTAAGTACCAACACTAGTTGATCCTATTGATGACAAAATTAATTTCTTGAAAGATCGATTTGTGTCCATCTAGTGTTGATATTAAGCTTTAATTTAGGAATAATGTGTTTGTTTAGCATAAGTACCAACACTAGTTGATCCTATTGATGACAAAATTAATTTTCTTACAAGATCGATTTGTGTCTATCTAGTGTTGATATTAAGCTTTAATTTTCTCTCTCAGTGGCCCTCTTGAATTAGCAGAGTCCCACACCCATTAATCTTCTCTTCAATTGAATTTACTTGGTTGTTTCAATCAAAAATTGCAGATGGACTATCTACTTGGGAAAAACCCGAGAGTAAAATCATACATGGTTGGTTTCGGAAACAAACTTCCAACTCAAGCTCATCATAGAGGTGCCTCTTTCCAAAAATGTCTACAAACAAACTGGTGGACTGCTCCATGAGTTTCGTTATGGTGAAGATTTACGAAGGTGTATAAGTTATTTTTGCAGATGAATCGAGAGTTTATATATATAATGTCTCTGTAAGTACTATATAGTGACATGCTGAGTAGATGGCTGCAAGGGATCGAGCAAATAAGCTCGAGCTTGTGTCTCTTTTGATGGTCTAGATCTGCAATATTGATTGGTACAAGATTAAAGTGTGCAACCAAGAAGTGTAGTGGTTTTACATATGAATGGTTGTATGCAGAAAGTATATAACAGTCATTCCAATATCCTTACTATGAGTTAGTTTCTTACACTTCCCATATGAAAAATCTAACAATAGTTGCCGCTCTATGGCTATCAATTTCCAATTTTTTTTCCACGGAAGAGCACTCAAGAGAAGCTTCAAGCTAGAGTTCGAGCATGATGATAAAATCCACATGAAAACTAATAGTACTTGACAGGTAAAACATTGTTTTTAAATTGGTGACAAACGAGAGGGAAAAGCACAACAGATGAGTCATAATAATAAGGAAACCATAGATTTCTAACCTATCAATTCAATCATAATAACAAGCTCAACTTTGCAAAACAGATATAACAAACTCGCCTTTCTTTATAAAGAATGTTGATCAACTATACAACTTTTTTTCTATTAAACTAATAAGGGGCTGCACGTGAGATCATCTTCGTCACACGTTGCCTACATACCCCAAAACAAATCCTAAATAGGGATCAAACCCATACATACTTCTCTATATATATACAAATCAATTTTTATTATGTATCTATCTATTGTCAGTATTCAGTACCCTTCCACAAGTTTCATTCTCTACTTCCTTCAGATCTGTCAAGTACCTCACGAATTTATGATTGCCGGTCTTGATTGTTATCTTCTTGATTGGTTTGTCTAGAAGGGGCTTTGGATCCAGCAATTTATGATGGCCGATCTTGAATGTTATCTTCTGGATTGGTTGGTGTAGAAAGGACATTGAATCAATTTTCTTCTTCCGTGTCTTTGCAGTATTGGCTACTTTGGATAAATTCTGCAGAAAAGTATGGCTCAAGAGCATGTCTGCAGTCCAACGCGTGCTCGGATTCTTCACAAGACATTTTCCCAGAAAATTTCTAGCCTCATTTGACAACTTTGGATTCTGAAACTTTGGTTCCTCAAACTCGATTTTGTCCAACACATCATCACCATCTGCATCTTCCCATAACGGTGTCCCCGTAATCAGCTCATAGACAGTACAGCCAAGAGCCAAATATCAACTTTTGGGATATACTCAGTGTTAATCACTGACTCAGGTGCCATATACCTTTCTGTTCCCCTGATAACTCCCTGTTTTTGATTCATGCCCTGTTCCAAGGTCACGGAGAGCCCGAAATCAGCAATCTTGGCAGTTTTGTCCCAGCCTACAAGGAGAATATTTCCAGTTTTGATGTCGCAGTGAATAATTCCATTGTTGTGTATACAACTGAGCCCTAAAAGAACGTTCTTCGTGTGTTTCTTAACTTCAAACTCCGACAGTGAATTGCAGTTCTGAAGACGATCAGCAAGGCTTCCTCTGAAGCATACTCGAGCAATAAGTTGTAAAGATTGACGTTATCTTCAAAAGAGACATTAGCTCCGAAACGGTGAACAATGTAAGGTGAATGTTTGAACATTCGTAGGATTTCGACCTCTTCTTTCAACGATTGAGAATCACTGTAGTTGCAAGACTTCTTAATTCCTTCCTAAACAAATCCATCAACTTGATAAACCCTAGCTTCTTAATTCCTTCCTAAACAAGGCAGAGTCGTCATATTGAAAACCGAATAATGTTGTTGGTAAATATATTGGTTTGATGAAACAAATTATGCCAATAATTTGAAGAAAAAAAAACGATTGCCTTCATTGATATTCTTATATAATTTTATTTATTTAAATGATGTAAACTTAATAAGACCTAATATTTATTGGTTTAAATTTTAATTGTACTAGGTTAAAATAGGCATGGAGACAAATCCATCAACTATTTAGAAACCACCCTGTAGGATCATCACGTGTTGTAACACATCAAATTCTACTTTCCTAAATATTACAATTTCTCTAAGCAATTTTTATTTGTCATCAAATTCTAACACATGCTTCTGTAATCCAATATTTATTCAATATAGTTAATTTGTTGTTAGCTCATTTCTTAGTTTCAGAAGAACTCGAGCAGGAGGTCTTGTTCACACACTTAACAGATAAAAGACTAATTGAATGTCCACACATTCCTGTGGATATCATTTACTTATAGTCTACCGATGATTAACAGTAGAACTTCATTCTTATAATTGACCTATGTTGATTATTTCATTGCAGTTTGAATTGTTCCATACTAGTTGTTGGAATGTATGCAACCTGTGTTTAACTTGATGGACTTTCTCAGACGTGAAAAATATACTGACTAGATAACTCAGATGGAAACCAAATTTGAGATACATGGCTTTTGTAAGAAATGACAGAATTTTGATACATGAAATGTTTATGTAATGAAGACTCTGGAATGCTTGTGAATGGTGTGATGGCAGAATCCTTGTACTTTGATTCCAGTAATTAGGTGATTTTGATCTCATAATACATTACATAGAAATTTGCAAATCAACTGGTTTTCATATTAGTTTACACCATCTACTCTGTCCTCTACTGAATATTCTCACTTTCACGCCCCAAAAACGACGGATTTTAAATCATGTTTGATACTTGGATTGGCATAGCAACCGCGTGCATCAAAACCAATTCAAGATACCTTCTTACATGTATAAAAATGAAGAGTCACAAAATTCACTGGTGAATATACAAAAAGATACAAACAAGCAAAGATGGTGCTCAAAGCTCCATCAGGAGTCCAATTAATTACTGTCTCATTTCGTCATCCAGTAAACCAAAATGAGAAACATGCATACAGAGGCAACTAATGAAAGAATGATAGTATCCATAGACTTTTTCTTCTTTATTGCTGAAAGAATATGGTTAACCTGCAAAATTGAGAAAGAGCAAATAAGAAAAAAGGATATAGATCCCATATGTAACAGAAGTTTTCCACAAATATGTAACAATGTGATCTCACTGGCACTCTTTATAAGAGAGAGGGGGCAGACGTCCCCACCTGGGAGCAGGCCCTGTTTAGCTTTGGTACTTCACTAGATCTTCTATGATCAAAAGAAGCTAGGCGAAAAAGTATCCCGCTTATAGGATCACTTTTCTTTCATATAATCTTGAACTTGCAGAAGTCTACAGACACCTCTACGGCACAAAAATACAAGATCTCAAAGTACTTTACGTTGATGATCATATTTCTTTTTAATTATCTAATTTTATTTTACCTTGGGAAAATGGTCAAATTTGCGTACCAACCAAATTTGAGCAAGTGTGTCCTCTATTAAACTGTCTTATATTATCCCCACAGAGGAAAAAGTCTTATCTTGCTCTTAACCTCTACCAGATCTCCAACCTGAGGGGTAGCTTTTCATACATAGGCAAAAGTTGAGGGTTAAATTTGGACATGCTTTTTCTCAAAGCATTTAGACGTGTAGAACACGTATTAGAGTCCATCAAATTCACTTTGGAGCTACATTAATGGTGATGGAAAATACGAAACGATAAGCTAAATGAGAGAAGGGTATAAATGGACCAGAAGTCTAACGAAGTGCAAAATTAAGAAATTACACATAGTACAGGGACAACTTTGAACCTTTTCCCTCTTTTCTTTATGGCAGTGATGTCTGGATTAACTTGCAGGTACTCCAATTAATAAGTGGGGACCTATTACTCTAACAGACCATGTAAAAAATCTGTTCACCAAATGTATTTGGTATTCTGCCTGGGATCCAAACTGAATCTCCAGGTTGGTGCTCCTAAGCCTCAATATGAAGCAATCCCTTGAGGACACTTGGAAGGATAACATACTCAAACAACCACTAAAGAGATGACTCATCTTGATCAGATCAATGAAGCAGCTCGTGGCAAATGTCATCACTATTTAGAATGAAAAGTTAAGCTCTCCTGCTTCAACTCAGCTCTAGAAATTGAATTTAAAAAAAATAGGGTGCTTGTAACATAGTTTACTCACCGTTGGGAGGCGACTGCTGATATTGCTGAGTTTTGAATTAATGCCACCAAATGTTGATCTTTGAAACATAAGTGTCTTTATTGTTTCTTGAGCTTGAGAAATCACACCATCCATCTATATCAAGAAGTCAGTAATTTCTTTTGATATATTATCAAGAGTCGGCAATTAAATACAACAATACACAGCTATAAAACTAACAGAAAGAGCAGCACCTGATTACTACAGTAAAATAAGTACTCTTAAAAATTACAATGCCCATGGAAAATCTGTGGCCATCTAGACAGAGCTTTGCACTCTTCTAGTTTTTCCTTCCTTTACAGCCGTTACTCAAAAAACATTAAGCGTAATAGTTCGGGTGCAATGTTTTGAAGCTATGTATATAGTTGCATACTGTTTTGCTTTCAAGTCCATAACGGACTCCACATTAATTTTAAGATTAACATATATTACGCTGATTAAGTCTTAAATTTTTACTTTATTTAAATGTATATATCTCATGTTTAGCACATCACCCCAACTATAATATGAGGAAAGCAAGAGATCCACATTGAAAGAGAAACAAGAAACAAAAGTAAGTTTTTAAGGCAGCTCCAAGTGTTTGAGAAATACTTTCACATATGAAAAGACGGATCCAACATCATAACTAGTGGTGGAATTTTCTTCACATGACAAGGAAAGTTAACCAACATCAACATATCAAAGGAACTTTGTAATTTTTTACCTGTCCAGTAGTCCTATGGAGGGTAGCACGTTCATTAAGGAGTGCTTGGTCATGAGACCCACTACCATCTTCCAGATCTAACCTGGTTCGGTCGAACTCTCTAAAATCTTCAAGCAATGAAGCATGCTCTTTCTTAGCTCTGTAACTTGAACGGATCCGATTAAACTCCTACAGTCCAACAAGAAAGTTTTTAAGTATCATTACCTTATTTAATAAGAGGATGTTTTACCAATCATGCTATTATAAATATCAGAAATTTTCCATTGGGACATGAAAACAAGCTGCTACTAAATATTTTGGAGTTGTCCAATGACACATGCATCTCTTTAAAAAGTATGATTCCATGATCAGATATTCACTGATTCCCATTACCAAAATTGCATATCATACCTGAAAATTTTCACTGTTCAGGCTACCCTGGTTTACTTTGGCTATGAAATCACTGATGTCTGTTAATTCCAACTGTTCTCGGCAACACAATTAAAGAAGTTACTCCCATTCCAAATCATCATTTACCCACAGACTCGTTGGTTAGTTGCAACTGTGTTCTTCACACAACTAAAGAGTTTACTCCACTCTCAGACAATTTGCTAGAACAAGAAATTGTCAAGAGACGATTCTAAAAGCATAAAAAACTCATTCTTCCCCTTAGTTCTCACTGTCAATAAAACTGATTCTCAAAGACCTACTTATAAATTTTGGATCTCATCAAACTTAGCATGTTCAGCAAATTCTTCCACTTATCGAAGTTCATCTTGGACTTATTTGTCCCTTCAGATTTCTAAATGATAATACACCATAGAGCCCATATTCTTTATTAGTCCAATGGTTAATGGGTGCTGATAGCCATGACAATACTGACAAGTGACAAGGACCTCTATCAGTGTTTCAAGAATAACTATAAGGTGAAATAGACCCCATTATATATTAAACTAATTTTCAAGGGAATGTTTGTCTTAGGAACTCCGAATATCTAGCTTCCCCAACATACCACAAAAAAAGGTCTAGCTTCACAACCAATGCTGAGCTTCTAGTAATGCATTATTTTTTTTATTTTTTTTGTGATGACTAAGAAATTAGTTGTTTCAGCTTTGAAACTCGGGAATAGTGGGCTAGTCCTTATACACTTCTCCACTTAAATACCAGATTTGATGCAAGAGCGAGGTTTCAAACTCATGTGTAAGTCTATCATACATTTTATATTCTACTACCATTGCCTTTGAACCAAAGGCCTATGCAACAAGGCATTAGCATTTTGCTTGGCACATATTTCCATTACTACAAAATATCCATGGCTTGTAGTTGCAGAATCTGTGTAAAATAGAGTTGCATCAAGATCAAGCGGGAAAAAATAATTTAAAGTACCTGAAAAAGATCTTGAAGAATTTCTTGATGGCGAGTCAGTGTATGAGAGAAGATCTCAGATCCTCCCGATGAAACCCATGCTTGCATTTGTGAATTTACTTGTTGAAGTTGCTTGAGCAGCTGATCTATACTAGATTCAAGATCATGATCATTAGCATTACCACTTTTGTTTGAAACAAATCTACGATACAAATGCATCTGCTCATCCAGCTGAGCTTCAAGCTTCCTTGCCTAGTTGGATATGTAAAACACGCATAAGAATTTTTCAATATATATGAGGGGAGAAAAGAAGAAATTAACGTGAGATTCAACAGAAGATTCACCACATGACAGACAAGATCAATTGTCCAATGTGAACCTAAGCTGAATCAAGCAAAAGAAAAGAAGATCAACTAAAAGTTATCCCTACCACATGCAAACTGTTTGTCATGATTCTAGCCAATTCCACACCATTAGAGAACTCTTCATGCAATCTTATCATAAGCTCAAACGAACAACTATGCTAAGACTAAGCAAGAAAAATGTTTTTTCAAGGCTCCTACATTAAGCACTAAATTCTAAAGAGAGACCACTTCAACCTAGCACAAACTTTCGAATACTCATAAAATGCTTTCTTAAAATTGCAACCAAGAAACTCAGAATATAAATTCTGAACCCCCAAAAAAAAGAAAAATGAGAAACTCATCTTTACGCATGCTATAAGTTCCCAATCAAAACTGCTCATATTCAGTTTTCTTTAAGTGATATGGTCTCCTAATGGCTTAAAAGCTTATATAAGTTGGCAAAGCTAGGACCTCCCAGACCCTCATCCTTGAGACTATGCTTGACTATATCACCTCCAAAAACCAAGCTCATCCTATCCCTTGAAAAATTCTTAATTAACAATAGCCCTGATAACTAAATAAACCTGTGGTAAAGCCAGGAACATTTTAGCAGATAGAAAAACCCAATTTTGCATGGCTTCAAGTGTGTCATCCTATTTCATGTAGTTCTATCAAATCTGTATAGTACAATTATCTAAGAAGGACCAAATGCACTGTGGGTCAAAAAGGAATATTGATAGATTATAAAAAGGGGGAAGAAAAGAGGGGAGGAGAAAAGAGCAACGAAATGCCTGAATAAAAAGAACGAAAAATTGAATTTCAAGAAAAGAAAGGCTGCCTGATAGATTATTTTCCATTTGGCATATAGTTTTGTCAAATATTTCAATCGTTGGAGCTGATTACTCCTATGCCCATTATTTTTTAAAATCAATAGTTACTCATTATGCCTAGGGATATCCCAGTGCAGATTAATTTCAAATTTAAAATGATAACATGAGTGTCAGAGTATGATACAACGAAGTTTCACAATGAAAGACTCAGCATTGGAAAACTTGTTTTGGCTGTAATAACATCGTAGGCTTTGGTATGAAAACATATATTAAAAGGTATACTTGGATCGTGCAAAATGATCATGTTTTCTGTGATAAGGTCTTACAAGTACAATAAGGGGAACAGCTTCATGTGTAAATCATTGACAAAGCTAATTAGTCGAGAATCCCAAAACTTGAGTTGTACCTTTCTCATTCATTTTTCATATGCAATATTTCAGGACTCTAGTAGCATGGATTTGGACGAAAATCAATCAACTTTCAGTCAAAACCACTTACATAACTATTGATATGGTCCTGTTCAATCACATTACCAAGCGCCAATATAAGTTGTTATAGTCCAGATTGTCAACAAAAAATAGAACAATTTGTATCACTCTTGTTAGGTTCCACTCGAATGGAAAGCAAGAAGACACGCCATTATGGTAAATTTCTAAAATTTACTCTCAAGAGTAAGAAGAAATATGATCTGCAATAATTGCATTACACCAAACTATCTCCCCTATGCTTCTCTACCAAAACTTATGCAATAAAAAACTACATCTATGGGGGAAATTAATACACGAGCTGGACCAATAAGCACACGCTTCCCTTTAGAGAGAGCAGCATTACATCATGAAGTTTACATATCCTAACCAGCAATCCAATGAAACCCAACAACTTAAAAACCAAAATCTAATCCTATCAATGCTGCTTCCTAGAATGGTTCCAGGGTATATATTCACAGTAATTCTGGTTGTTCGGGTCATTGCACCTTTTGATTCTGGTAGAGTATAGTGAGATCGCAAAAAACAATACCTAGCAGTTCTACCTCTAAATCTCCCTCCGTAACTACAGGATCACAAAACCTATCCCAAGCCCCATAGATCTATTCAATTTCATCACTCAAATTCACGTATCATCATCCAAAATTCTGGAAAACTGCACACCGACAAAACACAATTGTCCTTGGAGAAATGTTGTATAACCATACAGAGAAGATTAACATAGTCAATAAGCACAAATAGAGAAGTCATCTAAATCATTGTTTACGTAAAATTAAAAACAGAAATTCGATCTGAGATGATGAATGAAATGTTGTTACCTGCTTTCGCAAGGAATCCCAAGAGGTAGGAGGATCCATGAGAAAGAGAGCAAGGAGGATCGAAGAAGAATTGCAGAAATGGAAGATTCTAGAATCTCTTTCTCTGCAAAAAATGGAGAGAAGAAGAAGAAGAAGAAGAAATATGAGGGAATTGAAATTTGGAGGAAACAATAGGGTACAGCGTGCGTTTGGTGGGGGTGAGTGGAGATAGAGCCGTCAAAACTAACCGATTTTTTAGCCAAATTGTCCTTTAAATATGTAAACTTGCACATTTTTTTAAAAAAAATTAGATTGATAAATGGAGCATTTTTAGTGGAGAGTAGATTAAGCATAATAATGGATTTAAAAACTAATGATGAGTTTCTGATTATTTAAAAAAATATGAATAAATTAATCGAGGAACGGTTAGACTCAATTGATTTGATTGTAATTATTTTAAATAATCAATTGAATTTGATTAATTTCTTATAGTATTCTTTTATTCTTTAAATAAAATAGATCAAATTCGTTCAATTTTCAATTATTAAAAAAGGGATTAAATCGTTCGACTTTTCATTTTTTATTTTTTATGATATTTGACGCAGAATAAACTATTCAAGCGGTCGATCTTTTTTAGACAGATCTAAATATCTATTGATTTTTATTGTACTTTTGATCACGTAAGATTTTAAGTTAGATATGTTAGTTAGACTAAAGACGTTCCAGTGTACTACCAAAGGATATGGTATAGGTGGATAAAGTTGTTTTCCCCTTGACTAACGGTGGTAGGGAGTACTCCTAGAGTGGTCAATATGGGCTAGGCACGTTAGGTTGGCCAAGCCTAACCAGAAATTTAATAGGGATGTACTACGATTTTCAGAGCCAATTTAAGAAAAGGGCTTTTTAGCCCCGCCTGAATAAGCCTGCTGATTTGTGGGGCTTGAGAAATATCGGTAGAGTCAGTCCGTAGGCCAATAAAAATTAATTAAAAAATATAATATAATATTAAAATTTAAAATTAAAGAGAGTCCAAACTCAAAACAATTAGGTTAATATTTCTATTTAGATATTTATACTTTTACTTGAAAAAAAACTTAATAAATATTATAAAAATAATTTTATTTGTAAATTTGATTAACAAGTAGTAACATTAATATCATTTAATATTGTTTTGTCGATATTTAAGATAATATTTTTAGATTATAATTTATAATTTAATTTAATAATTATTGCAAAAATATAATTTATAAAAAAAGTGGACTGGCCCAGCAAGCCAATAGCCCACATACTTATCATTGGGCTGATCATTTTTTGGCCCACACAAAAAATGAGCTAGTCCAGCATGATCCGTAAAACGTCAAAATCTGTATGGGTTACCCCGAATGAAGTGTACTATCCTATATTGACAGCTCTAAGCACTCCCCTATATGACAAAAATCCGAATTAGTCAAGCTTCAAATACACATAACGCACACCAAATTAGAAATAAAAAAAAAATTAAAAGATATTCCACTTTAGCAAACTTGAAGGATTAAAGATGCTTGAGATGATCTCTAGAGGACAAAAACAGATCCTGCTCCCATTGGCTAAAAACTCAAAGCGAACCATATTTAGGAGTATTTTAACCAAATTTTCATGTAATTTCCACCTACCAATTTTTTATCACAAGGATGTAAAGTTCAATAAAAGAGATGGTTATCTAATTATACTTCACTCATGAATATGGCTATAATGTCAAATTTCAAGAAAAGCAGAGTAAGCTTCTTTTTTTTCGATAAGTACGAAATTTCATATAGATTAAAAATACAGTAAAATATTTGAAAGAAGTTTAGATAGTGACTCACCTTAGGCTAAGGTGAAAAATACTGAAGTTACAATTTTACAACATGTCCATTTATATATGGCATGTTGTCAATAGATTAAAGTTACAATTTCACAGTACGGTCCCTTACATATACATGGGAATGCTTACAGGAAAATGAGTCCAGCACAAATGACACTTGCCCTGCATCTATCCCTACAGACTTGTGATCACTCTTCATACTTTGATTCGATCAATCGATCAAGATGTTAATCGCTTTTGCTTATGCAGGTTAGTAAAGTATGTTTTCGCGTTTCAAAGGGAGTACTTGACGAGTGGAAAACACAAATAAGAAAAAAGGAAAACAGTCGCTCTCGTGTAGTCATTCTATAATGGTTTCTAGAGATGTCAATTTCCCTACAGAATTTACTTTCAGTCAGAAGTGGAACGCCCTTAAAAACAGTTTCGTTCTGTTATATCCATCGCAACATTGGTGGTGCTAACATCAGTATCATCCTGCTTCTCCACCATCTCTATATCAGTATCTACGGTTAAACTGCAGTGTTTTATCTCCTCTCCAGGAATCCCCGAAGGGCTAATGTCATGGGGCATATTGCTTTCTGTTGTCCTTAAATTGCTAGTACCCTCGGACACAAATTCTGTACATGGTGGAAAATTGTCATGTTTTTCCTCAGCACTGTGAAGCCTACCATCTCTTATAAATGATGGCACTGGAGAGGGTTTTCCACCTTCGGGCTTCCAATCTTCTTGAAGTTCACTCCCTGGAGCATTACCAGGATTCTGATGCGCGGAAGAAAGTACTCGTTTCATCTCTTGGAAAAAGGCCTCCAGTGGAAGGAGGTTCCTTTTTAACCCCAGACTAGCTGGCTGACTTGCTACTGCATTAAATGAATCTTCACCATAGTCAGAAAGTACCTTGCACATCTGCAAAACCAAAACAAATAAAGCACAAAACACCTACTTCACAACCTTTGCTGTGAAAATATGTTTTATTTCGTATGCCGGCAAATATGCATTCATCAAAGATGAGTTGTTGTAGCTGCACCTTACAGTTCTACATGTATCGACTATTTTGTCCCATATACAACAAGAAATGCAAGTAGGGACATGCTTCGGCCTAATGTTTCTGTTATGCATCATAGATTAGATTTTATATGTGCTGATACTTCAAATATCTACTGCCATGGAATTTTTCTGTCTTTCAGCCTATAGGCTTAAGCTGTATTAAGTTAACTTTTTGCAGGTTTCCTTATGTCCATCGATTTGATCCTTTACTGCATTATTTTATGCTCAATTTTTAGTTTTGCCATGAGTAATAATAGAACTTACGTATTTGAAGTTATAATAGTGTTCCGATTAAATAAATATGAATGAAATATCACAGGGAAATAATACACATAAAAGCGAAGTACACATAATTTATTCATATAACATTCTAAAATTTCTAGCCTATGAGTAGAGCTGTCAATATGGACTAGCCCACCCCATCCGGGCTAACCCATACAAACTTTGACATTTTACGGGTCAGGCCGGCCTAGCCCATTTTTGGTGTGGGCCGGAAAATGGTCAGCCCAACCCACAAGTACGTGGGCTACAGGCTTGCCGGGCCAGCCCACTTTTTAAAAAATTATATATATTTTTTAATTATTAATTTAAATTATTACTTATAATTTAAAAATATTATCATAAATATCGACAAAACAATATTACATTATGCTAATGTTACTACTTGTTAATCAAATTCACAAATAAAATTGTCTTTATAAAATATTTATTAAGTTACCATTTTCAAAAAACAAAAATAAATTATTAAGATTTTTTCAGTAAAAGTATAAATATCTAAATAGAAATATTAACCTAATTGTTTTGAGTTTGGACTCTCTTTAATTTTAAATTTTTATATTATATTATATTTTTAATTAAATTCTATTGGCCCACGGGTCGGCCCTACCGATATTTCTCAAGCCCCTCAAATCAACAGGCTTATTCAGGCCGGGCTAAAAAGCTCTTTTCTTAAATGGGCTCAAAAAATCTTAGCCCAACCTTACTAAATCCCGGGTTAGGCCAGGCCGGCCCAACGGGCCTAGCCCATATTGACGGCACTACCAATGAGATCATTAATTAGGTGTTCAAATATTTGCCAATTTTTTTATATTCAATAACTCCATTTCGTTCCCAACTTCTGTTCCATATTTTAAAACTATGTAGCCTCACATTTTCATTGTCTTCTAAACATTCAATCTTTGATATCAGTTTAAATTTGGCTTTGCTTTCAACTGAATTTCAAAATTGATTGTTGTCACTTTGATGTCTGTATAAACTCAACATGCTTTCAATTTCTTGCATTGGTTTTATCTACGGAACCCTAATCCAGTTATTGCACAACAGAAATATTTGTGAATGCAATGGTAAAATGATGGTTTTTTACATTATAAATTATAATAATAACCAATATACATGTTCTCTTAAATTAGAAATTAGAATGGGAAGTTCATTTAGTCTTGACCTTAAGTTGGCCATCTCTCGCCATTTCATAACGTCAGCTTCTTCTTTATTAAGTTTCTCTATTGTGAGTAAAAACAGAACATATTTTGGTTGGAAATTGTCAATTTCTCTTCAGAAAAAAATGAGATATTCAAGCAGGTATTAAGAGTAAATTTTACGAAAAAAGTACTCTTTCTTCAATTTTATTCAAAAAAATTTCATTGGGAATGGGCCCGTGCACTGCATAGGCTATTCTTTACTACTTATTATGCATATAAGCTTAAATCCTGAGATATGTACGGGAACAGAATATTCACCTTATTGTAGAGCTGAGCAACACTCAAACGATCCACTTCACCATCACAAGCAATTTCAGAGATTCCCTGTGGAGCTGCGTTCAGAAGTATGATAGCATGCTAGTCAGTAGCTTCTTGATGCACTAGAGAAGCTTCAAGCAATGAATGGCTATACTTACAAATTGCAATAAGTTTCGGGAAATTATCAACCATTTCAGTGCCAGCTGCCTCAACACTTCGACTTAGTTCGTCTACAATCTTGGTGTCACACTCTATCTCTTTCCCTGGCAGTTCATGAGGTTTTCCACAACCCTGAGGGAAGCACATGGATACAAATAAACCACATGAATACAGGTTTAATTTCCCTCAAATGATCAAATCAATCAATGCGGGTGCAAATCCCAACTATTAAAACATAAGTCATATAGGAACAAAATGAGAAACAAAAATCACAAAACATGAAAATGAGCAAAGTGAAACTACAAAGGTCAAAAGCTGTTCTCAACAACAAATATTTGGGATAAGTCATGATTTATCTGCCAAGACAGGTTGAAGGAATAAAGACTGGTCCATCCCTTGACAACGACAAAACAAAGACTAAGTAACACATGAAATTCTATTCCTTTAAGCTTCACAGAAAAAGTCCGCAGAATGTAATTTCTACAACACCAAAGGTTCTTTCTCAAGAGAACATCAAATTTCACAGGCTCTATCAATCATAGAGAAATGTAGCCTTTTATATAGTTTGGGACACCACAAGGTTACATATTCAATGATTAAGAACTAGCCAAGGCTAGCCTGCTAACATGGAATGACAACAAAAATATACCTAGAGACTACAGGACCCCAATCA
Source organism: Solanum sitiens (assembly GCA_016801875.1). Lineage (NCBI taxonomy): Eukaryota > Viridiplantae > Streptophyta > Magnoliopsida > Solanales > Solanaceae > Solanum > Solanum sitiens. Next base: position 153,052 of record JABWTJ010000465.1, on the reverse strand, counting down.
AACCAGGTTCGTAGTCCTATGGCTCTTAAGGAGTGAGCATAACACTAGATCTACAAGTCTTAGTTTTTCTTCTGAGACGACATGACACCAGGAGAGAAAAAAAGAAGGAAAGAAGCCGAAACCAGGTTTGTTATTACCCTCTTTGGATACAGATCAATGACTTATAGACTTCCAAGTATAATCTAATGAACTCCAACATCAGATATTTTTGAAAATTTAAGATGACTTACACCAACTTCTCTCTGATACTCAGCATTAATTGCATTCTCAAGAAGCATCACCCTTTTCCTTATAAATTCAACTTGTCTTCTCTGCATCTCTCTAAAATGATATAACAAAGACGAATCTTGATGAAGTTGGGTTCTGTTTGAAGGATCGCTTGTGCCATGTGAGACTTCATGGTTAGTCTCATCAGCAGCCTTCACCTGATTTCCAGTAGTTCCAGCATTAGTTGTATTCAGACCATTTGGTGCTTGATAGACTCCTGGAGCAGAAACTTGTGAAACCCCTGAAGCGGGAAGCGCCTGAGAAGCTCCAGGAGCAGGAGGAACTTGTGGCTGAGAAGCTCCAGGCACTGGTAAAGTTATAGAAGGAAGATTCAGCTCTTTACAGACAACTTCTTGGATTCTCAACTCTTTGTCATCGATAATAGCTTGCCATCTTCCATAACCATGCCTGCACAAAATAGAACAATTAGCATCTTCTGCACAATAATTGAACTAAATATTTAGATTACTGCCCCGGAATTTCCACAGTCGAAATGACCAATGATGCATTCAAAAAGAAAGGCACAATGAAAAATTGCCGCAACACTGTGTACACAGACAATTTGCATTGGCGGAGAAAGAAGTAGAGGATGATGGTTGAATGACCACAAAAAACTCTGGCATGAATAAACATAGATCATCCCTACATTAGGCTCCAATTATACAAGAGATCTTATCAATCTTTTATCGTTTAGTAACTTCCCATTTGGAGGAGGCAATGGAATTTCAGGCGTTTGTTCATTCATTATGGATTTGCTAGGTAGATATGGACTATGTTGGGTAGTGACTGAAAATCTGAATCAAGCACTGATTAGCTTGGCAGAATGATGTGGAAGAGGCAAAAACAACAACATAGCCAGTGAAATCCCACTACGTGGGATCCGGGGAGGGTAGAGCGTATGCAGACTTCATTACTACTTCGTAGAGGTAGAGAGGCTGTTTCTGAAAGACACTCGGCTAAAGTGCATCAAATCCAAGTAAAAAGAAGAAGAAAATAATGAATAACAGTTGATAAGAAAATATGTTGTTTATTATATTTCAATTATCACACTATACGTACTGTATATGGTGGACAAGATGGAAGGAAATCATAAGATCTCTAATGGGAAAAAAGGATCATCTTTCATCTTTCTCGTGCAAAGTTAGATGTCTTCACGTTTACACTTATGGGATGAGAGGGACATAGTAAATAACGGAGAAGAAATCCTGGAGTATGGAGCCCTTTTAAGTATAGAAAGAGTACAGCACGCCTAGTTGAACATAGCTAGCACCATCTTAGCATTGTCGTATTTAAATAAAATCACCTTTCTATATTTTAAAAAAAGCCAAAAAGGTCAAACATGCCCCTGCACTATCCGAATTGAGCAACTTTTCCCTCTGTTAGACCCCTACCATTAGAAAAAACTCTGGTTTTCACCCTTAACTTATAAGGGAGCCTAACCTGACGGCAATTCTAAACCAAAGACAAAAGATGTAAGCTGAATTTAGGCTTCTCTCGACAAAGCTGGACACATGAAATTCCCCATTTCACGTTTGAGCTCTTGTAATGACAAGCACAAATACGAGACACTTTGCTAATAGTAAGGATATCAATGGACCAAAAGCCAAACGGAAGAGGGAAATCGGGTAATGTCAGATAGTACTGGGCAATATGGGTACTTTTTCCACAAAAAAAGTGGAATCAAGGGTATCCTACGATTTGGTAGTATATCTATAGTTCTCATGTGTGTTTATAATATTTCATTCCAAACCCTGCTCTCTCTTTTTTGATGATGAATCCAAATCCTGCTCGTTTTAGAAATCATGTTAGGGGAGTTTCTGAATTTTCTTTCCATAGACATTGTCAGAGTAAAATGAAGACCATTAAGAAGTACTCTTTCAAGTATGCAAATGCAGTGGAGTAATCTCTGTTCTTTCTTGAAACCATTGAGCAACGCTATGCTACGTTAATATTATCCAACATTGAGCAATGTTATGCTCTGTTAAACTTTTGGTCAAATATAACCTGCCATAAGGAAAATATCTCATGTTTTCCCTTGATCTCCACCAGTACTTAAACACGAGGGTAATATTAAACTGTGGTCAAAGTTTGATTAGTAAATATGGACCTCTATTCTTGAAGAATTTGGACATGTAGAGTCTGCTCATTTTATGTTGGAGCTTTCTTAATAGTAAGGGAAAATGTAAGGCCAATTTGTCAAGGCAAGGATGTGAATGGGAAAACCTAACAAAGGACAAAATTGAGCAATTTCAGATAGTATAGACACAAATTTGAATTGTTGCTAAGAACAAATAGAAGTCGTCTATAATTTTTATTGGCATAAAAATCCTAGTAGGTCTAAAGACTCCTAGTTGTACTGGATAAAACTATCATTTAGTCATTTTCCAACTTTGGTCATAAAGATCCTACTAATATTTACGGTTTTGTTTTCCTTACACAGATATGTTTTTCAAATACAATTATGAAAATAATCTTTAGAACTAAACATAATTTGTCCATTATTTCCTTGTACTTTGAGTTAATCAAGAACTCTTTCCTACTCATTATGAAACAAAATAGGTTCATATATCTCTGTCCTTTGTTAGAATTTAATTTAATAACCAACTTGATGTGCAATTTGATTCCTTTTCACAAACAGAGAAGACTCTTCATGGTACTATCCAGAAAAGATCTATTAACATATTTTTTATCTAATAAAGCCCTTCATACAGGGGCAGATCCACGTGGAGGAGTATGGGTTCACGTGAACCCATGCACCCCTCTGTAAACTGTGTAGCACTGGTGTTCTCCTAGTGAACATCCATGACAAAAATGTCACTTTGGTCACATCTAAGAAGTTACTCCAAAATGGCTCATCACTTTCTAACTTCATGACAGATCAGAGGGAAAAAAGAAAAAGAAAAAGAAAAGATTGCATACTTTAGTACTGCTCGTAGCAGCAGCAGATCATGATCTTCCTTCCAAACACGTCCACCTTTCAATCCAGGAAACCACGATACGATGTCCTTGCCAAAAAGAGGACTAGTTGTCTCTTCCGAGAAAGCCTTGACCTGAAATAACTAACACTCTGTGAAATTTTAAAAATTAATGTACATTAAGAACTGTAGCTTGATATGCTCGTGTCATTGACGAGGATATCTGAGTTCACGTGAAAACTTTAGCAGCAGCAAAAACTATACATGAAAGCCGCGCATATATGATTGTCTAGCTAATACAAGAAATTATCAACATAGGAATAAGAAATAACATTGCATTCCATCAGGCTATACAAGGATACATTGGAAGTAGCAATTCATGGGGAAAAGAAAGTTAATGTCCCCTTTGTCTCATATGTGAGAGCAGAACTCCTGACCCGTGCAAAAAGAGCAACTTGTACTCACTTCCATGCCCAAGTACTAAAAAGAGCAGAGAGACATTCAAGGTCAAAAGGTTACTACATTAGGATATCAATGAACCGAACTCATTCATAAACCACTCCCTTGAACTTTATAAATTAGGATTATAATTTCCAAACACAGGTGTATAAATGAACTCATCTTTGCTTGAATTATCTATTATCGAAAATATATTATGACAAACAAGAATTGTCAAACTCCAAACATGTGAAAGATTAAAATCTGGGCCGGATGATCTGGTAACTCTTTATGAATTCACCTGAAGTCAAGCTGCAGCCAGCAAAACTGTAAGAGGTCGTTTGGTGTGAGGGATAAAAATAAATAGTGATGGGATAAGAAAATAGTGATGGATAAAATTTTGTATCTTGTTTGGTTGCCACGTTTGGGATAACTTACCCCACCATTTATATCATTGTGGTGGGATAAGTTATCCCATATACATGGTGGGATAAGTTATCCCAGGATAGTTAACTCCAGGATAACTAATCCTGGGATAACTTGTTTCCAACCAAACGAACCCCTAACAAAATAGAGAATTGTGGGTGTTCATAATAACATCACAACATCTAATATATTTGCAGTTACTTATAAAAAATAATTAAGAGAATATCAAAGTAAAACAATTCCTAAGTTATCGCCTATTTACAATTAACTCTCCCCCTCAAACTGAAGTATACAAATCATGTATTCCCAACTTGTCTCTATATACAGTATCCTAGATTTTCTAAGAGGTTTAATTAAGATAAAACCAGTTGACAATCCCAACTAAAACACAAGTCAATATCCTCACTTAGCACCTTTGGAAAAAAATGACAATCAACTTCTATATATTTCATATCTAATGGAACCCTGAATTTGATGTAATCTATACGGCTGTTCAATTAAAACAATATAACTTCATAGGCTGACATTATTGTACTCCAAACTCTTCAAGTAATTGTTTCAGTTACACAACTTCCGCAAGGCTAAAATCATGTCTCTATACTCTGCTTCTGTGCTCGATCAGGCAACAATATTATGTTTCTTACTCTTCCAGGAAATCATGCTTCCTCCAAAGATACACAATAAACTATTGTAAAACCTTTTTTCTAACGTTGAATTGGCCCTATATGACTCCTATCCTAATATAGTAGTCCTCCTTAACTCTCTTAAGATACTTCACTATTCTAATCATAACATTCTAATGGATATCCATTAGTGCGTCCAACAACTGACTTACAACAGTCATAGGGAAGCAACCAATGTAGTCTCTTCCAGAGAGAAAAAACAATGTAGCGCTCCCTAAGTTTCAATCTTTTCTTTTAAGACAACAAAATCCAAAGAGCATTTTGGTACATTTCACACGTCTTTACTTTAAGACCACAAGATTGAAAGTCTCACTTTCTTAAAATCAGCGTTCAGTCAAACTAGGATAATTAAATTGAAATGGGGGGAGTAACAATTAGGCAGTTAAGTTTGCCAGCCGATCAATAATGTCTTCCAACATTTGCAAAGAGTTTCCCATCTCCCAATAATAGCTTGACATTAAGATCCATTGACGTGTCTACTGGCTTACAGTCAAGTAATTCAGTTTCTTCCCAAATGTCTATCGCATATTTTCTTCATAATATGATATGCAGGATGTCTCATGTAGATTGGGCACTTCATTTACAAGAAAGTATGTTTAAGCCTCCAAAGAGATTGATGCAACATATCATGAGAAGACCTAAATGACTAAAATGGTGCAAGAAGATATGCTCAGGCATTATCAATCTGAATGATGTAAATAAAACGCCAAATTGTGTCTGAAATCTGAATCTCAGTGCAAAAAAGAAACGAATGTAGAATATAAATTAGAACGATTTTCATTCAGGAATTGTCTTCATTGGAAGTAATGAAATACAAACAATTACCCTGACTCAGAAGATCATACTTGGTCCTAGATATCTCAATGAATTGAAGAAAAAGAAGTACGAGATCTTACATTGACAATACCTAAAAGTTGAACTTTTGAGATAAAGAGAGAATCGTGGGAAAAAAGGAATTATCAATAGCTTCTCCACATCTAATATAGTAGGTCCAGAGTTGTGTATAAAAGATAACAAAAGAATGAAAAAGTACAACCAAGTCCCTAAGCTATGTCCTATTTACATAACAAATGAAGATAGACGTGCAATATGTCCCCGTGAAGACCATCATACTATAAAAAAATAATCCACCAACAAGTGATGAGTTGATTTGGTCATCCAAAACATAGTAGACCTCTGATATGGTTTAGTAAACTTAACAATCAAATTAATTAGCCTTGTAATTTGAGATTTTCCAATTTATATTTTCTAAAATAGAATAATAAATTAATTTCCAGGGTCAAGCCTTTAATACATAAACAGATGCGCACAGCAAAAGGAAGCAATTCAGAAGAAGACTTTATCTTAAACTGTCAGTAATCGATATGTCAGTTGATGTTCCTTTACACAGTGCATCATCCAATTTACCAGTATGGAAGTATCTACAAAGAGCTACAGTATATGCGATATATTGAGTACTTCAAGCTACTTCTTGTTTGGAAGGTAAATAAGGTGAATAAAACTTTTTTCAGAACAGAGAATTTTTTCTAGAAAAACTCCTAAAACTTGAAAAGATTTTAAAGTTTTGTAAAGCAAAAACCGTCAAACAAACACAGCTTCATAACTTGGAAAAGAAAATCTGCTACATTCCAAATGACACTAGATCTTATCTCACTTTATGAAGTTGTCAACCTTTCAAGTGATTTTGGTTGGTGCAGAAGAGTAGCCTCAGCTCAGACCAAGTAGACATGTTTCGTATAAGGTGTTTTATGTTACCTCGTGTGAACAATAAAAAAAGACCTATGCTTACTCTTGAACATTGATAACTTTGTTTTCCTACTTCCACAAATCTACCTATATTCTTCAGTAATAAAATCATAAAAGCCAAAAAAATCTGCCATTCTACGTCACAGGAATGGCTGTGACCTACGAATCTGATTGTCAAGTTCTTTTATAGTATGTTAGTCGGAGTTGAGTGTTCTTTCTGAGGTCCTTCAAATTTTTAGCTCAATCTACTTATACTTCATTAGTAAACGGGTTGCACCACACTTCGTTGTTGCAAAAGATTGCTTACCTATTAAAAATCCTTCTCTCAAATGCATGCCGCATCTAAATTATTGACCGTATAAATAAGCCCGTATATCCACATTAGGCTATATAGTCATATCACAGATCAAAAGAAGCACCAGGAAAGTAGGGACAGTTTACAAAGTCCCACTTAAAAGTTGTTCACAACTAAAGCAGCATTGACCAATAGCCAACAACCTTGTAGTTCAGCAAGTTATCTGATTTAAAAAATTACCTTGTCTCTAATGAGAAGCAAGACTGCAATCCTCAATAGCACATCAGGTATTCTTAGTCCTTCTTTTGGAACCCCATCTGCAATCCAAAATTTTAAATGTTTTGACCCAATTGATGCGCAGAGAGGAGGGGAGAGAAATTAAAGCAGTAAAAAGTGGACAAATAAGAGATTCACGAGAAAGACGTAAAGAATAAATATAAGTCCTTCACCTCTAAATGTTGGTGATTCAGTAATATCTTCAGCAATATGAGACAAAAACAGAAACCCATAACTGCATGACAGAAGAGAATTAAATAAAAAAAATCCCTTTCAAGCAAATCAAATGGAGCTACTAAATCAATTGATGCGGGGGGAATACAACAGTAGGAATTTGCCAAAATAATACCATATGATAGATCACAATATATGAGAAGCCATCAAGTTATCAGCTACAACTGCCAGAGAAATCAAATTTTAAGTTCATTTGACATCAACTTCTGCAATAACCGAAGTAGAATTACAGCTTGTCAGATGGTTTATTTGTTTTATTGAAACTGATAACTTGTGTGCTTTTCTTAAATGAACCAAACAATACATAGGCTGTACTGTCTGAAACCAGATTTACAATGTGACTCTAACATACTGAAGCTATTCTGAACGTCAAATTGAATCTAGCATATCAAGAATTTCTACAGTTTCTCCTGAGTAGGACTGTTTACCCCCAAAGTTAAAAGAGCAAAATGCAGTTCAATTTGATCTTTTGCACAGAATTGTCCAAATTCTCAAAACATCTAGAATTTTTTTCTTTCAAGATTGTCCACCAAATGCTAGCTGGGATAACTCTCCATCTTTCTATATCCTTTGCCCAAGTCCTGCTTCCTCCCAACCCACAAAGATTTCAGAGATCTTACATGGCATTATCCAAAAGATGCCTCTAAGAAAATTAATAAGATCAACGAAAATCCTTCACGATTATTCAATTAGCTTGCAATGAAGAAAAAGAAAGCTGTCTCTGCTCTTTCACCACAGGAATAACATCTGGGACAAAGAGAGGTCCCTTTCCTCATCAAGTTTTCCCGGGTAAGTACTGCTTCTTTTGTAAGAAGCTAGACAAAGCAAGCTATTTAATTGTGTTTCTACTTTAAAGACAAGTTTGTTTTGATTGTTACTTGAATTTTATTGTATCGTAACGTTAAATTCATCGTTATGTAATGACGAAAAGTCTCATTTTATATAACAACCAATTTGATTTGATCACATTGTTACCCTTTTTCTCTCTGATTTTGGTTTTGGTTATTATCTAATAATCCTATTTAATCCTTTACCTTACCTTTTCATTATAGTTTTACCTTGTACCCTACTTCTCTTGTACGTTTATTGTCCAAATTGTTGATGTGGGACATTATGTAACGAGGAAAACGGTAAAATCCATCCAAACATTGTATTCCTCAAAGCGATACAATACTACACAATACAATATAATATGATATATTATGAAACAACATATAACAACTATCAGCATTGAAGTTATTATTGTGCACAACACCTAAATATCCAGCAAGCATGTTGTTATTGTGCACAACACCTCAATATTCAGTAGGCATGTTGTTACTATGCATGACACCTCGATATTCAGTAGGCATGGACAATATAAGAGAGAGGCCAAGAAGATCAATGAAGAGCCCCTTTGAAGAACACCAAGAGATCTCCTCTATCATTCATAAAAAAATTGCAATCATGATTACAAGGCATGTGATGCATTTGATAAGAAGGTGTCACCAAAACTTAGAGCAGTGGAGTGTTGGCTAGCTAAGAACTCGTGTTCAAAAGATGAGAGTTGCAAGAAAAGGACGTTGAGGAGGATGTGTCGGTGTACAAGGAGATACAAGATTAGGAATTAAGATATCTGAAACATGGTAAAAGTGACCTTTGGTGTGGACAAGATGAGGGAAGCGAGACTGAGATGGTGCATGCATATGAAGAGGAGAGATGCCCTAGTAAGGAAGTGTGTGAGGGTTGGCAGTAGCGGGTTCAAGGAGAGGTAGAGGTCAGCCGAAGAAGTATTGGGGTAAGTTGATTAGACATAACAAGGCGCACCTTCATCTTATCGAGGACATGTCCTTAGATAAGAGGTTATTGAGGTTGAGGAGGGTAGAAGGTTAGTAGGTGCTCGAATGTTGTCTCCCTTCATTCCAGTTTTATATATACTAATCTCATAGTTTTTTTCCCTTTGATTTCTGTTAATACCTGATGTACTTTGGTTCGATAATCGCATTATTTTTTTATTTTATTTTTTGAAATTAGTAATGTTGTTTTCCACAGCATTAAGGATACGTTGTGACCTCCAAAAATTCGTACATAGAGGGGCTAGGAAGGCTAATTACAAAGATCCTAACATATCTACTAGTTGCTCTACCTCCTTTATACATTCCTGTTTACACCAAAAATACAAATATGGAATGCAATTTTCTTTGACTTTCTGTATGGAGTTTGATTTGTTCTCATAGCATCTTCCATTTCTTTTCTTCCATACTGACCACCATATGCAAGCTGGAATAATTCTCCACCACTTTTTTTTGGCTTTTACTGCCTCCTCTTCTGATCGAGTAACTCAACAAGTCAGCATTATGTTCTAGCATCGTCCAGTTGTTACCAATGAGCCTCAAAAACAGAGACCATAGTTGACTTGTGACTCTACAGTGTAGAAAAAGATGGTTGTTGATCTCATTTGTCTCATTGCATAGGGAACACACCTTGGTACTAGTTGTACACCTTTCCTCTACAGTACCTCCTACCTCCTGAGTCAGACAAGCCCTCTTAGCTACCAGCCATACAATACATTTGATCTTGGTTGGTGCTTGGCTTGTCCATACATATTTCCATCTAGCCAATCTGAGGCCTTGTTGAGTTCCTATTTCCTTCTTCTTCTTCTTTTTTTTTTATTTTTTTTTATAATGGTAATTGTACTTCTATATATCCACAAGTATACTACAACCAAAGTGTAGTACCCCTTCAAAAGTATTACAACTTACAACTTGTAATTCAGTTCTGTGCCTTGCAAAATGTTCAAAACATCACAAATATCTTCTGTTTGAGCTTGTAGTTTTTGCTCACACCAAAAACAAAAAAGGCCTAAACAATTCATCTTAAGATTCTGAATGTTGTTCTGAGTCCCCTCAAAGCACCTTTTGTTCCTCTTGATCCAAATTGACCACCAAATGCATGCTGGGACGATCTTCCATTTTTCTTCCTTCTTGCTCACATTACCATCCATATTCCAGCATCTTAGAACGTCTGTAATGCTTCCAGGTTTCACCCAACTAATCCCTTCCAAACTGATGAACATCCTCCAAAGCTGGTTTGTCCATTGGCAGTGCAAAAAAAGATGGTTGATTGTCTCAGCTTGTTTCCCACATAAAAAACAGTCAGCGGTTAGTTGGTGACCCCTTTTATTCAGATTATCATGAGTTAACACTGCTTCGTAGGCCAAAAGCCAGATGAAACAGTTAACTTTGTAGGGAATTTTCGGTTTCCATATCATCTTCCAAGGCCAATCTCTTGTATGCAGATTTGATAGAAAAAATTCTCTTACTGTTTCTGTTTCATTCTTATAGAGCTTGTTAACTGTGAATCTTCCATCCTCAAAAGTGTACCCACGAGATTGTGTCTGGCCTTGCAGCAAAACCATTAAACTCATTGATTACATGTAACAACTGTGCCACCCTATCTATTTCCCAGTCATTGAAATGTCTCCTGAGAGATATATCCCCAACCATTTTCCCAACTCTCAGCTAGAGTGATATATCTGGATTGCTACAGAAAGAAAATAACTCAGGGAATTTTGCATTAATGCCTCATGTCTTACCCAAACATCTTTCCAGAATAGTATTTTAGCTCTATTTCCTATTCTGACATTGATGTTTCCTGCTAGTTTGGTTCAGAAGGCTTTTATTGTTTTCCATGTTGAAACTCCATATGGTATAGTGACCTCATTGGCACACCATTGGGAGTCCTGGCCATACTTGTGATGTATAACTTCTCCGCAAAGAGCATGTTCTTCTTCCACATATATCCACAGCCATTTCATCAAGAGGCACTCATTATTGATTCGAAGATTCCTCACTCCAAGACCACCTGAGAGCTTAGGTAGCTGCACTGTTTCCAGTTAACTAGATAGTACCCCTTACTTTCTTTGTTTCCAGATCAAAGAAAGTCCTTCTAAGTTTGTCTAATTTCTCCAGCACTGCATTTATTAATGTTTGTCGGCCCCCAAGTGACAAGTATTGAGATTTCCATATGGCTAAGTTCTTCTTTGACCTCTGGATTATCCCATCACATATCAGTAATTCTTTATGATTGCTTCCCAGAGGAATTCCCAAGTAAGTTGTTGGGAATTGCTCAATCTTGCACCCTAGGATGTTAGCCAATTTTTGCATCTGTGCTACTTTCTTGATCGGGAATAAACTGCTTTTCCTACGGTTAACCCTTAGATCAGACTTCAGAGACAGCTTCCAGATCACAAGTATCACTCTGATATATCTAATCTGGTCTTCTTTTGCCTCGCAGAAGATCACAGTGTCACCAGCATATAACAATTGGCAAATCTCCATGCTCACACCTACCCTGCTACTAACTTCAAATCCCCTTATCCATGTGTATTGAGTAGCTATCCTCAGCATGCTATTCAGCCCCTTCATGACCAGTATGAATAGGAAAGGGGAGAGATGATCACCCTGTCTCAAGCCCCTTTTGCCTCGCAGAAGACTACAGTGTCATCAGCATACAACAATTGGCAAATCTCCATACTCACACCTGCCCTACTACTAACTTCAAATCCCCTCATCCATCTGTATTGAGTAGTTATCCTCAGCATGCTATTCAGCCCCTCCATGACCAGTATGAATAGGAAAGGAGAGAGAGGATCACCCTGTCTCAAGCCCCTTTCAGACAAAAAACAACCCACCGGTTCTCCATTCTGCTGACGGTTTTAATATAAAAACCTATCCATTTTAACCATATGTCTCCAAACCCCATTTGTCTTAAAATGTTAAGAAGGAACCCCTAATTTACAAGGTCATATACTTTTTCCAAACAAGTTTGCACATGATGCCTGCTTTCTCTCCTCTTAATCTTGTGTCCACACATTCACTGGCTATGAATGCAGCATCCATCCATGTTTTGTCTGCCCTTAATAAATGTCATCTAGTGCTTGTTTACCACGTGTGCTTGAGCCTTTCAGCCAAATCTTTAGCTATGATTTTGTACATCCCACTAATTAGACTTATTCGTCTGAAGTCCCTTAGTGATGTAGCTCCACTCTTCTTTGGGATAAGTGCCACATAAGTGGCATTCACTCTTTTTCAAAAACTTGGAACTCATGGAAATGCTTTATAGTGTTCAAGATGTCTTCTTTCAAGACACTCCAAAATTCTTTAAAGAAGCTCATTGGGAATCCATCAGGTCCTGGTGCCTTGTCCCTAGCACAAAGATTGATGCCTTTTGAGACTTCTTCCTCATCAAACTGTCTCTGCAGCCAAATTTGTTCCACCCAGTTAGAGTTGTGAAGTCTTGTAAGTTTAGATTAGGTCTCCATGTCCTGTCTCTTAGTAGAGATTCTGTTAGTAGTCTTATATTTTAATCTTGATAACTTCTGGATCAGTGATACATGTCCCTTCCTCTTCAATTTCGTCAATGGTGTTGCATCTCTTATGTGTTGTGGCCATTCTGTGAACACATTTGGTGTTCTTATCTCCATTTTTCAACCATTGGATTCTAGACCTCTGTCTGCATGCTATCTCCTCATTCTTGACCACCTCCTCAAACTCCATTGCCAAATGAACCTTCTGGAGTAATTCATCAATCGTGAGTGCTTTTTGATCTATGATATTTTCTAATTCAGTAATTTGGTTCAGGATGTCCTCCCTCCTTAATTTGGTTCACGATGTCCTCCATCCTTTGTCTCCAGTTATTCTTGTTTTCCCTCCCCCATTCTTTTACTTACCCTTTTAGGAGTTTTAGTTTGGTAGTGAAGATGTATGCTGGCTCCCAGTTACATTGAAAGAGGTCCACCATTCTTTTACCCTCTCTTGAAACCATCCACTCCCAACCACTATTGTTCAAACTTAAAATATGACTTATTGAAATCCATACCACATGTAAGCAAGATGGGGTTGTGGTCTGCTCCCAGTTTTTGGCATCACTGATTCTTTGATGTATAGATATTGTTCCTCCCACTGTGAAGACTGAAGAGTAGAGGAATCTATCTATTCTGGAAGCACTCTCGTGATTTTCACTCCTCCAAGTGTAAGACCCTCCAAATAAAGAAGGGTCTACAAGCTCCATGTCATTGATCCATTCTGAAAACTCGGTCATTGCCCCATTGATTCTTTGGCAGTTGGTTCTCACCTCTCGATATCTGGTGATGTTGAAATCCCCACATACTACCAATGGTCCCTCAAAAAGACTTTAATGGCTGTCAATTCCCACCAAAGTTCCCTCTTTTCCCCTCAATCACAGTCTGCATAATTGCACTTAAATGCCATGTTGAAATCCCCACATACTACCCATGGTCCCTCAAAAAGACTTCTAATGGCTGTCAATTCCCACCAAAGTTCCCTCCTTTCCCCTCAATCACAGTCCGCATAAATTGCACTTAAATGCCATGTCATTTCTTGTTCTATGCCCTCAAATCTACAAGTAAGCATTTGATTTCCACTGCCTACCATTTTCCCCTTCCAAACTCTTTTGTCCCATAGCACTACTAATCTCCCACTCCTTCCAATAGCTTCTACATGAGCTTCTCCCAACCATTTTCCCCCACTCCTTCCAATAGCTTCTACATGAGCTTCTCCCAACCATTTTCCCCTTCCAAACTCTTTTGTCCCATAGCACTACTATCCCCCCCACTCCTTCCAATAGCTTCTACATGAGCTTCTCCCAACCATCTGTTGTTCCAGATTTGTTGGATAAGATTTGAGTCATTCCTTGTTAGCTTAGTTTCGACCAACACATGAATGTCAGCTTCCCCCCCCCCCCCCCCCCCCAATTGAAGCAACAAATTTCTTACAAGTGCTCTTTTGATCGCCCCATTTAACCCCCTAACATTCCAAGATAAAAATTATTTCATCTTCATGACCAACCCTCGTGTGAAATTCTCCCTCTTGTTCTTGGCTCCCCTTCTTTGAATTTTATATGGAAAGCTAAATTCCTAATTTCTTTAGGAATTAAAGCTTTTATATTAACCAGCTTCTCATTCCCCTTTTTGTTTTGTTCCATTCTTCTCCTTTGATCAATCCTTAACATCAGTTCATATGCTATGTCTTCGCACCCCTGGAAAGCTGCCCCAATTTTTTTCCCTAATTTAATGACATTTGAATGTATCCACCATGTCGCTTTCTCCTTCGCTTCTTCCTCACTGATCGACTCGTCCAATGGCTCTATTTCATTGTAATACATCATCTGCTTAGTGTTACTCTCATGTGTTTCTTCTCCTTCCGAGGGTTCAATTTCCATGGAACTACTTCCAACTATGTTCTTTTCCCCTTGAACAATCAGTCTTTCCACGCACTGCATTACTCTTCCTTCTTTCTGCTTTTCCGTTAAGATTCTGATGGACTCCAGTTCATCAGCATGACGAGGAGATCCTGATTTTGGCCCATGTTCTTTGGGTGAATATGGATATTACCTATGAAAGGCTCAGCTGTATTAGTTATTGCGGGCTTTGGTGATTTGGGCTTAAGAGGAGGCCCAGTACTTTGTCCTTCAACAAACCCTGACCTGCCTAGGTCTTTATCCATAATAATATTAAGTCCACTGTTGCTAGGTGTCTCCATCGGGCCCACCCGTTTGGACCCGTTCCCACATGACACATCCCTGCTCCTATCCCATGTGCCTAGTTCCACCTGTTGCTACTGTTTCTTTCTGAATGTTACGTAATGAATTCGTAATTATTTGCTATGCCTCGAGTTTGTATGTTATTTTTTAAAATTGCTTTGTTATGACTTATTTTAGCCAGGGTCTTACGAAAACAGTCTCTCTACCTCCATGAGGTAGGAGTAAGGTCTGTGTTCACCCAAGGAGAAAATGATCAAAATGGTCCTTAATATATGGGGTTTGGATTATTTTGATCCTTCATATATACCATTTGATTGAAATAGTCCTTCATGTATACAATATGTTATCATTTTGGTCCTAAACTCTAACTCTATCAAAAAAACTAACGGCTTCTCTTTTCTCCCTCTCTCTGCTTCATTATCATTGAAACCAAGCTGCCATATGATTTAACAATGGAAAATATCTGGTATCATTTTCTTCTCAATCTTTTCTATCTTTCTCTTCTCCCTTCTTCCTGAATTCTGATCCACTTCTCATCTCTCCTCTGCAGATCTGATGATGTCTACAGAGTATTGCCTAGTTTAGTTAGCTTAGTTCATCGTAGTTAATTTTCCTCTTGCAATCATATCCATTTTAGTATATATAAATCAAACTGTCGCAAAATTTGAATTCCTTTTCCTTGAAACTCGATACATGACTGCAAGTGTGTATAGAGTTTGAGGAAGAAAACAAAAGAGTTCAATCTTGTTTGGACAAAAACAGAGGATGAAGGTTTTTATGATCAATTAATTTAAAATTAATATGGACTAAAATTAATTTTGTCATTCTAATAAATTTTATGTTCTGGTTTTATCATTTATCAGAGAATTTCCTACTTGTGTACTAGTTCATCTTCTTCAGCGTAGTGGTTAGAGAGTGATGACGGAAAGGCTTGGTCCTTCATCATTAACTTCTGACACTCTGCTGCCGTCACGACAGAGTCGTCGTCCCTGCCGTCGACGATGACAATACCATATGCAAGGTATAACTTCAATCATGTTGACCTAATTCTGGAGATTCGAAAGATAGAGAGACGACGATTCAGAAAGAGTTAGGGCTTAGAACATGTTCCTCCTTCAAGTATATTTTGAGCTTTATCACACAGCAGTTTAGTTTTAATGGACGATATAGTAGAGAGGGGAGGTAGGAGGAAGTAGGGACATGAGAGAGAAAAGGAGGAAAGTTACTTTCTTAACAGAGTTAGGGTATAGGACCAAAATGAACACATATTACATACATCAAGGACAATTTTAATTAAGTAGTATATATGAAGGATCAAATAATTCAAACCCCATACATTAAGGACTATTTTGATCATTTTCTCTACACCCTACCCTACCTCCCCAAGCCCCACCTAGTGGGATTACACCGAGTTTGTTGTTGTTTTGTTGCAAGGCATGTAATGCATTCTTCACTAAAAAATCCCTTTACCGGAGAGATACAGAAACAATTTAGTCAACACATCAATGGTGGTCCATTTATTTTATCAGGAGCAGTCTATGATAGAGAAATATGGAACATACAGAACTCAAAGTTGATAACTTTACGTACTCTTTTATTTCTTCATAAGTTTTCTGCTTCAGTCTTGGTGTGAATTCTGCCCAGTCATAGTCTCCAACCCCAAACCTGTAAAGAAGATAGATTATTTCAACACTCTCATGCATTAACAACAGAGAAATAACACAGGAAAAAATGCAGAGAAATAACACAGAACGGAAAGGAAGATAGCCAGATGATACCTCATTAAAACTTTGACAAATGCGGCCCTCTGGCTTTGATTAAACCCTAGTACTCTAAATGATTTTCCTTCTCCTTCCATCAAAGGAAGTGCTATGGAAGAGTCCACTGCCAGAATGAAGAACTTTTTTTTAGATACTATCAAGTATCCTAGTTGAAATGTCAAATTAAATCAAGAGTTCATATTTCACCACGAGATCGCTTTCTGTAAGGCCTTCTCACAATTGGCGCTCCAGGTAAAGCTGTCTCACCATCACTCAAATCCGCTTCATAGTTATCATCCTCGCCATCAGAGGTCACCTCTTCCAAACCAGCAAGATCATCGTCTTCAACAGACACCATCTGGGAGGAGAATGACTAGTCATGACAACAGTAGAACATAGGGTATCCTTGTAAATACAGTTTCAGTGCAACCTTTGCATTGTTTGATTCATTATAGAAATAGATACAGTAACCAGTTCCATAGAAAAAGGTAGGTAACTACTTGTGAGGGTTGAGCATATTTAAAGTAAACACTAAAAATATACTCCCTCAATCCCAAATTATGTGGCATCTTTCGGATTTCGAGAGTTAATGTGTTCCCTTTGACTGCCAATCTTTTATATGCCTTTTAAATATTCTGAATTGTAAATTATCATGACTTAAGTACTTCTTATGTAGTTTCAAATATATTAAGTTTATTGTAGTTTCAAATATATTAAGTTTATTTTAAAAAAAAAAAAATACTTGAAGATTCTATATCCGAATACACAGACAAAATTAAGAAACTTGACCCTTGAAATCCGAAACTGTGTCACATAAATTGAGACGAAAGGAATAAGTACAGACGGTAAATTGAAAGAATGCCTAGATTAATATGTACAAACAATGTAGAGTTTAATGCCCAGCCAATTCATTCAACAGAAGAAAAATTAAATAAATGAAAGACCCATGTGAATGGCATTCCACACCTGTTTACGACTTCTCTTTCCCTTGCCCATACCATTGAATTCTTCGACTTTATGCATTTCATATCTATCTCGTAACAATTCTTCCCAGTAGGTTGCTCTCTCAGAATTGAGTACTGTTGCTTTGTTTTCCAAGGGAGGAGTTGGGATATCTTCTTCTGGTGTTGCTTCTGCTTCTTCTATATACTCAAAATTAGCTACCTAAAACATTCAGAAGCTTTTAGCTTGTCCTAGATCAGCTAACCAAATACAAAGCTCAAATGCACCAAAAGATAAGCTAAAATATGAAAAAACTTTAGGAGGACGATACTTTCACAATTAAACCGATATATAATCATAAAAGCTTTCTTCACATATCCCCTTTTCTTCATTGGGAAAAAAACTTCGAAACAACTTCGACTAGATAAGGCCTGCAGAACAAATGCAAGTTGCAACTAAAAGGCTATGCAGCATATGAATTCCTTATTCTTGCTGAAAAACCTTAGAGAAGACCAGTCAAAGCATTTCTTGCTTAGGAAGTACTTAATCAATTAGACAGGGTAATGGCAAGAATCAAGTATATTACATAACCAGTGATACCTTTACACATGAGAACATTTCTAGTATGAAGCTCTGGATTCTGAGTACAGAAATATCAAGCTCACACTTTCCTGGTGTTATTGTTAAATAAATTGTCTATGGTCCTTCATTGTTCATTACAGGGGGAATAAAAAGGAAACAAAATAGTATTCAAGGCGCAAACAAGTTAGCGGTACATGGTTAATATGGTTTTTGACAAAAGACCTTCATATTACGCCTCATCCACTCCCCAATATTCATAAAGTTCCTCCTCTTATTAGTGTTGGTATCTTGCGATTAATTCTTGTATACCATCTATTCCTTCAACCTTAATCATTAAATTAGTCTTTTACATTTTATTTTTTTATGAGGTGAGAGAATTTTCATTAAATTATAAATTTACTGAATTAAATATAAGAACCCATTGATTTATTAACAAGGTGACATGTTCATAATATGTCGTAGTACATAAATGGAAATGATATTTTCTTGTATGCGATTTTAAATTGAATAAATACCACCCCACAAATGCAAGCGGCGAAGTAATGAGTAGAATTAAGTACATTAACTTAAGACATGACAATCATACTACAGTAGAAGTGCATTCCACATCAAACAGTACCTATGCAAATTTAAGGGAATTTTATTAATCTTTAATTAGTATATTGTAAAGATATGACACTTGGGCCTAACTCAACCCCAAAAGCTAGCTCATGAAGGGAGGTTTGTCCAAGTCCATATAAGGAAACCAAATTCCATCCCTTTACCGATGTGAGACTTCTTAACACTCCCCCGCACACCCAGACTTCAACTGGAGCGTGAACACTTCTAAATGGGGGGCCAACATTGGTGAACAACAAACTGGGATGGGCCTGGCACAGATACCATGTAAAAATATGACACCTGGGCCTAACTCAAACCCGGGAGGTTTGTCCAAGTCCACATAAGGAGACCAAAATTTCATCCCTTTACCGATGTGGGACTTCTAAAATATACCACTTTAGAAGACCAATTATATGTATTTTATTCCTCCATTTTACATCAAGTGCAAGTACAGCTTAATATTTGAACAGATTCAACTTAAGCACTGAGAAAGTGTAAGGCCTTGTATATTTTTGTTAGAATAGAATAGGTATACACAATCCTACACAGAATAGGAATAGTTTAGTCTCCTATTTGGTAAGTTATTGTATTATAGTGTCTATAAATATGGTTCTGTATGTAATAATTAAAACAACAATTCAATAATATTCAATATTTCTCACTATTTCAAAACCTAATTATGGTTAACCTTGAGCTTAGTGACGTGTTTAAATGATCTTAAATGTGTTAACGAGGGCACATGACGTAGGTGAGGTGCTTAAAACACGAATCTAGAGGTTTGAAATGAGTTGGAAATCGCAGCGAATTAGTGTTGAGGCTAAAAAGTGGTGAAATGTTGTCAAGCAATGCATAACCAACTGTTAAGGCTACCTAGTGTTACTCCCGCATTGTGAGGAGACCAGCCCCAGTCCCCAGGGGTTCTGCGAGAAAAACCCTACGCTGCGAGAACGGGAGATGATCCTGACTGATGGCACACACAATGAGCTCGTGCTGTGCGGATGCCATGCATCCTCCCGCACTATAAATAGCTCTATCTGCCCCCAACGGAAGGTATGGAGGAACAAAATATGTCCTAAGGAATGGAAGTTTATAGCGATTATCCCCAACTCCTTATTAGATAGATGTTGGGGGAAGACAGGTACAATCCATTGGCACTGCAAAATCACCTTCCAATTATAAAAATGTTATAGAGATATACCTTGAAGGCCTTCAAAAATGAATCCTCTTCTTCATCGTCCACGACAGCATCCTCATCTACAACTTGATCGCGATTGAGCAATCTGAGAAAACAAAACAAGAGAAACATCACTGCATTCATGTGAAATAAACTAATACCAACCCTGAAGAGAACTAAAGCAAAGGAGGAGAAAGTGAACCTGACATAAAGAAAACTCACCTATCTATTGCAGCAGCATCATAATGTATTTGACGCAATTTTCCAGCCTCATCATTCTCATCAGCAAATAACTCTTTTGACCCATACCTTATAATATCATCCAGTTCTTCCTGAATTAAGATTGTAATGAGCCACCTTTGCATCGTACAACAGTCAATAATGATGACCGTCCACATAATGCTTTCAGTGTTGACCAATTGTAAGGTGTTTGGGGGAATATAGTCCTTGAGTCTAGATGTCTACTAATCCATTTGGTTGGAGTGGATATCTAACCATTAGCTTAAGGACAATGACCTCAGAATTTAGATTATCTCTAAACATAAGCTTTTTTTACCTGTATAAAATCTAGTAGCTCACATTTAGTCTTAAGCTCAAAGATTGTGAATTAGTTACCTGGTTGATATTTTGTGCTTTAAGCCTTCCAACAACTAGATGCTCCAAAATCATTTTCTTCTTAGTCATTTGCATCATTCTTTCCTCAATGGTTCCTCTTAATATGAGTCGAAAAATCATTACCTGCAATAGCAAATATAAAAAAAACTATCAAAACTTTAGATACAGGTCAAGAAATCAATGTCAACATGACCACCTCTTCTTTTGCCATAGAAGCGAGGCTAATAAGTATCAATAGTTTTCTTTAGGACCAGCACCACAAGGGAGGAAATTGTAACCTTATTTGTTTGTCCAAGCCGATGAGCTCTAGCCATTGCTTGTAGGTCAGCATGGGGATTCCAATCACTGAAAGATACGCTTAAAAGATAAGCAAGAGGAATCGCAGCACATAGAAAAGAAAATTGCAAAGAAGTTTCTTTCTTTCCCTCTTCTCTAGATTTGAGACAGAACGCCTAAAGGGGGAACCAGAATTGGATAATACATTTTTACATTTCATACCGTATTGTTGAAGTGTTTGACTATCTCATTCAAAAGCTTACACTATTAGATAGAATACATTTTTATTTATTTAACACAGTGTTGTCAATGATGGAGAACTCTAGATAAGTACACATGTAATTCAAGAAAAAAAGTAACAAGTTCACTCATAATACTTTTTTTAAACACTAATACACTTTTTGTCAATTATATTTGTTGTTCAGTACTGCTTTATTCAAGATAGAACTCGCGTGCACCTTCATGCCTTACCTTAACAGAATCGAGCCAGGATTTTAGCCCTTTTAAGTTAATGGGCTCTAAATTTATAATTTGTTGGGAAACTTACATAAATATACTATATTAAAAAAATATTTACCATTTATAGCAACAACAATTTTTTTTCACTTGATCATTTTTAATCATATCATATCATATATTTATATAAAAGAGAACACTAGGCCCGCCTACGTGGCGCCACCACAAGCAAGAATTTCCTTTTAAATTTATTTATTTCCAAAACTAGCCTTCCTCTTTCATGAAAAGATGTGACTTTTATGAAAAGTTGTGACTTTAATGAAGAGTTGCGACTTTTATCAGATGTTGTGACTTTTATGAAAAATTGTGACTTTGATGAAGAGTTGCGACTTTTATCAAAAGTTGTGCCAAAACTAGCCCTCCTCTTTCATGAAAAGATGTGACTTTTATGAAAAGTTGCAACTTTAATGAAGAGTTGCGACTTTTATCAAAAGTTGTGACTTTTCTGAAAAATTGCGACTTTAACGAAGAGTTGCGACTTTTATAAAAAGTTTTGACTTTTATGAAAAGTTGCGACCATAAGCAAGAATTTCCTTTTAAATTTATTTATTTCCAAAACTAGTCATCCTCTTTCATGAAAATATGTGACTTTTATGAAAAGTTATGACTTTTATGAAAAGTTGTGACTTTAATAAAGAGTTACGACTTTTATGAAAAGTTGTGACTTTTATGAAGACTTGCGACTTTTATGAAAAGTTGTAACTTCTATAAAAAGTTGTGACTTTAATGAAGAGTCGCGATCGAATGAAAAGTTATGACTTTTATGAAAGGTTGTCAACTTTCTGAAGGGTTGCAACTTTTTCAAATAGTTGTAACCTTTCTGGTAAGGTACAATAAATAGTTGTTCACACTACACTTTCTTTTCTATAAATAGATGAACTTCCTCTCATTTTAATAGCAAAAAGTATGATGTTCTTCTTCTACTTTCGCAAAATTGAATACTTGTGTACTATGCTCGTGTTGAGTGACTCACTGACACCATTGTTTTTGTATCAATAAGTTGGTGAATAAAATTGTTCCATCAAGGTATTGGAGGGGAATAGTTTTCTTAAAGGGACATTGTGCATTTAGTTTATTCGATTTTTCCTTTCTATTTCATTCTATTTTTACATATTCTAGGTATATTATGCTTATGATACTAATTGTTATTTTTTAGTACATGTTTTAAACTCTGTTTTTATGTTTGTGCAAAGTTATTGTCTTTGGTTATATTGAACATATATGCATATAGTATGTATATTCATTATAAAGAAAATAATTCTTGTAAGCATTTCAAAGAATTTATGTTTTGATATTCTATATCAAATTTTATGGCATAAAAATACTATATATAAGCTTGCATATTGTCTATTTTTTACATAGATATGAAAATTTTCACTTATCAATTGAAGCAATTCATTATGCAAGTTCAAAAGTTATAATTGCTTTCATGTTGAAGCGTATTTTTTTTCTGAATATGTTAACGATTTTTTAAATTTTCTCCTAAGACATATATCAAAATTGTATAATCTATGCAACTTAAATATTTCTATATTAGTAAATGCGTTTGTGTGTGTGTATGTATATATATATATATATATATATATATATATATATATATATATATATATATATTCTTATTTTCTCCATTATTTTTTTTTTAATGTTGATTAAAGATTCAATGATTAATTATTTCGTGTATAATTCATTCATTAGATGTTCTTGAGTTATGTGATAATGACAAATAATCAAATTCATGTTGGAATATTGCTAATATTTTTAAGAACCTATTTTCCCAAATTTTTTAATGTATGGATATTAGTAAAAATATTAATTGCAAATTCAATGCATTTTTTATTTTTAACCGCGCGAAGCGCGGGAAAAACCTAGTACATTTATAATACAATTTTAATTCATATTACAAAGAACAATTTATTATTACAAGTTTTATTGATGGATAATACATTTATCACACATTTTAATACACTTATAATACAATGTGTCAATTTCTTACCAAACAAGCATAATATTGTTAAAAAACACAGTTATAGTACATATATATGCATACATAATTCACTTTTAATACACATAATTCACTTTTAATACATATTGCAGATTTTATATTGCATACATAATTCACTTTTAATACATATTGCAGATTTAACATAGTATTGTTATGTATTGCTATAAATGGTAATAAATAAATAAAATATGCTAAAATTGGTAATTATTTATTAAAAGGTACCCATTCAAGTAAGTTTTCCTTTTTTATACATATAAAATGATTTTTTAAGGCAAATATAGTGTTTGAACCAATGTTATAGGGTTTGGCTGAACCCGTGCCTTGGTCTCTAACTCCGTCCCTGACTACACTGAAGAGAGGCGAAGGCCTCCCTAAAGCTTCTGCACTTAAGCGTCTTTGACAATGCTAACTTAATTATGTCTTCAGATTTCCCCTCATGTGTCGGTCTAATTCTTTTTCATAGTCAAGCATGCGGAAATTCATTATGATAATTGGAGGCGGTGAGACTCAAATTCAAAACCTTTGTCAGCTTTGATACCATGATAAAAATGGACACCAGATATAACTTAACACAAAAAGTTAGCTCATGAAGTAAGGATTGTCAGGACCACATATAAGGATTGTCAGGACCATATAAGGAGACCAAGTCCCCCATCCACTACCGATCGGGGAATCTAACAAACATACTCATCCTACTTCTTGGTGTAACCAAGTTGACCCTCATATATATTGTACATATTCCGGTTGGCAAGCCTGAGCGTTCAGAGTATTAGATTGCACACCGGTAGTGAATGGAGGACTTGGTCGCCTTATATGGTCTTGCGCAATCCACACCTCATGAGATAGTTTTTATGGTACAGTTAGGTACAATGTCCATTTCCTATCACTTATTCCATGCTAGAAACTTACCATATACACCTAAGGATAACAAATATTGTTGAAATAGCACAGATAATCTAAAATCACAATTCTATCGTGAAAGAGCAAACATAGAACGAACTGAGAAGGGTTTTTTTCTCTATTAAGCCAACACATAGCAACATGCAAGGCTTAAAGGACCAAGAAAATGCCTAGATTTGAGTGTAACCTTTGTCTTGTTAATAAACCAGAGTAGAGGATAACTTTGAAAGATGGTGAATGAAGAAGGTATTTGCCAACAGAATTTATTGAAAGAATCTAGGATCAAACAACAACCACTGTATAGTATACCTGTTAATACATAGAATGTTACCATTATTAAATAAAATAATACTGCATCTTCATGATACCAACAACAACATACCCAATATAATCTCACAAGTGGCATCTTAGGAGGGTAGAGTCTAGTGCATACGCAGACCTTACCCCTACCTCGGGAAGTAGATGCATCTTTTTGATACCATCTATGAAATTCTGGTTCCAATAATGAACTTATTTATTTTTTGTTTTGATGAAGCAAGAGAACTTGATAGCATCTATGAGATTCTCTTACTTCATCAAAACAAAAAAATTATACCATAAAAAGAAATTGAAAAAATTATAGTTGATGGAAATATGATAGATAGTGAAAAGCTGAACGTGAGGTATTCTCACTTGCAACAAGAATTGTACATGTGGTCGATGAGACAGATACCTACTCTCAATGGTGCGGTTTTAGTAGATTCCAGAATATCAAAGGTGTAAATTAAGTTATCATTTGGAGGAGGAAGTCTATGAGCCAAGGATAACCACAAGGCAGTTTTTATTGCTTTATTCCTGAAAATGAAAGAGTTCTAAATATCAAAGACTGTGACCTATTAGCTTTGATGGATGCTTTTATAAACACATTACCAAGGTCATCAATGACATATGACACAAAAATGCTTTCGGTGAAGGAGGAAATTCTCGATGTTTTCAAAGGGAAAATTAGTGTATTGACTGAAGATGTGTGGAAATGAAATATTAGGCTTAGACGGTAGTCTTTACAACATTGTGGCCTACATGATTGATCAATGCTATGCTTCCATTTTGAAACAGCAAAGTATTGTATTGATCCAAGAATTACAGGAATCTCTCAAAGTGCTATGCAAGTTGAGACCAGAAGCCATTTGGATAGAGAGAGAGAGAGACAGAGAGAGGATTCTTGAATATAACAAGTATCATTTGTTTTTTGACAAGGTATTCTCGAATATAATATTACCTGTCATATATAATTACTGTGTCAGCAGTCGCAAGATTAATTCCTAAACCTCCAGCCCTAGTGGATAGAAGGAAGCAGAATCTTGAAGAATTCTTTGCATTAAATCTGTCAATTCGGATTTGTCGTTCTGCCCCAGGAACTTTTCCATCAATCCGTTCGTAATGCCATTTCTAAAAACATTAACAGGTAAAAATGCATCAAATTTTGAGATGATAAAGATGAATACCAAATCAGGTTTAAAATAATATAATGAACTAGTATCTTTACCTTATAGGTACAGTAGTCTTCTAGCAAGTCGAGCATATGCTGAAATTGCGAATATATAAGAACTCTGTGACCTTGGTCTTTAAGCTTAACCATCATCTTGTCTAGAAGTTGTAATTTGCCAGAAGATTCCAGCAGCTGTCTGCCAAATCAAAATGATCCACAGTGCAGATAAGATAGGGTAGTTGAAAGAACTCAAGAATGAACATTTTTCTACTTAAAAAAAAGCTCTAAGCACACCCTTCTTGCAGGCAGGATCATCAACGATCTTACTAGGCAACATTAGTGCTTAGGCAATTCATAAAACTCCAGTCTCCTAAAAGAACTTTCTCACTTTAGGCCCTAATGATCATATGAAACTCCTTTGACCACAATTTCCAGATAAAAACAAAAGATTCTGTCCAAATCAAATGGTAGCATTAAAAAAAATGAAGAATCGTGCTAAACATTTTCTTCTAGAGAAATTTATCACTTTTATGTGGAGACATTAAAAGAAAAGTTGAAAAGGGAGCAACATGTACAATTTCCAGATAAAAACAAAAGATTCTGTCCAAATCAAATGGTAGCATTAAAAAAAATGAAGAATCGTGCTAAACATTTTCTTCTAGGGAAATTTATCACTTTTATGTGGAGACATTAAAAGAAAAGTTGAAAAGGGAGCAACATGTCGATATTGCGGACTCTTCAAAAATATTGTTGGGTGAGTGTTGGATCCTCCCAAAGTAGTGCATTTTTTGAGGATCCAACACTGGTGCAACAATTGGGGAATCCAAGCAACATAGCAAAACGCTACTTATTTAACAACACATCGCTCTGACACCATCAGGAAAGGGAGAAGAGAACCACTCTCACTTAACATATCGCCCCTCCATCCAACATTAATGGCCCTAATCAGAGCAGCACCACTACCACCTTCCCTTAGCCTCATAGCCCTTATCATCTTCTCACAACAGCCAACCCCTATCCTTTTCCCTGAACAACTTCTCCCCTTCTCATTGGCTTGGTCACAGCCCTCACTAACACACCTCTTCGACCCACAATATGCTGTTCTTCTACCTGCTATAGTTGCTGACAATGTTTCCGGATTTTATTAGTGAAAAGATGGGAAACCACCCACCTTTCTCTGCCTCCATCCCGGTCACAGATAACAACAACCCCCACCCGAATTGTACCCCAGATTCCCTTCATAAATCATGCATCTCATATTCCACCCCTACCAGAGATGGTGGCCCCTTCACCCTCTGCATGCTATATTCATTCATTAACAAAGGAAAAAGATAAGACGTCAAACATACCTTCTTAATTATTTTTTATTTTATTCTTTCTATAAGGTAAGTACAGATATCCAATTTGTAACACCTTTTCTAGATATTCATTAACAACTGACCATGAAGCTCCGTTTTTGGAAACTTAAAAGGCTGGAACTAACACCAGAACAATGGGGCCGCTTACAGTTTAGCTAATAACCAGAGGGGCCACAAGATCCTCTATAAAATTACAAAAAAAAATTGATTTTCTGCAGGCAAGAAATCAATGAAATTGATAATAAGATAAGAAGTGTACTTGGTAAACTCGTTAGTATCCTCTGGTTCAACTCCTTCTAACATAAATGGATGACAGCAGAGCTTGCGCAGTTCCATAACCACATTTATGAGGGAAATCTGATAGGCAAGTATCAACCAAGGTCAGAATTCCTGTTACAGAACAATAAGCATATATCAAACAAGAAGAAGCTGTAGCACCTGAGCACCTCCCTTGCGAGCCAGTATCTGGAAGTTACGTGTCAAAATTGCTTTGTAATATTCTTTCTGCTTGCTACTCAATTCCACTCGCAAAATGAGCTCCTTTTTTGGAGGAAGCTCCTTCATGACATCTTTCTTGACCCCTGCAGCCAACATAACACACTTACACCAAAGCTCAAGAGTTCCGCATAAAGATGAACACAATCATGTTTCTTGAAGCACTGCCCTAGACCATAACTATAAGCTTCACTCTGGAACTGTAAGTACATGTAATTTGAAAGATGTACATAAGTTTCAGAAACTTAATCCATTTGACCCGGTACAGCATTGTACTCTGTACGTATGAGTTACACAGGAATAAGCATGCATCTGGGGCTTCTGGAGAACGATTACAGTCATCTAATGATGTTGTAGTTGATTTGAGAGGAGGACAACAAGAAGAATTTCCAACAACAAATGATAGTAAGGAGAACTTGGCATCTACTTCTTGCTTGTTTGACCACCCATCCTCAAAGGTGTACAAGATAAAGTATTTAATGGAAAGACGAACAATACAAATAAGTTTAATATGATATAACTATGGCATCTGTAATGCAGTTAGCAAAGGCTTGCTTAACAGAGACTGACAATTTAGGAATCAAACAAAGATGTATGAGTAGCATATTGAAACACCCTGATAATGCCTACTTCCACAAATCAATGTAAACAATAAACTACTTATACATCTACTGACAAATCACGAAAAAAAAAGCTTGAGATTTGTACTTCTCAGCAGATGGGGTGCCAGCATTTTATGAAGTCTTGAAATCTGTTCTTCCTGACTAATATCCTCAAATTCCTGTTGGAATTCCTCCAAGCTTCCAAACTACAATCAAGTTCAATATAAAAATTTCACATCATAACAGATCAACACGTAAATTGGTTAGTGACAAATGCTTCTAAAAATCTGTGGTAGCACTAACCTTCCCAGCATCAAGGAAGTGCATAAGCATGAAAAGTTCATCCAGATTGTTCTGAAAGATGGGAGAAAAGGAGTGTCATAACTAATAATTTTGCAAATCACTGTTAGTGGCAGATAACAGATGATGGTGATGAGATGACAATAGACGATACTCATGTTAATAACAATTATTATTAATATCATAATAATTAGTTCTACCGCTAGTACTAGTATTATTATTATCAGTACAACTACGACTACTATCATTGGCACTAACATCATTATTACTACAATCCTAATCATCCTGTTTTTATTGTTGTTGTAACAATATTAATATGAGAAGTGCTGTAGGTGATTTAAATGTTTTAGATAAATGACAAAAGTCTACATTCCAATTATCAGAAACCCTGAAAGGATGATAAATGACAATATTAATTTTTTTTTATACAGGTAAAATTAATGAATGACTGTATTCTCTTTGGAGAGAAACAAAAGACCAAGTGACCCTACTTGGCAACAAGCTATGATTGAGATGTTTGCTTTTCACTTTATTGATACTTGGGAGCATCTTCAGCTACCTTGGCATATGGGAAGTTAATGTTGGACATTCTGTGAAGGGCCTTTAAAGTCAAATATGGGGTGCTTTCTGTTAAAGAATGGCAAAAGTCCCACATCGGTGGTTAATGAGATGGGTGGACTCCTTATAAGGCTTGGGCAATCCTCCTCCCTTTGAGCTAGCTTTTGGGGTGTAAGTTAGGCCTAAGACCTAATTTCACATGGTATCAGAGTAGGGCCCGTCTCAACCGATGTTGAGATCCCCAAAAATCAAAAATGCCCACGCACCAGATGCTAAGCACTGGGCCTGAGGTGGGGAGTTAAATAATGACAAAAGTTCCACATCGGTGGTTAATGAGATGGGTGGACTTCTTATAAGGCTTGGCAATCCTCATCCCTTTAAGCTAGCTTTTGGGGTGTGAGTTAGGCCTAAGACCTAACTTCACATGTTAAATAATGACAAAAGTCCCACATTGGTGGTTAATGAGATGGGTGGACTCCTTATAAGGCTTGTGGCAATCCTCATCTCTTTGAGCTAGCTTTTGGGGTGTGAGTTAGGCCTAAGACCTAACTTTACATGGTATCAGAGCAGGGCCCGTCTCACCCGATGTTGGGACCCCAAAATCAAAATTGTCCACGCACCATATGCTAAGCACTGGGCGTGAGATGGGGTGTTAAAGAATGACAAAAGTCCCACATCGGTGGTTAATGATATGGGTGGACTCCTTATAAGGCTTGGGCAATCCTCCTCCCTTTGAGCTAGCTTTTGGGGTGTGAGTTAGGCCTAAGACCTAATTTACTTTCAATGAAATTTTCTATATTAAAAGTGATGTCTCTCCATCCTGCATTGAAGGCCGACTCTGGCAAAATGATAACTGACCTATCTTCACCTTTGAGAGACATACTCATGTACCATACATGTGCATTGTACTTCCTAGTACAAAAATATTCAGCCACCTCGTCCTTTGTCCTCCATCTTTACAAGGTTCTTGTTGTCACTGGAACCTTCATTAGGATAAAACATATCCACTCCATCACTTTCTTACCAAGTGTTATTCTTGCCATCATGTTTCTGCTTCTCTCTACCCAGTCGAACCAAACTTCCTGGCCAGAGGTCCATAGGGTGATATCAAAAGATCTGAATCCAGCTGTGAACTAAACTATTTTCCGCCGTCAGGTTACAAAAGATACTTGGAAAATCATATTTTTGGGAATCGCGGTGGGTGATAACTGTTGGTTGAGAAAGAAAAGATCTAAATCCGGTGAAAACACGCCGGAAAGAGTATTCTCCAGTCCTAAGAAGTAGGAGAGAAAATTCTTGGAAATCATCTGGGAGCATTTTCCTTGAGAGAACAATTAAAAGGAGGCAATTTCTGAACAGCTAGAATTAATTCATTCATTTCCATAACTATGTAACCGCTAACATATGATCATCATCTTATTATAGAACTTGTAAACTTCATTATTCGCCTCTCCCTTCAACAATAGTGTTCCTTCTATATATGTGCTAGGAGAATATGATTCTAGCAGTAGAATGACAAGTCAAAAATGTGAAAGACAGATGAAGAGTGACAATTCAGAGAAAGTTTGCTTTGTTTGATTGATGCAGTATAAGACTTCAAATAGTACGAGACAACACCTATATAGAATGCAAATTACAGACAAACCTGAAGAGGAGTTCCAGTCAAAAGGACACGATGTCTACTAGAGTACTGCTTCAATGAAGAAAACAACTTTGAGTCCTTGTTTTTGAGACGGTGACCTTCATCAACAATCTAAATACGAATGGCAGCGCCCATAAGAAAAGAAAAACATAAAACAAGTAACAACACACTTGAGAATTAAAGCAATTACCATGCACTCCCACTTTACAGGCTTCAAAGAGGCCGAGTCCATGTTGATCATTTCGTATGATGTCAGAAGGACATCAAATTTTGTTCTATCTCTCTTACTTTCACCAACTGTCTGACCAGATTTCTTTTTCTTGATCTTGTTAGAATTTTTGGGGAAGAAAAATTCATATTCCCTAATAACAGCACGAGCTTGTGCAGAACCAACGTACATAACCTACAGCATCACTTCTCCTTAGAAAAAGCATATCAAATATTCATGATAGAAATCAAAAAGAATCCAACTTACCACATTCATTTGAGGAGCCCAAGTGGCAAACTCCCGCTCCCAATTTCTCAATGTAGAAAGAGGAGCAACTACTAAATGTGGAGAGATATCCTCTTCAAAAAGAGAGGCTAGAAATGCAATACTCTGTATTGTTTTGCCTGCAAGCCTTATAATGCATCAGAAAAGAACAATTATAGAAGAAACTATATGCCGACACGAGTAGTACCACTAATTCACCTAGAAGTCACATAGAAGTAATTATTATACAAGAAACTGGTATGGAAAAAGACTAGAAACAGGGGAAGAAGAAAAATAAACTCACCAAGCCCCATCTCATCTGCAAGTATCACATGTGTTTGTTTAGACCAAGAAAAACGGAGGAAATTCAGCCCTTCAAGCTGATACGGATGCAGTGAGCCTTTATATCAACCAAAAATGAAGATCAATAGAACTCTTTCAGATGAATAGAATGATTTCTAAAAAGGAAAATCGAGGATACCTCCAGAAAGAAATTCGGGACTCCTCTCATACTGTTGAAAAAATTCTCTGGGTTTCAGTTTTAATTCAGTAGTCTCTTTAGGCACACTTTTTTGTTTACTTGAAGACGCTTTGTCATCTCTAGACTGAACTCTATGATATCGTTCAATGTCCTGCTGAAAAGAAGAAATGTCCGATTCAAATTCCCAGTAGCACTCATCATAAGGAAGCTCCTTCCACTTAACAAGATACTCTTTCTCTTCACCTTCTCCCCTGTAAGTACAATAGCAATTACTTAGTGTAATTAAACCTGAAACATAGACTAAATTCCAAATAATACACCACAAATGAACTATTTAAGAAAAAAACTAAAGAAAATAGGTGTTATACGCAAAACAATTTCTGCTATCACTTGTTCTTTCAGAACCACAAAAGATGGGGAAATTTTTGAATTAGCACAAAATAACCACGAGCACCAAACATAATCTATCTTACCAACAGAGATAACTTCCTAAAAGAAACCTAGGCTAGATATGTTATATGGTCAGAAAAACTTGACATAGGTAACATCACTACGCCACCTCTGTTTCCACTTTCCAGAAGTGATTATAGCACATTTTGGCCACTTGGTATCTCATATTCCCACAAAAGGCATCACTCATACAATATTCCATTAGCACCAAAATCATTAATGCAATAGGTGAAGTAATCTACAACTCTCTAAATCATTCTAAGCATTGACAATATACCAAGACTTTCAGTACATGGCATAATGCAATAAGAACAATTATCACAAATAACATAGTATGATTTACAGATCTACAAAAATAAGTTTCACTAAGTTAGATGAATCTTAATTCTCAAGGCTTACATACTTCTTGATAGGAGCACACTGTTCATCACTTCATCTTTTCTTTGATGAAGTAACAAATTTTATTTAAAAGTCTCAAGGCTTACATACTTCTTGATAGGAGCACACTGTTCACCACTTCATCTTTTCTTTGATGAAGTAACAAGTTTTATTTAAAAGTCTCAAGGCTTACATACTTCTTGATAGGAGCACACAAAGGGCAAAAGTGTGCCCGTATACAAGAAATATACCAAAAAATAGAAAACCTTACAAAAAATTATCTTCTACAAATAGCACTAATCATCTATACATGAAGGAATCTTGTGGGTGCACCAAAAAGAAACAAGGAAATAGACTATTCCTCAAGTGTTTAAAATCTTTCACTACTCCCTCAAAAGCTCTCTTATTCCTCTCTCTCTCTCTCCATATGATCCACATAAGTGCAGAGGAGCAAAATCACACTCCCTGCATCTTCTCTTCCTTCTTTTAAAGGCTCAACTAAACATTGTTTCTTTCACAGTGCTCGGGATCACCCACTTAGATCTGAACCATCTCAGAATTTCCCAGTTCCCACCATAAACAAGAAACCACCTGACTATGTAAAGACGGTGATTCACATAGGAGCACATTGTTCATAGAACTCTTAACTTTCTGAAATGAGATTACTTTGTAGTTACTATTTTCGTTATGGACGTCAGCATAATTTAACAATATGACCTCTCCTTAGAATCACAGGTTGGCTTTGCAGCTGCTTATCCTTGTATTCTAGTTACTAGGTAAATTACTCATGCTTCGCACGGGATTGAACTATGTTCATAAGTTTACATTGATCATTCGGTAATATTTGGATTTTCGATATACACACTACATTGTCAAGATCATTTTATCTTAAACAATCCAAAATCTTAAAACTGCTATATTTTTTTTATATACAAAATTATGAGTCATAGAGATATTTTAAGTATAAGAAAGAAGTCTAAGAAATCTCTATGGAAATAGTTGGTCAGAAGTAATGAAATTTTCTAAATTCCAAGAACTTATAAAGAATAACATCTGACGTTAAAGAAGAGACAAAAAAGCCTCGAACAACAACACTCCCAAGTAAAGTGGAACATCACGTCCATATAAGGACATAATAAACTGATTCAAGTGGAGGACCTTCGGCTCCTTTCTTATGACCCAAAAATTGTTAGTATCATACATGTTTTTCCTCATCCTCTCAGCATAGTCATTACTATTAGGTTTCATATCACCATCCCAACTTATTTGGAATTGAACCATAGTTATTGTAATTGTTATATTATGCAGTTACAAAAAATTAATGTAATTATCAACCAAACTGTAGGCGACATCATTCACAACTTAATATCCTAAACCAAAATTTTTGCACATAACATATTTAAATCTCAAAGCATAATTTTCTGAGTGCTTGAACTCACAAATATCCACAAATAATAATAATAAAGACAACCTTCTTTCCTAACAATCAAGAAGAAAAACGCATGTTGCTTAACATATTTTTAAAAAATATAGTATGTCTGTCTGTATCCAAGTTTACATTTCAAAAATTTAATTGAAAGAAGACAAAAGAAAGAGTTATTACTTCTTTATAAAAAAAAAAAAAAAAAAAAAAAAAAAACTTTATCAAAAGAAACAGTTATCACTACGGCAAAAATGATCTTTAACGACAATTACAAATGTCCCTAGAAAAGTCCATAGCAACATTGAATCTAATAACAATTAATTAATGTAGATAAAGGCTCTAGCACTCTTCGTTACTGTGCATATTCATTGCCAATAAAAAATATTTTTGTTATAGTGTATTTTAGACATTTGTTAGTTTCAAGAAAACTGGATCTCTTATTATGCCTAAAAAGAAGAGACGAAGAAATATGACAAATTAGTTAATTTGCGATAAAAGAAGTGAACTAATTATCTCTATACTAATATTCTAGGAAGGGTGCAATGACATAAAATATTTGTACCTAAGAATGAGAAATCAAAATAATATACTAAATGTGGCAAAGAAGAGAGCAATTTTTGGTTCTTTTAACAAACTTAAGCATTGGTTGCGTATTAGTTATCACATATTTATTGTTCTGTGCTATCAAATATAGCAAAACCCACAACAAATTTTTCAAAGAAGTATAAGAATAAAACTATATAAAGAGACAAAATAAAAGATAAATTTTTAATCATTCTCATTGGTATTTTTAACAGAGTTCAAAAAACAATCATCAAAATATAAAAAAGAAATTGCAATAGACTCATGAATTTCTATAACTTACAGTAAAAGATTAAGCTTCAATAGATAGGAGGAAGAAAACTTTGAGGAATGAAACATACTTCATAAGAAGCTTAATTAATGTATTTAAATTCGACTCCCTATAGCAAAAAAAACCTATAAATAATAGTGGTAGAAATAAAAGTTTGTTATTAAAAAACCAAATATAATGAATTGAACCATTTCAACAGCTTTATGAGTTGTGGACTGAGAGGTGCAAGAATAGTAATGTGACATTGCGATTAGAACCATTTTTCTTTGTTTATATGAAGAAATCTATAGGAAGTGAAGAAAGAGAAGATCGATTTTCAATTATCCTAGCTGAAATTTTTAACTGAGTTTTAAAAAGGTCACAAAAATAGTAAAAAGAAATTGTCATTGTTACATGAATAACTATGACTTATAGTAAAGACTAATCTCCATGAAGTAGGAGGAAGAAAAATTTAAGGAATGAAACAAACTTCGTAAGAAGCATAAGTAATGTATTTTTCGACTATCTTACAATGAAAAACACCTACAAATAATAGTGGCAGAAAATCCCTCAATTTATACTAAAAGAAGTGTAGGTCACAACTCTTTTGAAAAGTTATAACCCTTGGGAAAGGTCACGACCTTACATAAAAGTCACAACTTTTCATAAAAGTCGCAACTCTTCATAAAAGTCGTAACTCTTCATAAAAGTCGCACCTTTTCATAAAGTCACAACTTTTCATGAAAGAGGAAGGCTAGTTTTGGTAATAGATAAATTTAAAGGGGAATCCTTGTTTGTGGTGGCGCCACGTAGGCGGACCAAGGGTTCTCTTGTATATATATATACTAGGTAATTTGCCCGCGCTTTGCGCGGTTACAAATAATAATTGCATTGAATTTGCAATTAATTTTTTTAATATTATCCATTCGTTAAAAATAATGAAAAAATAGGTTCTTAAAAAAAATATTAGCAATATTCCAACATGAATATGATTGTTTTTCATTATCATATAACCCAAGAACCTCCAATGAATGAATTGTACACGAAATAATAAATCATTGGTTCTTTAATCAACAATTAAAGGAAAATAAAGAAGAAAAAAAGAATATGTATACAAATGCATTTCATAATATAAAGAAACATTTTAAGTTGCATAGATTATATAATTGTGATCTATGTCTTAGGAGAAAATTCAAAAACTTGTTAACATATTCAAAAAAGAAATTACGCTTGAACATCAAAGCAATTATAACTTTTGAACTTGCATAATGAATTTCTTCAATTGATAAGTGAGAAATTTCACATCTATGTAAAAATAGACAATATATAAGCTTATATATAGTACTTTTAAATTATAAAATTTAGTATAGAATATCAAAGCATATATTCTTGGAATTGAGTACAATAATTATTTTCTGCACAATAAATATATGCACTATATGCGTATGTTTTCAATATAATCGGAGATAATAATTTTGAAGAAATCTAAAAGCAGAGTTTAAAACATCTACTCAAAAACAACAATTCATATCATACGCATAAATTAATGAGTGTAAAAAAACATAACAGGATATGTAAAAATAAAATGAAATAGAAAGGAAAAAATTGAATCCACAATGTCCCCCGAAGAAAACTATTCCCCTCCAATACAAGAGGTTTAAAAAATTACATCCTCTCAGAATGGAACAATTTTATTCACCAACTTATTGATACAAAAACAATGGTGTTAGTAAGTCACTCAAAAGGAACAAATTAAACAAATATTTAATTTTGCGGAAGTAGAAGAAGAAGATCAGATTTTTTGTTGTTTTAAAATGAGAGGAAATTCCACTATTTATAGACACAAAGGGTAGTGTGAACAACCATTTATTGTGCCTTATCAAAAAGGTTACAACTATTTGAAAAAGTTGCAACCCTTCGAAAAGTTCACAACCTTTCATAAAAGTCACCACTTTTCATAAAGTCGCAACTCTTCATTAAAGTCGCAACTTTTCATAAGTCACAAATTTTCATAAAAATCGCAACTCTTCATTATAGTCACAACTTTTCATAAAAGTCACTACTTTTGATAAAAGTCGCAACTCTTTAGTAAAGTCACAACTTTTCATAGAAGAGGAAGGTTAATTTTGGAAATAATATAAATTTTAAGAGAATCATGGCTTATGGTGGCGCCACGTAGGCAGGCCTAAGGTTATCTTTTATTTATATATATGATTTAACATACCATGATTGTTACCAAGGATAGTCGAGAAAAAAAATACAAGTAGGATTATAGGAGATTACAAAGGATTGAAAATGAAAGAATCGCAGCCTGATAAACATCATATTGACATCTCGTTTGGAGTGTATGGGATGAGAGAAATAAATAGTAAGAACAGGGTAGAAAGTGTCTTAGATCAACAGAAAGCATTAAAAGGTCCTTTTCATTTCATTTGTATTTCTCGTGTAGGAGAGAATATTGTGTTCGGTTGATAGCTTGACAAGCTTGAATAACTCGGGTTAAGTAATATACACAATCTATAGATATATTTTTTGGCACTGACTCGATGTTTCTTAATAAAACTTTCCACAAATCAAAAGGCATTTTAACAATATGACTTCTACAAACTTAGAGCTTTAACATTCAGTTCTTAAAAGTTATCATTGCCATACAGGACTGGAGAAAAAGAAATTGGGGCCAGACTGACAGAAGAGAGAGAGCACAAAAACGAGAGTGAGGGCACAGGCTCACCTGTTGATTGAGCCATAGCATGCTCTTTGGTAGATCCCTCACCTCCGACGGATACAGCTAGCACTAGGAGCCTAGAAAGGTATATAGGCACAGGTTCATTCAACTCAATCTAATAGCCTATCAATCCGGCTCTAACAAAGGAGAGTTTTTGCACAGGCTCATCATTGGAGGTCGAGCTGAGACAAGAGGAAGAAGTGGGACTGATAACTTTCAAGAAACCGGTGAAAAGGAAGAATTATGTCAGACTTTCACAAACTCTAACACAAGATCCATCTATGATTGCCGGCATAACCATAAAAAAGATCATTAAGAAAGTGTGAACTGTGATTAAAACAATTACAAAATTAATTTTTGGCCGTAGTTATTCGAATGTCCCACATCGGTTGAAGAAGTGGCCATTGTCTCCTTATATGATCTTGGAGCCACGAGGTTATGGGGAGATAAACTCAGACGGTTCGGTGTTTCTTGGGTAATGTCAAGATCTGTGAAGGAGTTGATGATCAGTAGGAAGAGTGGAGCTAGAAGGAGGCACAAGGTGAGGCATGTTACTCCTTTTGCGCTAATGTGGGTCATTTGGAAAGAGAGGAATAGGAGAAAATGTGAGGGTGTGGAGATGAGATTTTCTCAATTGAAAGGTAGTCTCCGATCCCTTATTTTCTTTTTGGTGCACCCATGTAATTCCTGTTTGTATAGAGGATTGGGTGCCCTTTGGAGAAAAGCAAATTATGCAGGTTTCTCCATTTTGGTATATCTCTTGTATACAGCCATGTTGGCCTTGTTATTATCAATGAAATCTTTTACTTGATAAAAAAAAAAGAGACAATCTTCACCTCATAAATTGGCTTTAGGTTGAGTCGCGTCCAACGTCCATTTTACTTTTCATGGTATCAGAGTCAGACTCATGCCCATTCTTGCATTCTTGACTTACTCAATGTTAAGTTTGGTGTTATGTTCATATGTTGCCCACAATCAGTATGTCCAGCAACCAGAGTCCTGGGGGCCTAGAACTGTTATGTGTCTCACATTTGATGAGAAAATAAATTGTTGTCTCCCTATACGTTTTTGGATAATCCTCATCCCATGAGCTATCTTTTGGTGTTGAGTTAGGCCTAATATTCATTTTCCTTGCATGGTCAGACCCATTCTTACTCTAGGTTTTCCCAATGTTTGACTCTCATATTATATAGTTCAGGCTCCAAATATCCAACCCTGCCATGCAATGGAACAAGGTCCATGGAAAGATGTTATAATCTCCAGATATGCAATTGAGGACCCATGGACTACAAAGGAAGTTAGAAGCCCTTTTGGGGTTGGTTTATGGAGAACAATCAGGAATTTGTGGCCTAAAATATGGAGAAATTCAAAAATTGATAATAGGAAATGGAAGGAAGACATTCTTCTGGAATGCTGTGTGGATTGGACAACACTCTTTGAAACAGTTGCATCCTGAGATTTATAATCTGAACCAGCAGAAGGAAGCAACAGTAGCAGAAGTCAAAGACAACCAAGGATGGAACCTATTTTTTAGGAGAAGGTTGAATGACTGGGAGATAGACAAATTAGCAGATCTTTACAAGTCTTTGGAGCAGGCAGGTAACCTTGACACAAAGGAGGACAGTTTACAATGGTTGAGGGCAAACAATGGGAAGTTCACAATAAAATCAGCTTATAGACATTTTGACAGGCCAGCTGAAATGTTGTTACCATGGCCTTGGAAGATGATATGGAACATTAATGTAACCTCACAAGGTGGCTTGTTTCACCTGGTTGGTGGCTAGGGAAGCAGTACTAACTCAGGACAATCTAATGAAAAGGGGAAGACAGTTATGCTCCAGGTGTTTTTTTTGTGAAATGGAAACAGAGACAACAAACCATCTCTTCCTCCATTGCAGAGTGACAGAGAAATTGTGGCATTTCTTTTTTAATCGAAGGGGAATCAGTTGGTCCATGTCAAGACACACCTCAGATTTTATAGCATGCTGGAATAGAGAAGGGAATACATCAGGTCACAAGGAGAGATGGAAGATTGTCCCTGCTAGCATCTGGTGGACAATTTGGAAGGAAAGGAACCAGAGATGCTTCGAAAACAAGAGCATCCCTTTCCAGAGTTTGAAGTTGAACTGTCTTATAACCCTTTATTTTTGGTGTAATCATGCCCTCCCCAAAGAGGTAGAGGCTTTTTCTCACTTGTTAGATAGTTAGGAGGGGTATAAATGAGAGATCTTTTGGTTTTGCTTACTGTATACTCCTGATGTTATTACCACTGAAATATACCATTGGTGTATTGTTGTCTATAAAATGTTAACTTTCTCAAAAGAAAAAAAAAATCCCACATTAGTTGAGAAAATTGGTTGTTGCCTCCTCATATGGTCTTGGGTAAATCTGGCCTAATAAGCTAACTTTTGGGTTGATTTAGGTTTCGGGTCCATTTTCCTCATAATAGCATCAGCAACACTCTAGCTTCACCCCCAACCCCTACCCCCCCAGCCCTTCAAGTAGATCTGAGCTAGACCATTTTTTGACATATTTCCTAAAAAGAGTTCTTTCATAAAAGTCTTCATAAAAATCTGTTTGGAGATGCTTTAAAGATAGGTCCAATTCCATACATAAAGTAAAATGGAATTGTATTGAAACTCTACTTCTTTGGTGTAAACTACTTTGTATAGAAGATGTAGATCAGATTGTAGAGTTGATAGGAAGCTTGTAATTGCTCACTTTTGGAGGTGGCCAGCATATCCTTAATGCAGATGAATACAATTTAACAATTTCAAAAAAAAAATGTTCTGTTTGGATAATTATTTTAGGGATACTAGTTTTTACAAACAATTGTTATTTCATTTGATTTTTTTGCAAAACCAGAAAACTA
Organism: Solanum sitiens; assembly: GCA_016801875.1. Lineage (NCBI taxonomy): Eukaryota > Viridiplantae > Streptophyta > Magnoliopsida > Solanales > Solanaceae > Solanum > Solanum sitiens. The sequence goes on along the minus strand of JABWTJ010000465.1, from coordinate 112,807 downwards.
TTAGCAACTTTTACTTTGCAAACTATCAATCAGAACTATAGATTAACAATTACACCTGTATTTTGCAAACACTATGACAATATTCCTAAAGCAACATGTATAAGAGTAATAGGAACGTACCAAAAAGGGAAGGGTCAGTGCGATAACATGTCTAAGTTTATAAGCAATTTTAATAGTAAATCCGGTTTGATTTAAGTCGATGCAAAAGCAACCTTTTCTTAGTTTCTTATTTTGTGGAAAAAAACCTGTAATGTTTCTAGAAAAGAATTTTGTCAGTTAATTGAACAAACATTTTTTACAGTTATAGTTAACAGTCCCACAAATCACATCCAGAATAACAAAAATATATCTCCACTAAGCATCTTTCTTGCTGTAAACCGGGATTTCCCCAATAATAATACAATTATTACCGTATAAAAAAAGTTCTAGACTAAGCATCATTTTAACCCTCAGACCTATGGTCACTACTACATCAAGGTAAACATATGCCTGACACTATGAAGTCTAAATTAAACTGTTCATCATCAGCAACTCCACAAGTAAAACAAAAGCTCAACTCTTACCTATGGACACTTATGATCCAAGGCTCATGAAATAAAATTGACAAACTAGCTGAGAAAAAAATTTAGCAGAAGGAAAAAGTTCTTTCTCCTAGAAACTACTAAAATTTGGCATGACAAGGCAGATAGTGTAAGCTTTGAAAGAAAATGTTTAGACTGATCCATAGCTCAATTAAAATATATTAATCTACTCTAAAAAAAATAACCTGCAAGCAAGAATTCGGTCAACTGTAGTCCACTCAGATCGAATAGCAACATAGTCCTCTTCGGAGTTAGTCATTGACGACATTTGACGATGAAAATTGTTCACTTTAGTCTTAAGACGTGGATGCAACTTGTAAGCTTTCAGAAACTCTTTTTCAGGCACCCTGCAAATTTGATAGAAGAATATGACTAAACCAACATAAAATTGCAATTCACAACGCAAAAAAAATTGCTAACAAGGAGCAATAAAATCTGGTAACCATGATAAAATTAAAATTAAAAGTAATCTAGCACTAGTTGAGAAATGGTCAATTGCTAAAGAAAAAAAAAAATTATGACAAGGGAAACCCGCAGCCGCTACCCTTTGGTAAAGAAAATTTTAATAACAGTACTATGAATCAAAGAACTTCAAAGGCTCGCTTAAGCCAGGACGCAAGGCTCAACTGTATTGAGTGCTTTCGTCGCTTAGTAGGCGCTTCAATGTCATCATCAAGGTTTTAAGGCATACTTTTCCTTGCCAGTGAGCGTAAACCTAAAGAGGCGATGCTAAACAACTGATATTTCACATTATCATACTTTTTTTTCAAATTATTGTTTGTATATTAGTAATTCATACTTATAATATTAGTCCTGGATTACACATACATATTTTTATTTTTTTTTCCATGTCTTTCTTCATTAAACTCTATGATTTATTTGCGCTAAAAGCCCCAACGGACCCCTTAGAGCTTTTTTGCGCTTTTCGCGTTTCATAACACTGACTAGAAGAAGCTCTCATATGATAGTAAATTGTCAAAATTGAAAACAGAGCCCAGAGCAAATAAAGTAGCAGCAAAGAAAGGTTTGTTGCAAAGAGATACCATATGCAGTGAAGATAGGACAATCCTTTCCACTTAACAAGATATTGTTTAACGAATACTTGTTTCGACCCCATATTAGAAGCATCACTATCATCAGCAACAGTTGGGCGCATTTCACAATCCAATATCTTGTCAATATCATTTAGGGGGCTTACCTACAAAAACATGGTAAAAATCAAAGTGACAAACAAAAACTCTGACAGTACGGAAAAAATTTCAGGAGGAAGGGAACCTACACACTCAGGGCACCTCCAACTGCTAGGAAGAGGAGCTTTTAGTGGTGGAAGTAAGCACTTGGGATGGTAAGCATAAGTGCACGATTCACAGTCCAAAAGATCGCCCTCTCCTCCACAAGCTTGACAGGATTCATCTTTCTATAAGTGAACTTTCATCAGTTCTCCGGTGCAAGTAAAAGTATTGTAGATCATTATCATGCAACAAAAAAAGTGCATGCAAAGAAAAAGACCTCTCTAACTTCACATGGTAGGAGTAAGGTTGCGTACACATCACCCTCCCTAGACCTCACTTGTGGATTATACTGGTATGCTGTTGTTGTTGCAAAGAAAACGAGTATGGCAATGCAGTTACAAACTGTGAAGTTGATTTCTGTTTCCCTTTAGATCAGTGAATTCCACAAAGTAGCATAGAGATGATGCAATTTTATTCAAAGACACAAGGAACGCTTGACTCTAGATGAGGAGGTCGGTACATACCACTCACTACTCCTGCTATCTACCATACCAGGTCAGAGGCATCTTATTTGCAACAGGTCAACCAAAAGGGAATGACAAAGAGTCGAATAGTAAAAATATGATGCACTTCACGAATACCATAGGGACAAAGTGCTAAAGCTAAGAAATACAATGTATGTGTCACGTCAATTAACTAGAGAGGAAAGGTATTTCTGAATGGAGAAAACAAAACTTTCAGTTTCATCCAACAGGGGGGAAGAATCAAATTTCAATCAAAAGGGAGCAACACCATTCTAAAGTGAAGAGGCTGTCGACAAGTATATAGAAAGATAGCTTGTAAAAGCGAGACTCGTCTGTGCTTTGCAAAATCTAGAAACATCTACATAAGTAGAAAGTCAGTATAACTTATTGGGGTCCTTGAATGAAACCTTTAGGACTTTGCTCTTTTATCCTGTATATGAATGGAAGAAAGTTACTTACGAAGTTCGGCTGCATTCGGTAGTATATTCGGGGTAGTGTCTTAACTACACCCTGCATTTTCAGATTGAATATTTCATTGTTCTAGAATGATTTTATTTGACTTTTCACAGTAATTAATATAAAAGCTTCTAGTATATTTATTCACTTGGTACAGTTTTGAGGCCTGCATTAGAGCAGCCCAAGGGCGTGACTTAGTGGTCAACGATGTGGGTTGAGAACCATGAGTTCTCATGTTCAAATCATAGGAAGGCAAAAATACTAGGTAATTAGTTTTCATTTTTCCAAGCCTTGGTGGATAGAGTTACCTAGTACTTGTGTTGGTATTGTGTCGGATGGAGATAGCATGTACTCCATAGAATTAATCGAGGTGCACAAGCTGACCAAACACCATTGTTATCAAAAAGACGATCTTCCATAATTTTCTTTCATGGGAAGAAATTATGTTCAAGTAAGCAAGGATCTCATGAATCCTGTAGTTTATCCATTGTGTATAGACTTCAAGGTAAATTGAACGGCTAAGTTCTCCCATCTAAGCTTGATTCTATGTTGGATTAAGTTTTCGATGAAAAACTAAGTAACCCGAAAATAATCGTCTTTCCTCGCAATGATCAAGCCAAACCGAATTCATCTATAGGTTCTAAGTCATATCATAAAGCTGCAATTCAGTTTATAAGACAATTCACAGGGGTATATGTAGTAAACCAAAATTAGAATCTGCCTTTCCTAGTGATGACCAATGTTATGCCCAATTCATCTATAGGATCTAAGTCATATCCTGAAGTTGCAACTAAGTTACTACAAAGATAAGTACACGAAAGATAATATGGAGAACATACCTTGTTACAGACTAGTCAAGCAAAGAATGGACAAAAGAATTAGCATAGAAAAGCAATATTCAAGGGGAATTTACCGCGTCAGGACGGAAAATTCTCTCAAAGTTTTCCTGTCTAGGCTCAGACTTCTTATCAAATTCATCATCAGAGTCATCAAACAAACTGTAAATTGGTCTTCTATCTGTTCGCACGCGAAGCCTCTCCACTAGGCTAGACATTTTCTGCATTAAACAAAGGGGGGAAACTAGGCATATATGCTAAACATTCCATAAAACCCAAAAACAGAAAAACATCATAAAATCAGTTGAACCCAATTAAAACCATAAAACTTCTAGTCCACGAAATCAAAGAAAAATGAGAGAACATAACTTTTGAGATGAAACAAACTGAACATAAGAATGGATTAGCCTGCGGAAGTTAGTACAGTACAAGATGAGTGATAGGCACATGTCAGAAACCTTTGTATAAGTAGAGCAGGTCCATCTAGTTTCAAAGCGGACACATTTGGCCACAAAAATTATTCACTTTTTTCCGGAATAACTTTTTACTTCATTTGAAAACCAGTGTTTGTGGTCATGAAGAATTTCAAATCCAACTTGAAGTTGTATTTTAAATTTGGAAATCAGCTAATAACTTGTTTCCAAACTCACTTTTCACTTTTGAAATTGTATTTAAGTACATTCAAGTATGAACATTATTCCAAATATTCTTTGCTTAAAGTATAACCAAAAACAACTCCAACTCCATAAATATTATATAAAGTGGAAAATATTTGGAATCTATGGCCAAAAGCCAACTTAGAAGAAACAGCCTATCACTCTCTAACCTAGCACTGGCCAATCCAGTAGGTTATTGGATAGACTCAGTGTTATCATTTCATTTGCTAAATCAGTAATATTTGAAAATGGAACAAAGGAGTTTGCTAAGAGGTTCGGGATACGAGAAATGCAAAAAGATATCTCTCCTATATCTCTCAAAGCTTTAACCTTTGAGCTACATTTGACATGGGTGGATATAGCATGAGGGACGCAGTAGCTACAACCACACCCCACAACCCTTCACTTGAACTAGTACACTTTTGCACAATTTTCTTTAAATTAAATACTCAAACTCGCAATCAAGAACTTAAAATCTTGGATCCGCCACTCCGAGTTCAAAATCAAGTACAATAAAATTACTAATACAGAGAAACTAGAAATTGAGTGAGAAGAGCTGAATCACCTGCTACCTGTTCGTCAATTTGCCCAAGAGAAACTACCGCTTCCGAAATTGGGCGAAATTGACAGTTAAGAACTCAGATTTGCTGAAATTTATGGATGTAAGAGCGACAGAGATAGGAATTTGTTCAGTTTTGAGGTCTGTACCAGACAACTACCGACTTGTTCCTTCAACGACAGAGGAGTGAGACCCCTCTTTGTGAGTTGAGTTAACTTTGTTCCGTTCTATTCTCTTTTCTTTCTTTTGAGAATATAAAAAGAAAATGACCAAAATGGTCCTTGATTATTTTTTATTTTTTTTCCCTATACTCTCGAACTCATAACTTTTGAATTAGAATTGAAGAGCGTTTACTATTTGGTCAACTTCCTCTCGTCTTTTACGGTAATATTTTATTTTGATTTTTAATTAATTGAAATAATTTTAGCAATGTTCATTTTGATCCTTAATATATTTCATAGGATTAAAATTGTCCTTAAGGTAAAACAAAACGGGTTCGTTTTTGTCATTTAACTTAAACCTAATAGATTTAATTTATTAAAAAAATAAAGTAACTTAAATTTGAATTTGGACTCTATGTGGCTAATGAAATTTACCATTAATGTCTTCTTTGTTAGCTCCAAATAAAGAACTTCATAAAATCTAACATCATTTTCTTTGGTTTTTCCAACAAAATAAACTATTTTCTCTTTTTTAAAATATTACTTTCACTGGCGTAATACTCATTTATGTTTTATCAAAAGAAATAGTAAATTTTGTGGCGAAAAATAGAGAAAATAATGCTAGATTTCATGGATGTTTTTCTTTGGAGCTAATAAAGAAACAACAATGCTGGATCTTGTCATCCACATGGGTCCATATTAAATTTTGTAATTTTTATTTTAATAAATTTGTTAAATTTAACCAAAATGAACATTTTTTGCTATACATTAGTGATTATGTCAAACAAGTGAAACATATCAAGAACCAAAATGAATATTTATTATAAATCATTTCAATCAAGTGAAATATATTAAATATCAAAATAAAATATTACTTCATACATTAAGAACCAGTTGATTATTGTCTCGAAATATAACACATTCTTATCTTGTAGAAAAAAACTCAAAGATTACATGTAACTCCTTTTTTCCTAATATTTAAACTCATTTTAGATTTAGCTATTCATTATTAATTTATATTAGTATTATTTAATAGAGATTATGGTTATTATACAAGAATTAATTAAAATATCAGCTATAACTCAGCACACTAACTCATAAAACATTATAACTCTGCAACACGAAAGTTCAAAGAAGTGAAATTTACATACATGCACCAAATGCTATATAAGTATATAAAAAAAAGTTTAATTTTTTTTAAACAAGTAAAAGATAATCTAAAATTAACCTGCAAAGGACGGATCCATCAATGTCTAAGTTATAAAAATGATTTTCTTTTCCCACTAAATATAAAAAGGTGAAGTTTATAAAATATCTAAAACCACAATAGAGACGTCTTTGGGGAGAATATTAAGGACATATTATTTTCCTCCTTTTTACTCTATTATACGATTTTTTTTTCAGATTTTAAAGTTGGCAAATTGTGTTTCAAAAAGCAACTTGTCTAATTTTAATAGCAATGACATATTTAATCCATGTTTACCAAAAGAATTTGCTAAATTTATTTAGTGAATATGTTTGCATTTGATTGTAAAATTTTGGTTGGATATAAAATATTGAATTTATATACAAATGAGCAAACATAATTTGTTACATATCCTCCTTATCCAACGTTGGCTGGTTCTTGATTTTGCGATGGACAAATTCCACTAGGTGTAGTACTATCAAAGTTATACATAGTAATTTATGGACAAATGGCACTACGTGGGAATCCAACTCTCACCAACAAAGTGAAAGTTCATACTAAACAAATTGAGCAACTAAAATTCCCTTGTGAGACGTATTTTTGTAACCGTATCTGAAACAAAAATTTCCCTAAAGGTAGATTACCTGTGCATACATGAAGAGTACCTGCTACAATAATTTCTATTCAGGAGAAGTCATCAACACCTGCTACACTTCTTTATCCCTCAACAAGTATATATGACCAATCGATTCATGTAAGATGATTATACATGAAATTTGCAATAAGAACATAGCAAATACACATTAGTCTCATCAAGGATAGAGAGGCAGCTCTAGTCAAGCGCCAAAGATCATTTGATTGCTAAAAAAAATTGCCAACAATAAAGTGTGATGCATGAAGAAAAACTGAGCTGTAATAAAAAATTGTTTTGTACCTTCCCGCGTATCCTTTTCTCTCGATGTTCCTTTTTTAACTTAAACAAATAATGGGGGAACATGGTTCAAATCCATTCTATGAACTCAACCGTAGATCGCTAATGTACACAAATGTAACAATTTAATGTCTCCTAGTTAGAACTACCTCAATAATGTAGCCGGTATCTAATACAGGCAGCTGAGTATTTCTACTCTGCAGGACCCAAAAGTGGGAACAGAACCTGTCTCTTGGCATATAGCAAGTAAAATGTAGATCTTTATCATCAAGAATCCTTGTATCAAAACAGGCAACTGTTGACTAGAAACAACCCAAAATTTGTGATAACAGATTTACAGAACATGCTTACATGTGAATCTTTATCTGCCCATTGGTTCTAGCTGAACTTCCATGCAGTCAGCCGAAGCTGCGTGTTTCTCTGCCATTGCCTGGCTTGGACTGAGGAGGTCAGTGTCCTCCTCCTCACCACTACCCAGAACCCAATTGCTTCTGCCGGATATTCTATCTCGCCTTTTCTTCCTCTCACGATACTCCAGATACATCACTGTCAAAACGCCAACAAGTATCCACAGAATTAGAGCCCACATCAGCCTATGAACATCTTCATCACCATACCTCTCTCCTAGATGCTTCATTCCTGTTATAAGAGCTGCAATGCCGACAACAATGGCACCCCTACCCACGATGACATGGATATACTCCCAAACACGCCGGTTTGAAGAAACCTCCTCTCCTGCTCCAGGTTTCTTAGGTCGTAGGTATGCATTGATAGGTTGTGCAATAGCAAGAACTATGGCCAGCATTCCAAACTTAACATGAAGGGAGCTGAAACTCAAACCGCGAAGTTCGGCTACGGCAAAGAGAAAACCAAGGAAGACAATCGATAATCCGGAATACTGTAGATAAACATGAATCTGAAACCACCCATCTCCCTTGATATGTTTCAAATATCTAGCAGCTAAAATACCACCTGGCAGCAATATTCCCCAAGCCAGAAACATCATAAACCCGTGTACAGCTAACACTGGCCGTAAATCCTCCTCTGCCTCTGCTGAACCACGCATGAGCAGCACTCTGATAGGCCTGCTGCTTGTGACGGAGTGCATATTTCTCACACTCAGATGGTCATCTGACCATTGAGCACCCATGGCCCAGATGACTTTGAGTGGTGTCGTTGGATCAACAATATTATTGCACTCCGGCTTATCGTCCAGATCGCAAGAGGGACGTAGTGGACGGGTGAATTCCATAGTAATAATACCATTCTCCGACTTGCATCTTGCGTGTGTCAGATTCTCATTAGTTGGGTGAATATTGGAAGCATCTCTTCCATCTATCCAGTATGTGCTTACTTTCCCGTTACCAGTGTCATCAACCCAGCCCACGTATGCATAACTATTCACCATACCACGACCAAAACCAATTGCCAAATAACCACTCTTTTTCTCCCCTCGAGCTGCAATGGAGATTGAATTTTCAGCCAACGTCCAAAAGAAAGTAACCTGCTGATCATCCAGAACTACGCTACTGTTATACATATCAGGTAAGCCTGCATCAACCACTTGAACTTTCCACCCCATTTTCTGAGCATATAGAGACTGATAGTAAACTAAATCTGGCGTGTTCCGGTCAGGAGCCCAAACTAATTCTGTGGGAGTGGCTTGAACTCCTTGTGCTTCAGGTCCCCCAAAGTAGATAGTCTCTGACATATTCCTCAATGTAGCATTTCCACCAAGTGGATCTGACGTTATATAGAAGGCAACATCATGCCCAGCCTGAATTGAAAACTTCACTTGAACACCCCTCTCTACCCTGAGAAGGGGTGCCTCTTTCTTGTTGATATAAAGAACTTTTGAAGGGTTTGGAGGATTTGGGTAGAACACAGCTGGACCTGTTGAAACAACAAGTGGTCCTTTTTTATCTGCAATGACAAGGTCTTGATCTTGTTTATCTTCTGCATCCAGCGGCCCCAAGCAATCATCAATATGTTCCGAGACATTCAGTGTCAAGTGCCCATAACTACCACCATGATTTTGTGGAAGATAAAAAGGCCGAAGACTATCCGGAGGTTTTATCAAACCCAAAGCCCATATCACTCTCATTGTAGCATTTTGATTCAATTGCAAATCATACTTTGTATCCATGGACTTCAATGGCTTCCTAAACCTAATAAAGGACACACCATCCTTCCTTTGCCCATAAACCAACCTCGTATTATTCACTAATCCAACCGGATCAGATCCTTCATATATAGTATCAGGACAAACACCCTCAACTCTTCCATCCTTGCTAATCATACACTCACTATACTTGGAAATGAAATAATCATCAGCAAATGGAGATAAATCTTCCTTAAACCCCGTGACGGTAACATCACCACCCATCATAAAACTACTCGAGGCATTCGGATTCGCCCATCCAAATGCCATGTAACTCAAAAAACCTATAGCCGCCTCTAATCCAATCTCAATCACATCCTCTTCCTCATTCAAACTCCACCTAACCCTATAATTATCTGCTAACACCTTACAATTATTGAACATTGTAGGCATCCCATTTCCCTTAATCACAGTCCCATTAACCAAACTTGGCAAAGGGGCTAAAAACTCGGTCCCATTCGTCAAATTCCTCAAAACAACATGCCCAAAATCCGAAGCCATGGGAAGATCCCAAGCAGCTAAAACATTTATATCATCCCACGTCACATTCTTCATCAATTTCACAACAAATCCATCACTTTTATAAGTTTTATTCAGCTTCTGCTCAGAAACTACAAAACCCTTTGTGAGGTTTTCCAAATGGTCCCCAACCGCACCCCACCAACGCACATCAGACCCTTCCAGCATATCAAAATGACTAACCTTAAATGAACAATCATCTATTACCTTAAGCACACCTCGTAATTGATGTTGTGCCATGGAAAATTGGTATGTGAAGTTCACAAGAGATGCACTCCGGATTTGAGGACAATCCAAACCCGGATCAGAAACAGAAAATCGAATCAAATGAGAAAAACTTCCAATTATAACAAGTAGTAATAGACGGCATAGTTTAAACACCTCCATACCATATAGATCCTCAAATTTCTGTTTAAATCACAAGAAAAAGAGAGTGATTTACCTCAATTGATTACTCTTTCGGCTTCATATACAAGAGCAGCGTATTGAATGATGAAAATTTTGAGATCGGCGATTGAGGTGAGAAGTAGTAACGAGGAAGGAAACAATAAAGTTAGGAAAATGGCGAATCGCCAAACTTAGGAAGATTTCGTTAGTTGGAGTTGACGCAAAGGAACTTTTTTGAGTGGGGTGGGGGTGGGGGTAGGGGTGGGGTGGGGGCTCGAAGCTAATTAAATTAGTATACTAATAGTTTTAACTAGGGGATTAAATTATTATTACACTAGGTAAGTTACTCGTGTTTTGTATGAGATTGAATTATTTTACTAAGCTTATATTAATATATGATTATTTGATGATATCTGTATTTTGGATGGGTACACAATAATGTCAAGAACATTTTATCTTAAGGCAAAGCGTTATTATAAAATCTTAAAGTGCTATAATATTTTTTATTTTCGTTGTTGTTGCATTAAAAAATTTGAGACATAGAGACATTTTAAGTATAACAAAGAAGTCTTAAGAACATCTCTATGGAAATAGTTGGTCGAAAGTAACGAAATTTTATAAAATCCAGTATGTTATAAAAAAAAAACATCGAGCGTTAAAGAAGAGTCCAAAAAACGTCGAACAACAACACTCCCAGATAAAATGGAAAATCACATCCATATATACAAAAACATAATTAACAAAATTCAAATGGACGACCTTCGGCTTCTTTTTTATGAACCTCCATTAATCTTTATTTATAAGAGTATGTCTTATCATCTATATGTACAATGACCCTAAAATTGATAATATTATATAGGTTTTTCTCATTGTCTCAGAATAGTCATTAATATTGCTTAGGTTTCATATCAGCGGCCCCAACTTATTTGGAATTGAACCACAGTTATTGTTATGGTTATAGTATGCAATTACAAAGAATTAATGCAATGATATATCAAACAGTAGGTGACATCTGAATGGAACTCTTCACGATATTCTAAACTAAAATTATAAAACATAACATATTAAAATCTCAAAGCATAAATATTTGTGAATACTTGAACTCACAAATAATAATGAAGAAGAAGAAAAAGGCATATTTCTTAGCATATTTTCAAAAAGATAGTTTGTCGGGTTGTATCCAAGTGTAGAGTTCACAAATTTAATTGAAAGAAGTAAAAAAAAAAAGAGTTATCACTATAGCATAAATGATCCTTAACGGTAATTAATTGCTTAATTGATGTTAAATATGTATTTTTATAGGCAATTAGTGTATGCTATAAATGTCTCTAAAGTCTATAACGACATTTGTTCTAATGATAATTAATTAATGTCTGTAAATGCTCTAGCACTATTCGTTATTGGCTACATTTATTGCCGATAAAAATTATTTTTATCATATTTTGAGCATCTGTTAGTTTCGAGAAAACTTGATCTCTTATTATGCTAAAAAAGAAAAGAGGAAGAAATATAGCAAATTAGTCAACTTGCAAATAAGAAGTGGACTAATTGTCTCTATATTAATATTCTAGGAAGAGTATACAAAATGTTCGTACCTAAGATAAAACAATCAAAATAATATACTAACAGCGGCAAAAATAATATACTAACAGTGGCAAGTAAGTGAGATATATGTTTGGTCCTTAACTTCATCATTTGTTCCGTATTAGTTATCACATGTTTGTTGTTTTGTACTATCAAATATAGCACAACCCACAAATAAATTTTCGTATATGAAGAAGCATGTAGAAAAGGATAAAAGATATGATCAATTTTCAATCATCATTGTTGCGATTTTTAACAGAGTTTAAAAAAGGAGTTACCAAAATAGCAACAAGAAATTGAAATAGTTACATAGATCATTATGACTAACAGTAAAATATTAAGTTTTATGAAATAAGAGGAAGGAAACTTTGAGGAATGAAACACACATCATAAGATGCATAGTTAATATATTTGAATTTAACTCCCTATAGCGAGAAAAAATCTACAAATAAAATTGACTGAAATAGAAGCATTTTTTTTACTAAAGAACCAAACGTTATTAATCAAACTATTCCAACAACGTTATGAGTTGTGGATTGAGAGGTGCAAGAGTAATACTGTCGCATTGCTATTGAATCAAATTTCTTTGTTTATTTTTTCTTTTGAAGCCTTGGATTAAATGTTGAGTTTTAAAAGGTGTAAATGAAAATGAAGAGTTGTGACTTTTGGAAAAAATCATGACTTTTACGAAAAGTTGTGATTTTTATGAAAAATTTTGAATTTTCTATATAGTTATGACTTTTATGAAAAGTTCTGAATTTTCTAAAGAGTTGTGACTTTTAGAAGGGTTAAATAAGAACCCTCATCTGTGAGGGCGCCACATAGACGGGTCTAAGATTCAATGTTATTGGATCATTGGATAAAATGATTTTAAATAATTTTATAGAAGCAAAGTTATCGAGCTATCAATTCAATTTTGATTTTTTAAAAATATTGAGTTATTGGATAAATCGATAACTCATTAAAATTGTATGAATTTACTAATTTACCCCTGCATAAATATTAAATATTAATCTTGGTATGTTACAAAATGATTACTATCTTTACTCTTTAGCATTCAATTCTGACTTTGAGGTTAGGATCGTTGGTTACTGGACATGGGCAAAGTTAATACATGAATAATTAGGTTATTCACTAATTTTATACCATGTTTGGTCTATAAATAAAATCAAACTTATTCATGTATAAGTTTTATACAATGTTTGGTTGGTGTGTTTTCAAATGTTGTATAAAAATTATTTATGTATTGATATATGTGGTGTTTGGTTGCATTTTTGTAATTCTATATAGCTAATACTTACATAAGTTATGAGAAAATCTATGTATAATTTTATGCAGGATAGAAGATAAAATAAGTCATGAGGATATTAGTTACAGATGGATTAAGATAATGAAATTACATATTTACCCTTAATTTATTTACTTATTTCTAAGTAATAATGTATATTAATATTGATTCACAGGATTAATGAGTAAATTTATCTTTTTTTTAGAAAGGACTGGGCTAACTCAATTTTTTTTAATTTCGTGATTGCCCCCACCCACCCACATACACAAAACTGTTTGCCCCCCGACCCCGACCCAAACTGTCCCATTTTATTATTTGTGTGCATCACACCATAGATTTTTGCAGCGCATCACACTATAGATCCCCCCCCCCCCTTCCCCAACCTCCAACAAGGCCATGTTGCATTTTATCTTGGATACAAGCTTTATAATTTTTATTTTTTTTAAAAAAAAACATATATTAATTTACAATAAATTAAACCATCAATAAGTAATAATATATGTATCATAATTTCTACATCATTAAATCCTACATAACTAATATTTTTATAATTAATACCTACATAATTAATATTTGCATAACTAATACCTACATAACTAATATCTGCATAATTAATACCTATCTAACTAATACCTACGTAACTAATACCTGCATAACTCTAACCAGTAACCAAACGACCCCTAAGTAAAAATCTTATTCCACTTGATTTCTTTTTTATATTGCACTTGAATAGTTCTTTTCATGTTAGTTATTATTGTTTCTATTTTATAAGTGTTCTATAAAGTTACATTATTATTTTGTCGCAACAAATTGTTGGAGAAGCCAGTATAATTTGTTTTATATGTTTTTTCTTATTAGTTCAATAAAAAATTGAACTATTATTGATCGAAATCGATAAACTGAAAACATATAAAAGAAGTATCTTATTAATTTGATTATAGGTTTTGCGTATTTAAAAATCAAAAACTGATAGATCGAACCGACAATACATAAAATGAACAAGTCGATACACACCTCCAATATTGAATCATACAAGTTTAGCATATATCATTTCTTATTAATATAATTTAGTTTTGCAATTTGTGTTGCTCAAAAGGAAATATGATTAGAAAATGAATCTACAATATGAAGTTTATAAATTTTTAATAGAGAAAATACATCAAACCCCCCCTGAACTTGGCATAAAAACTCGCTTTAGTACTTAAACTACACGGGTGTTTATATACCCCCCTTAATATGTTTGATGTGAATTATTTTCAACCTTCCGAACTCCAGCCTTCTGCGCGTGTTGATACAACTTTGTAGGGCGCGTAATTCATCTTTTAGCATTTTTTAAAAATAAAATTTGACCCTTCAACGGTAATATCCGACCCATTACATATTTGAATGTAAATCTTCTCTTTTGTAGAACCCTAATTTCCTCTTCTCCTCACCAACCCAATCATCCAAAAATGGTGACCTAATTCATGCTTTTTTTCTTTATTTTCCTCAAATCTTAGCTCTTCAAACCTCAAATCTTAGCTCTTCAAACCTAAAAGTTGAATCTTTGAAGGAATAATTGTTCTTCAAAATGTAAGCTTCAAACCTATTCTTCTTTATCTATTATTTTGATTTTTATTTAGTCCCTTTTTCTTATTATTTAATTTTTTTCTAGATTCTTGTTACGCTAATGGAAGAGAAATCTTCAGATTCGATCTTCTAGGTTTGAGAGAAGAGAAAGAATAAGAATCGTGGGCTTAGGGGATTTGGGGATATTTGTTTATAAGTGGATCGGGTTGTATTTGGGAACGGATCTTAAAGATTTAGGGATATTTGTTTATAAGTGGGTCGGGTTGTATTTTGGGAATGGGTAAGATATTTTTTAAATCCTTAGGCGACGTGGACCACTAAAAACGCGTGTGTGTAACAATGCCCAGCCTTCAACTGGGCTGGAGCTCGGAAGGATAAAAATAATTCACATCAAACATGTTAAGGGGGGTATATAAACACCCGTGTAGTTTAAGTACTAAAGCGAGTTTTCGTGCCAAGTTCAGGGGGGATTTTATGTATTTTGCCTTTTTTAATAGTGTCAAAGAGGAATTGAAGGGCAAATCAAAGCTTCAACATGTTCAATTTTTCCACGGAACAAACAAACTCGTTTAACTAGGTTTTAATTAGAATCCACTCAAACATAAAATGTATTCTTAGTAGGCGGAATGACCTAGAAGACCCATGTACTTGGTTGTATTTGTCTGTTGAACCTTTTTACTCATTACATTGCTAACTGAGTACTAAAACTCGATGAAACTCTATTTTTTGTACCATTCTGATCATTGACCAAATTTATGTGTCAGAAAAATGACTGAGTTGGATAATTGCGTGATTAAACACGTTTTGCAGCAAGTGAATACAATATTTTTATATTTAAAATATTAAATTACACAAGAAATAATAATAATGTAATAATTTTTTAAAAAAAAAACACAAATCATTTCTTCTTCTTCTTCAGTCCCACGTACCCCTTCTCTCTTCATCTTCAGTCCCTAGCCACCCCTTCTCTTTTCTTCTTCTTCAGTCAAGTACTTACCCACTCATCCCCCCTTCTTTCTTCTTTTTTAGTATCCATCTCATTCTATTTTCTTTTTTCATCGTCTTCTCCGATCAAAACCCTTCATCACTGTCATCATTATCATGAACTTTTTTATAAACAAAAGTTACATAAAAATATACATCTAACTAATCCATTCTTCATTTTTATGTACTTATATAAAATTTCCAAGACCTATTATATTTCTTGGATTATTCACAAATAAACTTCTTTTAATTTAAAATTTCTTTGATATTTGAATTTATTGATTCAAAATAAATGGAACAGATCTTAAAAGTAAACCTAATAGCTAATGAATTTTTGGTTTGAGAACGATGGAAAAGGTAGGAGTAGAATGCAATTCTTTTTGTGGATGAGGAGTGGAAATGGAGCGGATGATGAAAGTGGGAAATTGGGGAAAGGAGAGTGTACCTTTTTTAAAAATATTATTTATCTTTTTAAATAATTAATTTATGATGTGTCACTAAATATTTTGAAAAATTATGACGTGGAGTTCCACGTGTAGCTGCGTGTATTACACTTCCACTTATCAGGTGAGAAAAGGGCTTAAAATATTGTGTTTTGTCGAGTTTAAGGGTTCATTTGGCAAACAGGTGAGTAAGAGGATCCAACTGACAAACGAACCACGTACGAGGGTCTCTCAAACCATTCTGCCTTTTTAGTATAAATATATGATTTAAATAAAAGTTATTGAGCTTTTGAGAACTCGTATAGTATATTCTAAATCAACTTTAGATCCTAATAAAATTGAAAATGTTTGAAGATTTCTAAATATTTGGATATACACTTAAAATTTTTAAAAACACAAGTTATCGAGTTTTTGAAAAAGATAAAAAAAAATAAAATTGGAATAGATTAATGGATGAGATGATATTTTCATCAACTTACCTCTTATTTTTCTAAACTTAAAATTTTACAATTTTCTTTGATAAATGATGCCATTAATTTTTTGATTTGCGTATATTTTAGATATCATAAGATTTAGAATAAGTTTGATAGAAATGAAGTGAAAGCAAGATTAAGGGGAGCTAAAATAAGATAAGAAGTTGTGAGAGAATACACTTTACGATCATAAAATATCCGTATGTGATTGAGAAAGTCAGCATGACTAAGAAGTATGTTTAAATGTGAAGCTTTGTATGCAAGCGTGACTTAGTCAAAAGAGATCATTCATTAACACATCACAACTCTACTTTTAAAATTAAGGGCTCGTTTGGCCATGTGATATGGTATCATGATATGGAATCATGATATGGAATCATGAGAAGAAGTTGAAGTTTTGTTTGGACATGCGATATGAAATTTTTGTGTTGTATATTTTCTCATAATTATAAAAATCCCATAAGTTCTAAAACTATTAAAATAGACCTAATGTTTATTCAGTATGATCAAATAAACAAAAAATCATACAATCGTATAATAAATTATTACAAAGTTATTTGTTCTCCACTTAAGTAATTGTTTCATCAATATATTTGAATAAAAATGAAACACCTTTCACGAGCTCTTCAAGATTTTATTACTCAACAATGGTGATGTGTGAGTTAAAGTGACTATATGTTAGTGAAATAATAAATTTTATGTCGGTGATAATAATAAATTTAAAAAGTAATGATGTGATCATAAATTTTATTTACATGTGAAATAAATGGTTAATAGATATAGATGTGGGGTTGTTTTAACAAAATATAAACTTGTGGATCAATTTTTGTATTAAAATACTTAAATCATGATATGGTATTTTCCATATCATGAGTTTTGAAAAATATGATATCACATCTCATGATATGGAATCATGAGATGAAATCAGCGTAAAATGGCATGTCCAAACGCTGATTCCATCTCACGATACCATATCGTGATATGATATCACATGACCAAACGCCTACTAAATATATGAGTCGGGTGATGTCCTACTTGTTCTCATGTTTTAAGGTCACCTATCAAGTGTAGCAAGGGTATAAGAAGTAATTTGGGGTCATAAGGGACCTCTAACTTTAGGTTAAGTTTAAAGCCTTTTTACCGGCTAAGTTTTTCGCATTATCATGCAAAAGTCAGATTCAAACAATCATATCTTTTAATATACAAAGAACTGCATGGCCCTTAAAGGCCTACAAATACTCTTTTTAAAACTGCTCGTCAATCCGACCCTTGAGCAAAGATTTTTTTTCATTTTACGAGAGAGATATCAAACTGGTTGTGTCCTCTGCTCACCTATTAAGGTGGGCATACCACGCCAAGCGAATTTTTCAATAGTATTGTTATTTTTGAAATAATTGTTTACTCCGTGCTGCCCATAGTATGAGGGTACTATGCTTAACCAATTTTTCAGTAGCCTCACTATTTTCAAAGTGGTTGTGCGCTCTGTGTGACCCGTAGCGTGGACGCATCGCACCAAGACAATTTTTGAATAGCCTCACTATTTTAAAGTGGTTGTGCGCTCTACTCAGCCTATAGTGTGGGCACACCACTCCAAGCCAAGGGTCTAGATATTAAGATACTCTATTTATTAAGTTAAGTCAATGTATCACTATAAAGTTTATCTTTGACGACCTAGGACTTATTTTATCTCAAATTCTCTCATCTCCAGCCCCAAGGTATGTTTCTGTTATATATCTAACTTATTTCGAAACAATTTTGATCTCTAATCACAAATTCTCAACAAGATTCTAACATCAAATCTCTCTCATATCTAATGAAAATAAGAACTCATCTTAAAGTTAAAAAAAGGGACTTTCGGAGTTCCTCTTTAAAGTTAGAGTTTCAATTAGAATGATTCAAGATAAATAAGGCTACTCATAGTGATGGACTAGGTTCTTCCTATAAAAATTTTACCCAAATTTTGATGAACTTTGAATTGATCTTTATTCATTATTATTGAGTTATAACTCTTATCATTGAGATTATAGTACTTCATTTTCATTCTTAAATTGTTGTCATGCTTATGTTATCGCATGAACCCTATTTAGTTGAGAATTGTTGAAAGCTTTTTCATAATTACTCTCGTGTGATGACTTTTTATTTAAAGTAAGTTTAAGTATTTTAAGTTAGCAATTGAGAAGAGTTTTTAAGAGAATACTAATGATTCGAAATTCACTATTTTGTATTAAAAAAATATTGCTAATCTAAGAAGACCATAATTAATTTCAGGAGAAGTTTCAATCAATAAAGTAAGATCAGTTAGCCCAAAAATGGATTTTTTTTTTTAGTATTAACATGATCTAGTAAGTATTACTATATGAGCATTAATATGTATGTTTTGGAGTAGTATTGAACACTATTTTGCATAAGAGTTAAGATAACTCAAACCCCATAAATTGCATCGTTACCGTAGATAGGATCGTATCAAAATTTGAGTGAAACTTCACTTACCTCAATAAAGCTTTTAGTGGATCCATAAGTTAAGTTGTGGTATGTATAACACGACAAGGTATATGAAGATTATGACAACATGGGCAAGACGTTGTGTCATCACAAGGCTTATAATGATGGTTGTCGATTAGATAAACTTCTTAAGAAAGTAAAGTATTTTATTTCAGTATTTACTACCATTACATGCCTAGTTGTAAAGCTTTTAATGAATTCATTTCATATTTATGTTTTACTTCAAATGACTTGTTTTCAGTCTTTTATTCATTTCAGATATATGTTTTCTTTAATTTTATTACATATCGTATATTTCATGTACTGACATTATTCAACACTGATTTTTTTAATGATGTTGATTTAGATATTCAAGATCATCAAAAAGCGCATCGTTATGCTCCGATTATCCATTCGTCAGCTTTTAGTGAGAATTTCTTACTTTCAGAGGACTTCAATTTTATTGCTTTAGCAGTAGTGTTGTAAGGTTGTCGTGGATTACCTATCATTACGCAGTAGAGGTTTCATAGATATAGAGTTCGACTGTTGCTTCAATTTTCTTCTCAGATTTATTTATGCACTTTATCATTTATACTCAATATTTTCAAACAACTTAGGAGATTTAGTTTGTTGATTTAAATGAAATCAGTTTAAGCTTCCGTATGCATGTAATAGTCTTCTGCTGAGTAATCAACAGTTAAAAGGCTCGCTAGGGATCAATAAATAGTTTCCGAGTTTTGACATGTTCAGGTGTAGACTCAGGACATGACAATTCAGAATAATGAAGGTTAAAGATGCAGATGCAAAAAAAATTAAAATGTGGGCACATGGCTGTCTCGACCATAAGGTTACTAAAACAATCGCTTAGGGCCCCAAAATTTTTAGATTCCCAATCTTTTTCCTATACACACACACTCACCTTCTCTCTGTCTCCTTTATATATATATATATATATATATATATATATATATATATATATATATATATATATAAAAAGATAGAAAATAAAATACAATTGTATACTTTATTTAATTAGTGCAGAGATATTGTAATAATTGAGAAAGGAATTAGTGTTAGATAATTATAGCATTTTTTTTACATGACTACTTATTTTGTTGACTTACATGTATCTTGGCTTACATTTACCTTTTTATTCCTCTTTATATTATCTCATTATTAAATATTCTAAAGTCTATCAAACTGTAAAACCTTTATTTTCGCAAAATATATTATTGTGTGTTTAAGAAAAGATAATATTTATTTTTGGGTGTATTCGTTAAATTTTAAGCACCACAACAATTCATTATTATTTTAACATCATTATATCAAGTTATCAAATTCAGTGTAACTATTTCAATAACATTATATAAACTTTTACGTGTCATTTGGTAGAGTGATTAACAAAAACAATGCATGCATTAATTGTGAGGTTGTTTGGTTACTGGTTAGAACACATGTATTAGTTATGCAGGGTTTAATTATATAGTTATTAGTTCTGCAGGGTTTAGTTATACAGAGTTCAGTTATGCATGTATTAATTATGCAGAGTTTAGTTATGTTGGTTTAATTATGCGGATATTAGCTATGCAGATATTAGTTATATAGGTATTATTTAGTTATTTTGAGATTACAATACATGAATTATTAACTATTAAATATTAAACTTATTATAAATTATTAATATATATTATTTACAAAATAATAATGCATGCTAATAAAATGTGGAATATATTGAATAATAATATTTGATTAGCATATGTATACTCAAAAAATATACAATCAAATTTCTAATACTAAAAAAATATTTATATATTTATATAAATAAATAAAAACTATAAGTACATAAAAAGAAATAAAAATAGTCTATATATAGAAAGAAATAAAAACAACAAACGTAGATAAGAAAATGGTAAAGTTTCCGATTAACAATAATAAAATAAATTAAAAGAAATGAAAATAGTCTATATATAGAAAGAAATAAAACAAAAAACATAGATAAGAAAATGGTAAAGTTTCCGATTAACAATAATAAAATAAAATAAAAGAAATGAAAATGGTCTATATATAAAAAGAAATAAAACCAATAAATATATATAGGAAAACAGTAAAGTTTTCAATAAAAAAATAATTAATTGGGTGAATATGTAATTTATCATTTCAATACATGTATAACTAATACTCACATAACTTATTCCACCTTCTACCTGCATAACTTTATACATAGATTCTCTCGTAAGTTATGTTGGTATTAATTATGTAGGACAACAAAAATGTAACCTAACACTGTATAAATTAATACATGACTAACTTTTATACAAAATTCTTACCACCCAAACATGGTATAAGTTATCTTGACTTTTATATCTAATATAAAACTTCTATCAAATATAGTGAAGCTAACGCGATTTTTTATACATGAATAAGATGTCTCTTATACAGTAACGAAACGACTCCTATATATATTAGTAATCCATTGTTTGGTATATTTTTTCATGGTATGTATAACTAATGCTATTGTGTATTGAGAATGTATTACTAATACCTTGAAATCCATAGTATTAGTAATGCAAAGGATTTAGGGGTCGTTTGTTACGGTATAAGAAGGTATGTTATTCATGTATAAAACATTGTATTGGTTTTAATAAAAATACATTAAAAAAAAAACTTGAACTTGGCGCGAGAACTTACTTAAGTACTTAAACCACAAAGATGTTTATATACCCCTTTAACATCTTTTATGTGCATTATTTTCAATCCTCCGAACACCAGCCCAGTTGAAGGCTGACATTCTTACACACACGCATTTTCATTTGTCCACGTCGCTAAGAGTTTAAAAAATAGCTTACCCGTTTTATGTAACTTACTCATTCCCAAAATATAACTCGACCCATTTCTAAATAAATATCTCTAAATCTCTAAGCCCGATTCTCATTCTCTCAAATCTACAAGACCTAATCTGAATATTTTTCTTTCGTTAGCGTGAATGATTTGTTGAGTTTAGAATTTTCGTGAAGAAACAAAGAATTTGCCAAATCTTTTGTTCAAGAAATAACGACAATCTTGAAAAATTGAAAAGTGAGAAAACAAAAATCAAAATAATAGATGAAGAAGAATAAATTTGAATCTTACATTTTGAAAAACAATAATTTTTTCAAAAATTTAACTTTTAGGTTTGAAGAGCTAAGATTTGAGAAAAATCAAGAAAAATATAATAAATTAGGTCACCATTTTTGGATGATTGGGTTGGTGGAGAGAAGAGGTAATTAGGGTTCTTAAAAAGTGAAGATTGTTCTTCAAATGAGAAATGGATCGGATATTAACGTTGAAGGGGCAAATTTAATTTTAAAAAATATTAAAAGATGACTAACACACTGTTCTAAGTTGTAACAACAAGCGCACAAGGTTGGTGTTCGGAGGGTTAAAAATAATTCACATCAAATATGTTAAGGGGGTATATAAACCCCCATGTAGTTTAAGTACTACAGTAAATTTCGTGTCAAGTTCATATTTTTATTTTTTATTTTTTATGTATTTTTCCTTAGTTTTGCAATGTTTGGTAGAAGTTTTTTATTAGGTTGAAAAGTCAACATATATGTTTGGTTGATAAGTTTTAAATATTGTATAAAAGTTATTCATGTATTAATTTTATACGGTGTTTGGTTGTCTTCTTTGTAATCTTACATAATTAATACCTGCATAACTTATGAGGGAATCGATGCGTAAGTTATGCAGTATAGAAGGTGGAGTAAATTATGTGGATATTAGTTATACATGTATTAAAAAGATAAATTACACATTTATCCTTGTTAATTTGTTTATAAATCATTTTATTTTTGAAAATGTTACATAACGATTCTATTTTCCCAACTATTTTTGTTTCTTATTTTTTTGGTGTACAAACAACTTTTATTTGTTTTCATTAAAAAAATATATTTATTAATACTATGAATAGGAATGTATAATAATGATAGCGCATATGAACATTATATATTACTGAATATATTCACATATTTAATTATCATGTATTGATTTTTTATTTAGAATGTGAATTTATAAAATATTTATAAATTTGGTAGACTAAAACTGTGCAAACAACACATGCTTCATATTGCTAGAAATTTAAATTATATAAAATAGGATAGTATAATGTACATGTAATAATATTTTATTTTTATAAGCTTTAAACATAAAAAAAAAACAAAGAGAAAAAACCCACATAATTTCTAGTTAAGTGTAGAGAAAATTTCAATCTTTATTTTTTTAAGGGGGAATTTATATTATTTGCTTACTTATTTTATTTGTAAATAATATATATTAATTAATATTAAAATCAATATTAAATAATTAATAATTCATGTAATGTAATCTCTACATAACTAAATAATACCTACCTAACTATATCCTGCAAAACTAATACCTGCATAACTAATATTTGCATAACTAAACCCTGCATAGTTAATACCTGCATAACTTTAACCGCTAACCAAACGACTCCTTAATGCATGCATTAATATGGTTAGAGTCAATTACCCCTCAAAAGTACTTTTACATCTTCTCCACCATAACTGCGAAAGGATACTTTTGTAAATAAATATTTTTATACAATGCATACTATTTTTAATACATCAAACCAAACAATGCATAAAAAATAATCTATGCATAACTAATACAAGCATAACTAATACATGCATAATTAATACACTCTATAATATCATTTTTATACACTCTACCAAACGATTCCTTGAAAGTTTTGAGTCGAGTTCTATTATTCTAACTTTATATTATATTTTTTTCATTGTTTATATTCTTACTTTATATGGTGTACATAGATCCTACCTTCTCGAGACTTTATTGGTAAGATTACATTTATTATGTTATAGTTATTGGAGGTTGAAGATTCATAAACATTTTAATAAGATCTTTTCACTTATAAAAATTCAAATCTTAAAAAAAAAAATTGTTTTGTATCGACTATCGAGTATTACTTGGTTTGTTTTGATTTGAATATTATATTGAAAAATAAATTAAAATAAGAGTTTTGACTAATATCTTATATTTTTATATCTATTAAAATGCTTATTATCAAGAGCTAATTATTCATGATTAACTAACGGTATATGCTTATTTGTCATGGATCATTCTCAGCGTTAAATATTTTTTCTATCTTTCATAATTGTGAAGGTTATTCATCATCTTAGTTGCTTGCTGATTAGTTTTATAGTTATATTTTTAAATAAAAACATATTAATTAAAGATTATTTGATTTAGCTTAATTGAGAATTTCCTAGCATGTTTAATTGCTCTAGACATCAATTCTAGAGAAGATTTATGGACTGTAACAATTGTTTACGCTGGTCTGTTAATAAATCTCATTTAGCACAATAAATAAGTGTGTTTTCTACAATTTTGTCAACTTTATTTTTTCTCTTTTCACACGTCATTTAAGTTTTAGTCTCGTATAATAATTATGATGTTTTATATTCAAATAAGAATGGAGAATTTAATGTGTTCGAACTTTGACTATACAACAATTTCATCTTTTTAGAGGGTTATGATATATGAAAAACAATTTTATCTATTACAGTTTGTATATTTTAAAATGTACGCCATTATAACTGCATTAGAATGTCATGTAATAATGTGAAACACATTCTCTATATTCACTTGAATCAAAATATTAATTTGATTATGATAATAATCGCAATCTTACTTTTTTTTTTTTGGAAATAGCTCATGATAAACTACAAACAAGGAAAAAATCATTTTTCTTAAGTTGCTAGATTGATTGTTTTTTCTTTTTGGTATAATGAGGAGTTTTTATTTTTTTATTTTCTATAAATGATTATTTAAGTACAAAGACTTTCACATAAAGTTTTGACCTTTATTTTAAGCACTGTCATGCATAATGTCTTCATCTAATGTGATCGACGTTGTATCTAAAATATTTGTATAGCTTGATAAAAATATATTTTTAATGATAAGTAACAATATATCCTGTGAAATTCACAAATAAAATTTAAAGAATACCTGCATACCTAAACCCTACATAACTAAACCATGCATAATTGATACTCGCATAACTAAACCCTGCATAACTAATATCTACACAAATAAACCTTGCATAGTTAACTCTAACCAGTAACCAAATAACTCCTTAATGCATGCATTAATATATTAAAGACGCAATTACCCCTCAAAAATACTTTTACATCTTCTCCACCATAACTGCGAAAGATACTTTTGTAGATAAATATTTTTAACAATGCATACTATTTTTAATTGATCAGACCAAATAATGCATAACTAATACACTCTATTGAGTATTATTTTTATACACTCTACCAAATGATTCACTGAATGTTTTGAGTCAAGCTCTATTTTTTTCACTATTTATATTCTTACTTTATATGGTGTATGTAAATCCTACCTTCACGAGACTTTACAAGTAAGATTATATTTATTATGGTAATAATTATTTAATTTATATATGACAATTATAAGAAAAAAAAATCAAATGTTGCAATGAAATTTGGCATTGACCCCTCAAATTAAAAAAATAAGATGATTTTTTTTTTGGGGGGTGGGGGTGGGGGTGGGGGGGATATACGTCTATATTATTGGAGATTGAATATTCATAAGCATTTTAATAAGATCTTGTCACTTATTTTATTCAAATCTTCATTTTTTTTGTTTTGTATTTAGTATTGCTTGGTTTGTTTTTATTTGAATATTATATTTAAAAATAAATTAAAATAAGAGTTTCGATTAATATCTTATATTTTTACATCGATTAATAAAATATGATTAACTCATCATTATTTTAATAATTCTTGTTCAAATGTTTGAAAAGGGGTTAGATAATCCTAAGACCCTCTTTATTTACTTTGATCTCAAACTAGAAATCACAAGTTGAGACTGAACAAAATTAATTAATAATAGTTTGAGAAGTTAACCTCATTTATCATATTCAAACTAGAAATAGAAACTACATTGAGACGTATATGGTACTTTAATACTCTTTAACTTGATTGGCAAATAATCGACGAAGATTATATAAAATTATTATCAAGAGATAATTACTCATGATTAATTAATGGATCATTCTCCGTGTTAGATAATTTTTCTATCTTTCAATTCTTGAGTTCTTTTTAACTGTGAAGGCTTATTTGATTTAGTTTAATTAAGAATTTCCTAACATGTTTAATTGCTTTAGACATAGTTCTTATGGAAAATTTATGGATTGTAATGATCGTTTACGCTGGCCCGTTAATGAATCTCATTAGCACAATAGATAAATGTGTTTTCTACAATTTTGTCAACTTTATTTTTTTTCTTTTCACATGTTATTTAAGTTTGTCTCGTATAATAATTATGATATTTTATATTCAAATAAGAATGAAGAATGTAATGTGTTCGAATTTTAACTATACAACAATTTCATCATCTTAGAGGGTTATGTTAAATGAAAATCAATTTTATATATTTCAATTTGTATATTTTAAAATGTACACGATTATAATTGTATTAAAATATCATTTAATAATATAAAACACGTTCTCTACATTCACTTGAATCAAATTTTTAATTTGATTATGATAATGATAGCAATCTTACTCTTTTTTTGTTTTGTGAAATAGTTCATGATAAACTACAAACAAGGAAAAAATAGTTTTTCTTACGTTGCTAGATTAATTGTTTTTTCTTTTGGTATAATGAGGAGTGTTTTTTTTTTTTAAAATAATTATTTAAGCACAAAGACTTTCACATAAAGTTTTGCTAAATGCATAATGTCTTCACCTAATGTGATCGACGCTGCATCCTAAATATTTGTATAGCTTGGTAAAAATATATTTTTAATGACAAATAACAATATATCTCGTGAAATTCACAAATAAAATTTAAAGAGAGTAAAATGTACACAGATCATATATATTATGGAGATAAAGAACTATTTTCAAATAATCATCGACTCGAATACGACATATCAAAATACATTATGAAAAAAGACAACGACGGAAAGAAACCGACATTGGAGAAAACCTAAGCAATTAATAAGGAAACAGAAACAACCACATGCGATAACCTAAACACATTAATCTTTTACCCTAATACGCGATTTTCATATTCTCTATCTAAAATTACGTACTAGGTAACCTAAAAGTACGCCCATATCTTGTCTAATTTTCTCTTTCCAAAATTTTTTTGACCTACCGCTAGAAATGAATTTTGAAACTTAATAAAACTAGTAAATTAATAAACTATTGCAATACAAATAATTAGAGTTTTTTTTTCTTTTTCCAAAAAAACACAAAATTAAGACATGGTATATGGACATTTCATCACAAAATGGAGAAAATGCCACGTATCTCAAAATTCCAATTGGCGGACTTGAAATTCAGAATTAGACTAAAATTAAATGAGACTCCATAATTCCGCCCCTTAGCGGGATTCTCTTTACTTTTTATTTTCCAACAACGAAAGCTCTCCATAAATTCAACCCTTTAAATTTACACCATTTATCATCTTTCCAAAAAAGAACAAAAATAAAAAATATATAAACCGAAAAGAGCCCATCTGTATTTCTATACTGGAAAAAAAAAGAAAAAGCTCACTTGTTCTTCTAGGGTTTCACAAGATCTCTTTTGCCTCTGCAAAACACGAACGAATTGCGATTTCTAGGGTTTCGATTTGTGTTTGTTCGGGTGTTTGATGGTCTGAGGAGTGATTTGAGGTTATAAATCTTGAATTTTTCTGGAAGATTTTGAAGAGAGAAAGGAAACGATGGCGCCTTTTGATAAAGAGCTTGAAGAGCAGATTGCTGTTGCTGGGAACAAGCTGATTGAGCCTCCTTCTTCACTTGAAGAACTCCTCCGTTTGCTTGACGTAAGCATTTTTTGTTTATCTTTGTTATTTTTATTGTGAATTCTGTTTTAGAATAATCGTTATGATATTTTTTTTTTTGATTTTTATGTTTATTTTTTTTTGGTATCTTGAACTATTTCATACCATTTTTTGTTACTTCGAATTGTCTTAGATGTTTGTTTAAGTGATTCTCGGGTTGAGTTTCTGTTTTTGTATGATGCTCCTCTTTACTTTAGAGCTAATTAGGGCTAGATTCAAAGAATAAAACTTGGAAGGCTACAAAATAATTGAACTATGTGTTGACTCCAGGGCATTGAACCTAAGCATCCCACATCTGGGAGATATGTGCACACCCTTGACCGGTGACCTCTGCTCTCGGTTGTGTCAAAGGGTGTTCAAAATTCTATACATACAAATAAAAATTAGTATTTAAGGCTAATGGTGTTCGGCTGATTACCCTAGCGCCGCCGCAGCTCTGCCCTTGTTGATTACCCTAGCGCCGCGCAGCTCTGCCCTTGTTGATTACCCTAGCACCGCTGTAGCTCTGCCCTTGTTGATTACCCTAGCGCCGCCGTAGCTATGCCCTTGTTGATTACTCTAGCACAGATGTAGCTCTGCCCTTGTTGATTGCTCTAGCTCCGCCCTTGTTGATTACCCTAGATCTGCCCTTGTTGAACTGTTATCAACTTCTAATTTATTTTGGTAAGGAAGTAAAGGTTATAAACTTTTCTTTTGGTTGAAAGCTCAACTTTTATTCAACCAGTATGGAAATAGTACACAATTAGCTATTCTAATTCCTCACTCTTTTACAATCCTCATTAAGCTAACTCTATCAGTTTTCTACTCTACAATTCTAGCTATCTGTCTAATCTTTGAAGCCCCCCCCCCCAAAAAAAAAAAAAAACACACACACACACACAGAGACATTTGGTCTGGTGTTGTCCTTTTGTGTGAAGTTGGGGGATGATTCCTTTGGCTCTATGCTTGTATTCCTGCTGGTGTTGTTGAAATTTTCTAGCATTCTGCTCAATCCAGACATGGTAAATGCAAGCATTGAACAGCCAGCCTAGCACCTGTAATTCTGCTTTCCTTTGTTTCACCCTGTGCGTCAACTATTGGATCTAAGCCTCCCAATTTTAGTTATTCAAAATATGATCTAAAAAGCCCTTCTTGATTGCTAACAGCATTACAATATCTTCACAAGTTAGTGGTAGGTCTACACACACACCTGCCTCCCTTGACCCCACTTATGGGATTACAGTGGTTATGTTGTTGTCGTTTCTCTTTCTTGTGATGTATACGATGTTATCTCCCAGGACAGTATTTTAATTCTACTCTATATAGTGCCCTTGAATACTGTTATTAGCTTTTGATTTATTTTGATAATGAGGTAGAAGCTGACAACTTTTGTTTATTCTAAATATGATTAAAAATCTTTCTTTATTTGTTATCCTCCACCCTGGATGATTGCCATATGTTCTAGTCTACACTTAATTAATTCTTCCTTTCCACTTGTTTGATGCAAGTCCTTTACTATTCTTCAAATTTAATTCTTAATGGCCTACCCGCTGTTCCAGTTTGCCATTGAGTTGAGCTATCCTGCTTAATGAAAGTACTGCTTTTAAAATGCATGCCTTTCCTAGTGTTTCTTTTAAATTTATTTTGATATTTTTTGTCTCTGCCTATTTGGAAATATTTTGGCACATCTGTTTTATAAGGAATTTCTGTATCTTCATATGGTGCCTGCTGGTAATTTTTCATTTTTTCCTGTTAACTGGCAGACTCTGTTTAGTGAGTCTGGTTTAAACTATCTTGAAGCATTATGGTTTGTATTTAGTGAGTCTGGTTTAAATTATCTTGAAGCATTATGGCTTGCAATTGATGGGCATTGCCACTAGGGCCACCCTCTTTTTTCCAGACCCCCCGTGGGATGTGGAATATTACTGGGTATGTTGTTGTATGTGATGTATACATCAGTCGCAATTTTTTGTTTGGGCCCTAGACTTTTGTGGTTTGCTTGTCAGACATATGAGTATGTCCATAGTTAAAATAATTTGAACAGGATGTAGTCGGTGTAATCTTGACATCTCCTGGTGGAGCTTTTTATTTTTGATAATTATTCAAACGACGGTATCTGAAAATTCCAGAGAGATAATTGGGTTGGCGGGTAATAAGTGCAACATTCCTTTGATATGATAAGTGCCTGACAGCCTGACAATTTGTAGGAAAGGGAAAATGAAAAAAATGGAAGAAGTAATATATACTCTTGGCAATCTCTGGGTTTTAAATAACAGTCAATATTTATGCTGCAAGATAGTAAGGCTGTGGGCGTGCTGTGTGTTTTCCCCTGTGAGGCTCTTCTGGCAGTACTTGAAAATCCCGTTGGCTTTTCCTAGAGGGTTTCTCAAGGAACAGAGTATGGTCAATATTAGTTTTCTTTCTGAAGTGGTGATTTTCCTATGCAAATGGTTTATTGATTTAACCCCCCATCTTAATTGAGAAGCCACAATGCAATAAGTTTCCTTTTGTTTTGTCAAAAAAAAAAAAAAGTTTCCTTTTGTGGGTGTCTTTCCCTAGTCAAAAGTTTATATGCATTGATTTGTATTTAACAATCTCATAAATTAATTGTCATTTTAGTTTTTAGAGAAAATCTGACAGTGCATCTTCATATTGCTGTTTAAAGAACGATAAACAGTAGTAAATTTTTTGAAGGTGGCCAGCATGTCCTTAATGCTGAAGAATACAACTTTACCAATGTTAATAAAAAAGAACTTTAAACAGTAACAGATACAAATTTGGAATCATGAGTTTCCTGGTATTTCCTTGATAACATGCAGATGCAGACCACCTATTCTGGTGATAAAAATGAGACTTTATGAATGTGCCAAATTACGTCCTTTAGATTATTGTTTAGAAGATTATGGTTTGTGTGATTTTATGCTGCCATAATTCTTTTGGGAAAATACAAAAACCTTTAGCCTGTGTGGATAAAATTGGGGCCAGCTAATCGTAATCACTTCATTGATGCGTGAGACTCTATGAGGTACCTTAACATGATCTGTAGTAAAGAGGATCAAGTTGGCCCTTGTTTTTCCCCTTCTCTTTTAAGTGGGTCATTGACTTCTAGATAGGAGATCCTTTTTCTTCTAAAAAATTGTTTGGAATTTTACCATGCAGTAGTATGGTTGGTTACATGGAGAAAAGAAAAAGCTAGAGTTTTTTGAACTTAAGGAAAAACAATGTAGTTAATCATGGGCCGAAGTTTATATTCTTGCTTAGTTTTAGAGGTGGAGACTTGGTTGACTTAGCAGGTCCTTTACACTTGCTGACTTTTTTTTTTTTTGGATGTACTCTTTCCCATCATTACGGATATTTCGTACATTACCCATCTATCAATAGATACTGTTGGTATAATCAAACAGAAGTTATTGTGACTGTTTGTTTTGGCAGATTTTGGGTTTTACTGTTAATTTTGCAAGTAACATATAATGTTTCATTCGCTGAAACTCATGCACGGTCTTTTTCTTGCCTAATCTTAATATACTTTTGGTTTTGTCTGCTTTAAGCAAGTAGAGTCTTCCCTGTCTAAGGTGGAGCAGTCACCGGCGAAATCAATGCATGATGCACTTTCTCCATTGATGAAAGCATTGGTTGCAAATGATCTCTTGAGGCATTCTGATGTTGATGTGAAGGTTGCAGTTGCTTCGTGTATTAGTGAGATAACTAGAATTACTGCACCAGACGCTCCATATGATGACGACAAAATGAAGGTATGAGAAATCTGCTTTCTCATTCTTCTTCCTTCTGTCAGTCCTTCAATAACATTCCATTTGTTTGATACAGGATATCTTTCAATTAATTGTGTCGTCTTTTGAGAATCTGGATGACCAGTCTAGCAGATCTTATAATAAGAGGGTGATGATCCTTGAGACAGTGGCCAAGGTCAGGTCATGTGTTGTCATGCTGGATCTAGAATGTGATGGGCTCATCACTGAGATGTTTCAGCACTTCCTTAAAGCTATAAGGTATTTACCAATATATCGTTTCAACAGTTATATTGTTTCTATAATGTTTGGTTTCAGATTTCTTTATCAAAAAGTTTTTGGTTTCTGGTATGTCATGTTTCTTTAATGCCAACCTTGATTTTTGTTTGATTAAGGCCTAACTTGGATTGTTCTTTTAGACTTAACCATGGTTTTAGAGAATATATCTGAATTAATAATAGCTCACATTCCGTTGAAATGTGATTCAGAGTTATGTGATTGTGAGCTTCTCATGTCTGGTTATGTTTTTTAGTGGAGCTTCTAGTTAAGAAGTTTTCTTTCCAACCACGTGAAATATAATTTACAAGCTAGGCGCTTCTTTCAAGTTCTTGAATTTGCATGGATTTGAGATTATATCTGAGCAGGGTTACTTGTTCTGTTTTTTTATATCCAATTTGCTAAACCTTCAGGAGTTAATTGAAATGATTACTCCTAGCTCTTAAAAGATATTTTTTACTGAATAAGTTATATGTCAGAAATACAGCATTGTTTGAAGATATTTAATTGGTAATTCACCAGCATGAAAAATTCTCAAAAAAATTTGGGTTGAAAGTTTTCCCTGTGGGTATTTCTCTAATTTTATTGTTGAAACAAAATGAACTTCTGGGAACATCTAATCTGTTGAACATGTTTTTCTTTTCCTCCAGAAAATATTTAGAAGCTTATCCAAAAGTTTGTTACGCGCCCTTGGTAGCTATATATAAAACAGTAGCAAGTTGAAAGGTTTTGCATCTAAAAGATATTCAAACTTGAATGGGTGTCATGCTTTTTTTCCCAACAGTGTACATCAACTTGGGAAAACTTACCCCTCTGTCAATACATTCATAACCATGTTTGCTCTACTGCTCACTTTTGGATTGATAGTGGACTTGTTAATGAATTACTTGCTGCACTGGTTTAACTGGATGATGCTTGATTAAAATCTGTCAAATAGATGGGTAATGTTGATTATGCAATACTGTGGTGTATGTTCTCTACCACATGTAAGGCTCTTGATTTTTCTTATTATTTTGCATGCTAATTCCTATTGAACATTTTAGTTTGTAATAGTTAATGTGTTGTTCATTCGTTGACTTTCACTTTCAGAGAGGATCACTCTGAAAATGTTTTTTCATCCATGGCAACAATCATGACTCTTGTGCTGGAAGAGAGCGAAGAAGTATCCTTGGAATTGCTTACCCCTCTATTGGCTAGTGTTAAAAAGGACAATGCGGTATGTTGTGGTTGAAGAGATGATATTCTTTTCCTATTTTATACCTCTTAGGTCTCTCTAGTCTTGTGATAGTGCTAAATATTAATACTTCTGTTTCAGGAGGTCACACCAATTGCTAAAAGGTTGGGAGAGACAGTATTTGCAAACTGTGCTGCAAAGCTTAAGCCTTACTTGCCTCAAGCAGTAGAATCATTGCAAATCTCCTTAAATGAGTACAATAAGATTGTTACTTCAGTGTTGGAAGGGACTCTTCCAGCTGTTGATGGTATTAATGACAGTGCTCCTAAGGACCAATCGGTTAGTGAACCTTTTCTTCTAAGTTATACTGTGTCTGAACTTCTGCTGCTGGACTACCATCTGTCTAGATGAATATTAAGTCTGAAGTCACATTTACATGTTCCTGCATAGTCTATGGAGTCTAAGATAATAACCCTTTCTCGTGTTTAAGTTGTGGGTTGAGCTAATATATGCTGGCTTGATAGTGGTGATGCTGTGTTGATGTTCATCAAGTTAAAACGTCTCTTTCCTATCCCTGTTTAAACCCTTATATGCATTTGCTCGTGTGTGTAATAGAGGACCACACAGGTTGTCAGTTTCTTTCCGAACAGTACTTGTGCTTCTTCCCTTGTTTGCGCTTTGCTTCAATTTTTCCATGCATGGAGACTGACTTGTTGGAATAGTATAATTCTCGATGTTTCCCCCAAGAAATGAGCCTGATTACAACAAATTTCATCTGTCTGTATTTGTCCATATTTACAGACACGGTTACTGCTGAAATTCTGCTGTTTTATTGGAAGATATCTAGATATTCTGCATTCAGAATGATAGTTAATATCTCTCTTATTTGCATTGAGAAAGGATATTTATTTATGCATGGCTCTTGGTGAAAGACGGGGCTGCGAAGCATGCCCAATTTTTTCTGTTTAGTCATATTGAATGTGGCCATTTCACTTGTTATAATGATTGACCATTTGGTTATATGTCATTTTAAGCTATATATGTTTGTCAGAAGAAAAATCGACTTTGTTGTTTCCCATGTCAAACTGTCACACATCAGGAATTGAAAGCCATTTTTTCCTTTTGTCAATGTTATTGGTTCTGACCTGATATTGTTGCAATTTTTTTTTGCACAAGAATGACTTGGAAGGTCTGGTGCTATTTATTACTGCAGACAATGTAAATTACCCTTATACCCCCACTCTAAGGATTTGGTATTGATGTTTTTTTAGGTCACTGAAGTCAAGTTGGCTGAACTTCCAGAGGCTGCTCAGGCAACTCAGGTCTGAGGCTTTGGATAACTTTCTTTAGTAATTTTCCCAGAACTTTTGTCTTAACTTTGTTTTATATTGCCTCTGAATCCTTATAACATTTAGGATGGTGGAAGCAAAGTGGGTCCAGCATCTTCAGGCGAAGCAGTCCAGGCATGTAGTTTGTATATTTTCTAGTTGTTGTTGGACATAAAACTTGCAAAATAACGAAATATTATTTGCATGTCAATGTTTGTGTTACAAATTTGTTCACCATCTGAACTCCACCTGTAATGGGTTCTCTTATAGAACTTCAGTTTTTCCTCAAGTGAAATTTTAAAATTGCAACTTCATTGTTGTTCAAATTCAATATCAAATACTCATATTTTCATCTTTAACTAAATAATTTCTGAAGGGCCAGTTTCTTGTGTTGGTAAATCAATGAAAAACACCGTTAGGAATGAGCAATGTCTTTGATATCTGTACTGGATGGTGTAGAGTTGGATTGAACATGTTAGCACAATGGTATGCTTATGGCGGGCAATCTCTGTTTGCTGACTGTCAGTTAAAGGTATTTAGTTGGAAACTTTTCTTGTTTGTTCAGATGGCTGAGAGCGGAAGGGATGAGGCATGTTCGGAAGATATTGATCCTGCTGTGAATGGATCTCCCAAATCAATCACAAGCAATGGTGTTAGTTTGGAGAATGTGAGATTGGCTTCTGAAACAGAATCGCTGATGAAGGCTGGAGATCATGATGAGGTGGATCTCCATGATGCTTCAAAGATACCATCTGAATCTGATGATTCAAGGGTTGAAAAGTCTACAAAGTCGGAGCCCAAGTCTACGAAGTCAGAGCCCAAGTCAGAGCAACCTTCTAAGAAAAGAGGAAGGAAGACAATCTCTTCAATAAACTCAGCAGAATCTTCTCACCAAGCTGCTGAAGGAAGTGGAAAAGAAATTGAGAAGCTTCAAGATCATCAGAATGATCAAAACAAAGATGACCATAGTTCAGCTTCTGAAGATCCAGTGGTTGAGCAGTCCAATCTGTTGGAGAAGGAACCAGAAACTAATCAACACTCTGCACCCAAAGAATCTGAGGAGGAAGTTGTGGATGTTGCTCCTCCATCCCCAGGTCAGAGCCTTCCTGAAGAGATTGCACTGACGAAGGGTGGTCTCCCAATGGAGGACAGCTTAAATCAA
This sequence comes from Solanum sitiens, assembly GCA_016801875.1. NCBI lineage: Eukaryota > Viridiplantae > Streptophyta > Magnoliopsida > Solanales > Solanaceae > Solanum > Solanum sitiens. The sequence goes on along the minus strand of JABWTJ010000465.1, from coordinate 77,230 downwards.
GAAGACGGTGAGTCTAAGAAGGAATTTGAAGCTGGAAGTGACTTGGAAGAAAAGCAGGTGAGGCGCCCTTTGAAGAAGACTCCTTTAGAACCTTGTCGTAAGGAGAAAGGTGGATCTACCAGTGATACCGAGGCTAAAAAGCAGAAGCAATCGGGTAAGAAGGTTGATACCAAAAATAAGAGTCAGGTTGGTCCATCTGCGAGAAATAAGGAAGATAGCAAAAAACGTGGACATGGAAAAGCTAGTCAGGTAAAAACTTACTAAATCTTTTAGTTAATATGATGTTCAATAATTTATTTCCTCTCAGTGTAAATTCATCTCCCTATTGGACCACCAACGTGTCCATGTACGTCTTATCAGCAGTCAATTCACTGTGCAGGAGACGTTGCCTTCAGAAGAGTCTCCCGATTGCTCTGTTAAACATGATGAAGATAACAAAGAGGAAATCCCGAGGACCACTACAAAGAGAAAGCGTTCTTCAAGCAAGGGCAGGGTAAGCATTGTACATTATTGATTTCATGTATAATGCACATTTTATTCGAGATAGTATTTTGATGTGCTATGCACTTTTTCCTGTTTCTGTAATTCTTACAACTGAGCTTGTTCGATTTTACTTCCGGGTACTTGCCAAGACCCCACCATGTCTGTCTCATCAGTTGTTATTTCGTTGTGCAGGGGAGTAGGCAAGTTGTGCAGAAGAGTGTGCCTACGCCCGAGTCTCCCGACAATTCAACTAAGCATATAAGCGATGAAGATGAGACTGACACAAGTGCAAAGAAAAAACCTTCTTCAGGCAAGGACAGGGTAAGAATTTCAAATTACTGTTCATTTTGATAAAAAAATTCTGTTCATGTTTTCCCATTTTATCCTGGGCTTGTTTTGATACTAATGCTCTATTGTTCTGTGCTATGATGCTTCTATTTTGAACTTGAAAATTGATTTTAGTTGATCATTTCTTCCACTTGATGATATTATTATAAAAGCCAATAGTGGTTATATAGAAAGTTTGTAGCAAATTACCATTTGTTGCGACAAGTTTAGTGCTAGTATACTTCTGTTATTGAAAATAGTTTTTTGCGTGTTTTTAACAGGGCATTACTGCCTTATTTCTCCTTCTGTCCTCTTCTGTGTTACTGACATTCTTAGTCACTTATATTTGATTGCTCGTGTATATTTAATGCACTAAGGAAGTTATCTTGACGGACTGCTTAGGCCCTACAGTACTCCTGTGTGATTAGTCGGTGGTTTGCGCCGCTATAATGCTATTACTTGACAGGTAACAGAGACTGTGCAATGTGATAAGAACCTGGTTGGTAAAAAGATCAGAGTTTGGTGGCCATTAGATGAACTGTAAGTGCTCATCTTCTTTTATGCTGTGGAACAATTTTTTTCCTTCCTCATTCTTGACATGATAGTTTGGAATTACTGTTATTTTGAGTTCACTGTATCTGAGAAAGTTTCCAGTTCTGTATTAGTTGGGATAATTTTTTATCTGATTTGTCGTCACAGATTTTATGAAGGGACTGTTAGCAATTATGATTCTTCAAGGAAGAAGTTCACAGTGAGTGCAGTTTGTTTTCTGTTTCAAGAAATGGGATTGTTCCCTTGATATAACACTCATATGTTTGATTAAATTGTTTCTTATTAGGTTGACTATACTGATGGAGAGACAGAAAAATTGAATCTCTTGAAGGAACGCTGGGAACTTGTTGAAGATGATAATATGTCAGAAGAGGTTAGTTACCGACTATATTTGCATTTATTATGGTTATGTTTCTTTGATACATAAGTATGCATTTGTTGACAGGAGCAAGTAGCCAATGCTGATGCAGCAGCTTCGGAAAGGTAAGCCTGGCCATTAATCACCGTCTTCTTTATTTGGTTTTGAAGCATTTATTTTCACCTGAAGATGCTTTACTCGATTTGAGCCAAGTGATCTGAATTGTCTCCCTTTGTGAAACCCTTTTACATTTTTTCATCTACAAGTGTCTGTTTAGCATTATAACCACTTGTTAGTATGTCTCAACCGAAGAAACAACAGAAGATTCTTATTGCTGTGTTGTGCTATATTTGTGTACCTTTGATGTTTTTTGGGTTTGATATCTTTGTCCAGTCTATTGCTTCATTTTTTTGTGTGATACATGCAATGCTATCAAAAGCAAAAAAAGCAATTTCTTGATTTCCTTGTTCTGTTTCCAAATATTCTGCTAACTGTAGGAGAAGTGGTAAGTACGTTGATATGAGTGGTAGTGATTTCCTTTATTACATGGAAATTCTTCTTCGATGAGCAAAGTGAAACCAATACTCAATTTGATGTTTGTACTCATTGTGTTATTAGATTATAATATTTTTGTAGTTGCGATGTACTTTTAACATTCATTCTATTCATTGTGTTAGGTAAAGAAAGGACAGAAATCTTCTAAGTGAAGTTAGCAGTATGACTATTCTTTGTTTAACTTTTGACTCTGTTTTTGATATGTCAGTCATAAGAAGAAAAAACCTAGGAATGCTGAACCATCACCAAAGCACGAAATGGATGCTTCACCTAAAAGGTTGGTATAATCTCCTTAACCATGTGTTTGTGTGACATATTAACATGACGTTTTGAAGGCCTAATGGTACCAATGGTTGGGTTCTTTTTGCAGCAAGTCAAAAGACGCGACAGCTAAGTCTGGACAGAAATCCAAGGGTAAACTCAACTTGAAGGATGGCACCTCAAAATCTGCTGCGAAAACTGATGACACAACCAGCAGCAAGTCTGGGGCTCAATCCAAAAGGAGCACTGGCAAATCAGTTGATACTGAAAAGCCATCTGCCAGGTCTAAAGATGTTAGTAGTAGTACTCCCAAATCCAAGTCCAAGCAAGATGCTCCATCAACAACTGCCAACAAGTCCAAGCAAGAAACAGTTAAAGCTGCCAACAAGTCCAAAACCAAAACCCCCCAAAGTGGTGGCAAGTCCGGTGCCAATGGTACGGAGAAGCTAAAATCTAGTTCGTCAAAGGTTAAAGAGAGTGGGAATCAGAAGGAAAAAGCAACTAACTCAGCAAAAACCCCTGATGGCAGCACCAAGGAGAAACTCTCTAGTGCATCAAAGGAACGGCAGAGTGAGCCAAAGAGTGGAAAGAAGCGTGCGAGGGGGAAAAACTGATTATTTGTTGCACATTTTGTAATAGTGGAGCTGCTCTTGTAGTGCCTACTTACATTCTTGGACCCATTGCGGCTCATTGAAGAGGCTATGGTGGCTACTATTCCTTGTGTGCTATTGCTGTTTGGCAAAATCTAGGGTTGCAGCTTGCAAATGCCTGTCATAGCTTTTTGGTTATGGTGGTGCTAGGTTTCTGGATAGTTTTTTTTTTCAGTTTAAATCATATTGTTAGAGATGTAATTGGTTAGATTTATCATTTTGGTTGCTAGTTGTATTCACTTTTATTACTTTTAGCCCTATTAGCATAGGAAGGAGATACTCTGTTGATGAGGATTTTATGGATGTGAGTTGGATCATAAATTACTATCTCTTCTCCTTGCTGCTGGTATTCTGAATCAGTCTACTTGAGTAATTACAGGTTCAGACGTTGCTTGCCTGATGGTACGTAGAGAGAGTCTACAATCTACTCATCTTCCTGTCCCAGTTCATGTGGACATTGTTTGATTGAGTATTGATTTGTTTGAATAACCCCTCACTCCGCCGGAGTGAATTCTTTCCTGCAGGATTTAGGGATTCTCGTCTTCTGCTCATATTGTCTCCTATGGTGATGGATTGATATGGGGCTTTTTGCTTCGTGCCTATTCATTTCCACTTGAACCGTTCAACGAATGTTGTAACGATTCAAAGGAAAATCTCCTGGATCAGCACTAGTCAACTTATGGGGTGTTACATACCCTGCAGACAACAACTGCAGCAGTCACTAGTTTGGTCTCCTACCCAAGGAAATAGGTGTCAAATCTTGTTGCAGCAGTCACCAGTCTGGTCCCCTACCCAAGGAAGTAGGTATCAAATCTTGTTCGTTAAACAAGTTGTAAATGTTTATGGGCAATAAATTATCTACATGGGTAAATTTGGGGTGTTACATACCCTGCAGACAACAACTGCAGCAGTCACTAGTTTGGTCTCCTACCCAAGGAAATAGGTGTCAAATCTTGTTGCAGCAGTCACCAGTCTGGTCCCCTACCCAAGGAAGTAGGTATCAAATCTTGTTCGTTAAACAAGTTGTAAATGTTTATGGGCAATAAATTATCTACATGGGTAAATTGTTACAAAATATAGAGGTTACACCAAAATTTTGGTTTTATCGTAAAGATACGTTGAATGTACGCAACTATCCTTTAATCTTTTGATCTTACATATGTCACATGAAGAGTTGAAACTAAAAAAATTACTAAAAAGAGAAAGAAACATTCTTTTTGGAACGAACTTACAAAAAAAAAAAAATTAAATGGAAGGAGTATATTTTTTTTATAGCACTATATAAAGTTTGTGGTATTGGTATGAAACTTAAAGAGTAGTGTGGTTAAGTAGACAACTTGGAAATAATCGCGAATTAGGTGGTGGGCATTAAATGGTGTTAACAAGTTAGCGTTTTTGAGAAAAACTTTAAAGGCTATTGAAGAAAAATGTTTATTCCCTCCGTTCCAATTTACTTGTCAAAATTTTCCTAATTTGATTTTTTTTTTGTCGTTTTTAACAAATCAAGTAAAGATAAAAAAAAAATCCTATTATGCCCCGAATTTATTAATATTGAATTAATATTTTTAAAAAATGTAGTGAGTAAATATGTTTGTAACCCTATCAATTAATAGAAATAAGATGATAAGCTCACTATACAAATCATTATTTTCTTAACAAATATGTATGTCAGAATTTGACAAGTAAATAGGAACAAAGCGTGTAGATTCCCTTACAAAAGTAGCAATTGAAGTGTTAGGTGTGTCTAAAGGTCTAGGACATTCGAACGCATAAAAAGAACTAAAGAGGGAGGCTAAGAAAAGATTTATGAGAACAACTAAGAGATAATGATTTCAACAAGATGAAGTACATTAAAAGATGATTTTCAACATGCGTTAATAGGAATTAGGAGCAATGAGGTCTAGGAAAGGAGTGCCTCCACACGTCCATGCATGATACAAATTTTAGTTGCACTCTTAGACATGAAATTTAGGGCCTCCACACGTTAATTTTAAATACTTGGTACACTCATTTATTCAAAAAGAAAACAACTATGAGATTTACCTATATGTGTATATATATATTTGTATTTCTTATCCACTTGATTAAAGTTTATAACTAGTACTACTATTTTCCAAATTAAATCCATTGATCCTATACCCAATTAGAAAGTATTATGTTGTTAAACGAAAAACAGATAACAAGTCTGAAACTCTCTGTTGTTGCTTCTTATAATAGACGCAACAAGTTATTTGGATTGACTTATTTTTACCATTTTAGCTTAATACTAAGTGCTTATAAGTACTTTACTAAGTTGTCCAAAACAATCCAGCAGTGCTTAGAAGCTGTTTTGGCTTTAAAACACTTAAAATAAGTCAATCCAAACAAATTTCGAACTTTAATGCTTGCTAATCACTTTTTAGTTCAGCTAAAATTCATACATAATCCACAAAGTAGAAACAGGGAAAGGGTCTGTAAACAACCATGGTTAACATACACAAAACCACAAATGCTTGAGACATCCTACTCCCAAAATATAGCTTTAGCAGATGCTAATTGTATGACCTTTCTGCCCATGTTTCCAAGATTCCACCTCTGGGATAAGCAATGCTACCAGGGTTACAGGAACTTTAGCATTTTAAGGACATATATTAAATAAGCATTTACAAATCCGACGTTCATCCACCATAGAAAATAAAAGACCTCCACGTTCCAAATTACACCATGCGATGCAAAATTGTATGTGAGATGCAGGTATCACCAACATGAGTTGCTCTAACAAAACTGAGGTCTGAGAAGGAAAACTTGCCATTGATGATTGCACCAAAATTTGCAAGGGAACCATGATGTAATCTCACGTAAAGAGACTTTAAGCAAGGGACTCATGCACTTTTCGAGAAAGCTCCAGCAGCAAACAGAAGATTTCTTCGTGAAAACTGCTCACAGAGTATAACATGCAACTTTTAGAGGATCCAATAATAAAACCACAGAAAGAAGCAAGCATAACAATTCTTACGTGCAAAGCATAGACTGGTGTAGCTTTGGTAGGTAGGGTCTTCAATAACCGAAGTCTATTGTTACCTCCAGATTTGCTGTTCAATAGAGAGAGAGAGAGGGGGCTGGTATTAGCAGCAATCTAAGAGAAAACAAATGCCACAGTACATGTCTGCTTCATTAGTACTTACTTCTCTTCTTTTAGTGGCGCTCTGGTGCTTGTGGTTACATCCCATAATTTTACAGTGCAATCAGCAGAGCCCGATGCAAGAAGTGAACCTTCACCACTGAAATAAGACAAAAAAGCTTCAAATATAATATATATTCAATGAACTTCATACTCTAAGTGCATCTCTGAGCGTACACAAAGTAAACGTTAAGTTCATTTCTTTCCCTACCTAAAAGCAAGTGACCACACACAGGAGGAATGACCGGTCAAAGGAGTAATACAACGTCCACTTGAGAGATCCCACATCATGACTGTTCCATCTTCATCACCGGATGCCATATATCGACCATCAGGAGACATTGCCAATGATAGGATCATACTCCTATGACCAATGAAAATTCTGACACAGTCGCCGCTCTGGACGTCCCACAAGCGTACAGTTTTGTCGCTTGATCCGGTTGCAATGTAATTGCAATTTGCATGCCATCGCACACACTACATGATGAATTTAACATGCTCTCAAATATATGTCAATTGAAAGGAACTTGCAAGAAATCTAAGTAATTGAAAATTTCCATGCCAAATTGCAGAGCAAATGAACAGTTCTATAACTATTTATTATACTTGGATCATTTAATGATAGGTTGTGAAATTCATTATGCTAGAAACTTTGAATGATATCATTCAATTAACTGTACTTTTTAATCCAAAATCAAAAAATACCCTGATATGGTTATGGTAAGTGCATTTTATTAGTGCCCAATCTCTCCAGATAAAATATTCAACCTTCAATCTTTTTAGTAAAGCATGACGACTTGTTTGGAATTAAATAAAAACAAATATTAGTACTTAATGTGGGATTACACTAGATATGTATCTCTGATATGCTGTATAGAACTTAACCTTTTCTTCCAAAATTAGTCGTCACAAATGGGACATAGGTACAAAATAGGTAAGGCCTTCCCAAATTGATCCAAGTTAAAAAAAAGTTACTCTTCCCTATGCGCTCAGGCTCTCCAAAATTATTTCCGCAATCGTGTCGGATCCTTCAAAAAAACATAACTATTTTGGGAGGATCCAAAACACACTCGTCGATATTTTTGAAGAGTCCAAGCAAAATAGCTCTTCGCTGACTTATAAATAATCCTAATTATCAAGTTACTCGATATTCATGGTAACAGTTAACTTTTCCATTCCATTCCATTTTAAGGGGTCGTTTAGTAGAGTGTATAAAAATAATGCTCAATAGAGTTTTTTAGTAATGCTTGTATTAGTTGTGCTTGCATTAGTTATGAATAGATTATTTCTTATGCATTGTTTGGTTTGGTGTATTAAAAATAATATGCTTTGTATAAAAATACTCATTTCCAGAAATATCCTCCACAATTATGGTGGAAAAAGATGCAAAAGTGCTTTTGAGGGATAATTGGATCTTTAACCAGGCTAATGCATGTACTAAATCCCTTTGGATTACTAATACCATGTACTAAATCCCTTTGGATTACTAATACCAAGAAATCCATGGTATTAGACTATTAGTAATACACTCCTCAATACACAATAGAGTATAACTAATAGTTATACACAACATGAAAAAGTGTACCAAACAAGGGACTACTAATACACACAGCTAATGCATGCATTATTTTTACTAAAACCCTCTACCAAATGACCCTTAACTGATTTAAATTAGTGCAGAGAACTTCGAAATAAAGATTGGAAGGATTATCATATTGGAGTTAAAGACACACTAAATTAACAATTCACGTGAAATGTGGATTGTTGGTGAAAAGATATTGAATTAAAGCCAAAAGAAAGAGTTACATTCAAAGTAACAGTTAATGAAGTGTGGACTGTTGTTGAGAAGATACCAAATCAAAGCTAAAAGAAACATTATACTCTCCATCTGTCCCATTTTATATGACATGTTTGACTGGGATGGACTTTAAGATGTTATTTAAACTTATCAAATGTATTAGCAGTAGTTTAAGAAAAGAACTAAATTGATAGTCGAAAAGTTAAGTGTACGCCTGAAAACATCACAAGAAGTTCAAAAATTAGAATACTTAATGAACTTGAATTCTTGTAATAGCTAAAGTATCAGTGGTGGCCAACATTATGGGGCCTCACAAAATGGAAAGGATGTCACATAAATTGCTATGGCTCCCTTAGTCTGGATATTTGAGCACTCGGAAAACTTAGCCATTTTATATTTTTGAACATGGGGAAAATATGTCACTTTATAACAGTGGCCAAGTGATTATAGAGGACAAAAATGAAAAGTGGGTCAAGTAACTAAGATTGATTATACAGCCACAGAGTGATACAGATGCCAACATAGATATAATCAAATAAATAGTTCCCATGGCGTAGAGCACAAAATAGATACTCACATCTACATCTGACAAGTGTCCGGCCATTATTCTCAGAGGCTGTATCCTGTCCACAGACCAGATCCTTGCAGTGCGGTCATGTGAAGAACTGGCAAAATAATGTCCAGCTGGGCTAAACTGCACTCAAGATGTGAAGTTAAAACCAAACATATATTTGCCCATTGTGATAACTTTTATCTACAGTTACCATGAGCAAGCAAAAAATGCATTAAGTCTGGCAGTTTTCATTAAACGACCAATTAGGTGAGTTAGTTAAAGAGATTGCAAGGAATCATTAAACAAAATAAATGACAAACTAGCAACCTACCTGAACATCCCATACTGGGTAATTGTGGCCTTTGTAGCAAACAACATTAGCATTTAACTTCGTGCTCCATAAGCGAACTGCATAGAAATAATTAGCCAAAAGGTCTCATGGTTATAGAGTGAGCATATAGAACTTCAGTAACTATCATAATCCAAATGAATAAGAACTAATGTAGAGCTAATAGCAATCAAAGTCATATGATATCATACCTGTTGAATCTGATGATGAAGAAAGAAGAAAATCCCCGTGCGGACTGAAGGATGCAGAATAAACAGGCCCTGAATGGCCCTGAAGTAATGTATAACATCTTCTTCCACCATTTGCGTCAGGCACATGCTCACTTGAAGGTGAATCAGTCTCCCCCTGCAAAAAAGCTGGTTCTAGCACTGTTCATCAACCATTCTTTTTTCTGTTTCGTGCAATTTTTTGTGTGTATGAGAGAGAGGGGGGCAGACATTAAAAATGGCATGTTTTGCAAGATGTTGATTGTTTACAGCATTACTCTAAGACATCAGACTATCTATGGCTACCCTGGCCCGAAGGCCGAAAGTAGTAGCCTTCTTTTGTTTCAGCGAGTCAACAAACTAATCATTGGTTAAAATGTTTTCACATACTTTTATAGATATGAAATGAAAAAAGTAGAAACTTGTAATCTTCCCTGAAGTTTCTAAGAAAAGAACAACAACTACACCCCCAAAACAATAACCTTTCATTTAGTTTCTAAATATGTGGGTTTTATTTTTAAAGGACGAATTATTCAAAATTAGTTGCTTCAGTAATTGCTCAAATTCATCCTCAATAAGCAATTAAGTATGGAGATGGCAGTTTTTCTTAAAAAAATTGATAACCAAGAAATCCCCGAGGGCTAGCCGACGCATAGTCTGAAACTCGGTGGATATTGGAGTCGCCCATTTCACATTCTATACTTACAAACTATGTTTTTTGAAGTGGTTTGGTTCCAACTCGTGACGTGCCTCTAACTTGAACATTACATGATGTGCTCTTACCAATAGACCAAATCCATGGAGCTGGAAGATAATAGGTTCTAATTTTAGTGGAGATCAGTTTAAGAATCAATCTTGACTGCTGATAACATATCAGCTGGCTCCAAAGGCGTGCGTGTGTAGGGAACTATGAGCTATTTGTCTTATTTCCTTTCTGCAAGGTAGAATATGACCTATCAAATCCAATAGCTTAAGGTAAATATGCCGGTTTTACAATATAGCTAGATTTTCCTGAGGGATTGTAGTGAGAGTATCACAAAAAAAATCCAGCTTTGCATTTAGGACAAGATAAAGGTGGAATCAATTTTTTATAGCAAAACTACCCTCGACCTAATATATCACATGCAACATTCAGAATATTACTGATGATGCAAAAGAACAAACAACTTAGCACAAGCTCAACTATATAAAAGGCTGTAATAAGAAGTAAATAATTAATACGAAATAACAAAGAATCAATAAAGAACATGAAATATAGCATCATATGGAAATTTTTCCAAGTCACATGGACATCTTATACACATTGTTTGGCACTTAATTGGTGTTTATAAATGAATTTCTTTTACTTATATTCCACCTCATTCAACAGAATTATCACATCATAGGGGATTATGATTGGCCCTGAACCAGTGGATATGCAGGCCTTTTGAGAAAACTCGAAGTCTTGTAACCTCATGTTACATTTAAATTCAAAACCTTTGCCTTTTCCTTAGGAGTATCTAAACCGCTAGCATACATGATGAGCATCATAACAAGATACGTGACACAGTTCTCAATTATTGATCACTTCAACATTATAGGAGTGGGTCAAGACTTTTTAAGAGATAGAAATCGAGTATGTAGACTTAAGGAATAGCTTGTCATTCCTTGATTCTTTTTGATGCACTAGTGAAGTTCTTATAGACCTGTCTAACTCGAGAAAATCTAAAGAAGAGAGGATTCCAGTTGAGCACCAGATGTTAGTAATGCTGTGCAGAGTTAAGAGTCTAACAGCCACCTGTTCTTACATCTTGGTGTAACTGCTCGTAGCAACTCTTCCCAAGTATAGTTGGACTCGGATGGACAATGCCAAGAACTACAGCTGATTTACTGAGATGTTGACACAATCAGGGAGATAATGTCAGGCAAAAGAAGTGGTGGAATCTCACTCCAGCATTTGGTGGACAGCTTCGAAGGAAAGGAACGCTAGATGTTTTGAAGGCACCAATAGCCCCATTCAAATGATAGAGATGAATTGTTTTGTGTTGTTTATGTTTTTGGTGCAAAGAGAATTATGTAAATGATGTAGAATCCAATATCAGACATGATAGATCCCTTATGAGAAGTAAAAGGATTCCCAATACTTTTGGAAGCTGCACATGGTTACCAGCACAACTTTTGTACCAAGTTTCTTTAATACAAATGTTACTTTCTCCCAAAAAAAAAAAAACAGTAGGATATTGTTTGTTACAATCATATTCTGATACTTCCTCCAAAAAAAAAAAAAACAATAGGATATTGTTTGTTAGAATCATATTCTGATATAGTTATTTTTTGTATACTGCATTGTATACAGGAGATTTTGCGATTAAAATTATTTACCTTATTGAAAAATGCAAGGAGTTCAAGAAATACTTCCATCAGAAATGTAAAGCTGCATCTATATGTTCAGTCGAGAAACCTTCATAACTAATCACGTTTCTGCTAAGCAAATTTCTGATGTAACAAACTTCACAACCCTAGTGCAGTCTCTTACTGAAATAAAATTTATCTACTCATCAAAGAAATTAAAGCAGCGAAAAATAAATCTTTCTTGCTGTCCAATTGGCGAGATATACTGTGACTACGAGTAGTATTAAAAGGGACCTTGTCAACCTCTATTGACTAAAACATCTTGAAACATGAAATAGCAATACATTGAAAAGGAGCTGAGGACCATCATATTGGACTTACATGGACCAGTTTGTTCCCCAAGCTTTGCCATGTCCCAGACCTGTAAAATGGGGGACTTAGATTAGAAGATGATCAAAGTTACCAGTTCCAAAAAAAAGATAAGAAGATGATCAAGGATCAACAGATACTGTAATTTGTGACAACATAATTTCAACGTCATTCAGAAGCTACAAGCACCTTCACAGATGAATCTGAGAATCCACCAGCCACTAGTGATCCATCATGTGATATTGATGCACAGTTTAGTCTACAGACATTTACAGATGAACTCACTGAGATTAGGATATGTTCCTGAATACGAATTCCACACTTACAAGATTCAAGATCATGAAAACTTACCCATTGTGTGTATTAACAAATGTATAGAAGCTAACAGAGGGCAATGATGCATTACTCAACTGTACGCGGTTCCTCAAGTCCTCCAGAATAGAAAGTTCTACCTCTACAGGTCTGTGACAAGTTTTCTTTCAGTTAAGATGATCCAAGATCCAAGAAATATGAAAGTGCATGTCTAAGATCAATACTATCACAAATTTACCAACTTCAAATCAAGGACAAGTCTAAGTGAAAGCTTTAATCAGAGTAGGATTTTTGGAAGACAAAAAAGGGAACCAAGAGCAAAAGATATTGTAATGTATATTTCATTTCATGAAACAAGCCCCTCTCCCCACCCCCCACCCCCGCCCCCACATCACACACACAGATAAGAAACATAATGCAAAATATGAATGAATATAAGAAAATATACTGAGTATGACTTTATTAAAGATATTTTAATTATCGAAAAAATACACTCCCTCCATTTCAAATTCTTGTTTTGACTTGGCACGGAGTTTAATAAAATAAAGATCTTTAAATCTTGTGGTTTAAAATCAAAGATCTGTCAAATGTACCGAAATGCCCTTTATTCTTGTAGTCTTAAACATACAGCGTGGGAAGCAAAATTTAAAAGTTGCTATAAAAAGGAAAGGGTCATTCTTTTTTCAATGGACTAAAGAGGAAAATAGGTCAAATAAATTGAAACGGAGGGAGTACTATGAGTATGACACACCACAGAAAGGATCAATCATATTTTCCTCATCCTTCATAATTTTCCTTTTTTATGCAACTCCTTTGTATAGCCGTTTCACTTAATGTTTTCTAATGGATCATGATGACTGTATTTCAAATAAAATTATGACATCCAACAAGAGTGTCTTTTCCAAGTACAGGGAGGGATGTCGTAGGAGAGAAAAACACAATAGGGCCCTCTCTTTTTCTTTTGGTAAGTAAGATAATAGATTTGAGGAGTACATAGCAGGTAAAGCAAGTTCCGGTTTGACACGTGGTGCAGTTGTCACTGTGCTGCTCTCTGTACGAGAAGATTTCCCTGTTGCAATCCCAACTTTGTCCTTCTTTAGTTTTTTAAGAGGTGCACCTTGTTTACCACCTTCAATTGACTTCTTCTGAAAAAAAGGGAAAATAAAAACAATAAATGTGGAAGGATGTCACTTTTTCAACAAAAGTAAATGTGGAAGGATGTCCACCAAAAAAAATTTACACCACTAAGGAAAGATGAGATAATTTAAGTGCGGAACATTTATGAATATGATCAAGTGGGAAATGAACTGATAGAAATTCAATACCTTGTTTTCTTCCACTTCTCCTTCCTTCGGATCTCCGTCAAACTTTTCCGAATCTGGAACAGAACCTCCAGTCTTTTCTAACCGTTCTTCTAAAGAATCTTCAAGCATCTGCAAATTAAATTATTAACACATCTCCTGGGGATAAAATTTAAAACACGGAAGACCTACATTACACAGACTCTTCTAAAATAGGGGGATATGATCCGTGTCGGAAGTGTCAGACACTCAGACTCATTAAATTCTGTCTAGGATATGTGGGTACAAATAGAATATCAAACACAGGTAAGGGGATTCTTAATAAAAATGAATGTAATCATTTCACCTCAGTTTTTTATTCGTTAATATGCTTTGTAATATGGATTGGTCCACTCCAATACACACACACATGGAATGTAAGATTGGCCCATTCCACTGAGAAAGGTAGGTTATATTACGACTATTATCTCATCAGGCCTAATACAATATTTTTGTAGTATTATATATTCAGCCCATTTTATATTTGAACCAAATGTTATGTGGGAAAAAGACACCTTATAGGAAGCAAAAAGCTGCCCCACTCCCTAAAGTGAAAATGATATAATGAACGAAAGAATTTTCGAAAGCCCATGCATCACCCCACCCCCTACCCCCAGTTACAAAATAAAAGGAAAGAGGATGAAGATTAAGGCGAAAGAATGGACAACTCCATCACGACATTCTTTATCTATTGACTCTAGTCTCTCTGACCTCTTCATTCGCCATATGAAAGTCAAATAATACATCTTTTTTTAACTTGAAAATGGTGGTGTTTTAGGCCAACTTGTATGCACCTTGAGTATTCCGTTAGGTACTTGCTTCTTCCACCAACACAGTTACAGGATAAATCTACTACCAAGCTTGGGCAGATGAGAAGAAATCACCTAGTATTTTTTGTCTTGTCTCCTAGGTTTGCACCCACTTAATTATCTTATTTTAACCAGATCCAACATGTATTCCACCCACATTGAGGAAGTGTGATGTCGACACAGCCATTTCGCCAAAATGCTTAGTCCAAGTAAAATAGCATGAGATGGTAACACATTTAAGCTAACCCTTTCCAAGAGCATAACCCAAGCAATCCTTACAAAACATGGAACCTAGAATGGCTAAAACTAGTTGATAGTGATATACTCTCCTTAGATAATATTAGTTTATACACGAAGGAGTAAGCTTATCACTTATCTATAACTTGCAGCTCCACATTCTCTTCGTTTTATTTTTTTTCCCATTTAATATGGGTTGTACGGTAAACTTGCATGAATCTGTATCTACTACCTTCCACCAGTATATACACAGTATCTGCCCACCAAGACTTAGGTAGACGAGAAAAATCACCTGGCGCCTTTGTTTCAACAGGAACTTGAACCCTGATCTCCCATAAGTTTACCCACTTTATTGACCGCTTTGCCATACCCATAGGCCATAGCTATAAAACATAGAATAAGAGAAATGTTTTATAGTGGTGAACTAGTCCCAGACCCAACCCAAATGGTCTCTAATTACTTTGATGAACTGCAGGGCCCTTTTCCCTTCTTGTTTTTTTGGAACTGGTAATGTTGTATAGGGCCCCCTTTTCTTTTCCTAAAACCAATCTTGATAGAACAATTTAGATCATAAACATGTGATTTTATCCTCAATACTTTGAAACACATACTTCAAAGGTAATGCAATCCTAAGAATTTTGTTATTTTCCCACTAATTACCCTATTTCTCAAGAACTCAATGCACCCAACCTGCACTACGTTCTGGTAAAGGAATCGGTTATATTGCTTCTTTTTTTTTTTTTTTTTGAGGGGGGGGGGGGGGGGGGGGGGGGGTATCCATTCTTCCATACGTTAGCATGGGAAGACTTCCAGCTGGCCAATTTAATTGTTTCATGGTCAGTTAACCAACAAACAAGAATATTCATCAAATAGCCTAAGGTATTGACAGGTAAAATGGTCAAAAGCTGACATTTACTACACAATCCAATCCAAAAACATAAAGATTAAATTATTGGTATTGACTGTTTGCTTACCCCCCAAAGAACTTCTTTCTGATTTATGAGACTAGCATCATGGCCACTTGCAACAAGAGTTACAACTTCCGCATCATCAGATATAGAGCCAGGCTGTCCAGGAGAAACTGTCATTTGATACAAATTAGCTTCATGTTGTACTTAAATTTAATAAATACATAACTCTAAAATTATACCATATGATTATACAATGAGTAAGAGGCAAGGCACAGGGGGATCACGGGCCACTAAACTATTCATAGGGTTGCATTTAGGACAATTTTTTGCTAGAACATTGCCAGACTACCTGGGAAGAGCGTGGCTTTGGCCCTTGTGCCAAACATACCATGAACTTAATTGAGTAAATCATGTGCATCTAGTGACTTTGGCATTTCTTGGCACAAGCAAAAATGGAGTCCGAATGAAGGAGATAAAGAGGAAAAGAATTCAAGGCCTATAAACAGAATCTGGAATACCCTCTGCATCTATAACTCACTCTTATTACTGTTCTTCATTCCAATAAATCTTTGACCTTAATTTTAGCAACCTCCCTTGGTCAGAACCCAATAGAGGCAGTGAAGGCACATAGTCACTACAGTAGTTAAACCACCACTTGTTACACCTCCTATGTGACCATGTTCTCCCACGATAACATGACAATTCAGCAACAAAAACAGCCACATCTGCAATATCTTATCAAAGACTTCTTTTCTCATTTCTTTTTCTCCCTGTAACTTGATAAATTCTAGCTACCAAGGAAACTGTATTGGAGTTTGTTCGAGTTAGTAACAAGCCTTGAACCAAGAAACAAAAGCTGGAGAGCACACCTATGGAAGAACCAAGCAATATAAAGGAAGTAATTATGGTAAAATTCACCACTATTTATAATAAACATGACAGTTCCCCTCTAGTCATGTGATGTGGTTCCAGAGGGTTAAGATGGTTAATGGTCATGGAGGGATAAAATAAACAATGATCTGACAGAAAGAAGTTGAATTTGAATTGGTACGCTTTTCCTTTCCCCGTCTTTCTTCAGTGGATGCAATGATGGGCATTTGTTCTAACAGGAGAACGGTCAAGGAAAAGACATGTGAAATGTGGAATCCTTCAGCTTCTCTCACAATTTTTTTCTCTTCTTCCTTCTCATATGGTTTCATTATCATACCAATATAAATGGAAAGATGTAACTGCTTCTTCCTAAACACTTCATGGTGGAATAAATATTTACGATATTCCTAGGATGCCAAGGAAGGGGTGCTTCTTCACTTGGTTAGTTTCTAGAGGGGTGATTTTGACGGCGGAGAATGTTAGGAAACGGAAAGTTGTCTGTATTAGTTGGTGTTTCCTTAGTAAGGAGGCAGGTGAGGTCGTGGATCATATTATGCTACATTGCAATCTAGCAATGAGGTTATGGTAGGGTATCTTTAGATGGTTCGGTGTTTCATGGCTGATGCCAAGATCCATGAAAGAGTTGATGTTTAGTTCGACAATTGGTGCCAGGAGAAGAAGGCAAAAGTCTTGGAATGTTACTTCTCTTGCTTTAATGTGGGTCATTTGGAGAGAGAGAAATATGGGGGCTTTTGAAGGGATGGAGATGAGCCTTGCCAAACTAAGTAGCAGTCTCCACTCCCTATTTTCTTTTGGTGCACCATGTTGTTCCTATTAGTATAGAGGATTGCGTGTCTTTTAGAGTGAACCATATTTTTGTAGGTTTCTTCTTTTAGGGTATATCTCTTGTTTACAGTCATCTCGGCCTTGTTTTCTTAATGAAATACTTTACTTAATCAAAAAAGATTACGCTAAATTAAAATGGTCAATTTAACATAGTTGAAAATTGAAAGGTTGAAAGCAACAGCGAAAATGGGAACTGCACCTTGAAAATTAATGCGCTCATTGATGATCCCAAGCATTGTAATAGATTCTGTCTTGTGCAAGTATTGCAACAAAAGGTCATAGGAGTACTGTTTCAGAGTAAAAAAAGCAAATCAAAAGGCTAATCCAGTTAAGTCTAAAGGTATGCATGGTAAAAAGTAATCAAATGGTGCCAGACATGTATATTGACCAAAAAACAGTAATCAAACTGCACGTAAATCCACCAAACTAGACAAACCATTAGACAAATGATTGTTTCTTTAATGTACATGGTGATAAGATACATGGCATGAGAACAACAGACTAAATGTTGTAGTTAATTCCATCAAACCTACATAATGAACCAGTGTTTGCTATTTCATCAACATAACTAATAGAAGTTCAGCTTCAAAAGAAAAGATTTGAAAAGAGGTGGATTTTTTGTCAAAAAGTTGAAGTTCCACAGCAAAATAAGTGGTCAAGAGAAGGAAACAAAAGATAATGCACTCTAAAGTGAAATATCACATTAGTTTCTTTTCCTCCTTTGTAACTACTAACTCAATATGCATTTTTCACCAATTGCTAACAACCCCAGACACACTTGGCTTTCACAGTTGACACATTAGTGTGCACTATAGTAGCAGAAAAATTCAACCAGAAGAAGCAAAAGGATCAAGAGAATACCTGACACATCTTAATGTTCACTTTGCTCACCCGTATAGAATGAGCAAATTCCATTTCCTGCATTTCAGAATAAGTTTAGTGAGCATATGACACACTTAAGCATGGAAAAGGTCATCCACACAGGTGCTAGGATATTGATGTACCTCTAGATGGGAAGGTGAGAGGACGCCTTCTAACTTCTGAAGATCACGCAGATGTGTCATCTCATGGTCTTCACGGTAACTATTGAAAAAGGCTCGTGCTGGAAATAAAAGAATTGTGTTAAAAATTATCTCGCAAATATCAAAATACAACCAAAACATAACTGACGTAGTATACCTTCTTGAATATAACCTCTAGCGACAAGTTCCATGAAACAATGAATAAATACAGGATATAAAACACGAAGCAACTCGTGCTGCAAGATTGAAATATATATATGTTAAGATGAATCAATAATAACAATAATCTCATTTAACAAATAAAAGAGGATAACAATAATTAACATAATATAGGATTATTTTAAATGAGTCACGCATACTATAAAAGAAAAAGACTTAACAACCCCAATATATACAATGGCCAAACTGTTGGAAACAACAAAGTTTGCATATCATTTCTGCGAACCGAAAGGTATTCTAAGCAGTAACAGCACTGCAGGAAGAGAAACGACCAAAGGAAAAAAGGAAACAGAACACTCGGCATTTAACATTGTTTCATTTTATCTCCAATGGATCCTACGATTCTTTAGAGAGACAATACAACCGCACTCTCTACGATATGAAATAACTTCCATGTACGTGAAAGGATTTTAAGGAGAGAGATGGCTAAATAACAGAAGGAGCTGCTAATAAATTTTCAGACTGAAACGAGGGGCGGATCTTTAAGGGCGAGGCGGATCCCAACCCCTTCGTTAGCTAGCTTAACTTCCCTCTTTTCAATCAATATCAGATTATGTTGGGATTGGAGCAAATCCAGATGCACACAGCACATCCTTCAATTCCAATAGAAAGAGAGAGGCAATCTGGGAATGGACTGAGACAAGGTAAACAGAAATGGACAAAATAAATGGAAGGTAGCTTCAGCTATTACAGGAAACCACAAAATCTTGAAGATTAAAAAGATTAAGTCAAAAGGAAGTGTCTAACTTGGAGAGAGAGAGAAAAATGGTCCCTTATGTTTGAGTGTAGGTTCAAGGTGGTTCTTCAATATACCCCCCAACAATTTGAGTCTTCTAAGTTTGCCAAAAGTGAGCATTTGGTCTCTGACAAATATTTAACAAACTCGGATGGTTAAGACTTTTTTTTTGAAACAGAACTCAGGTGGTTAGACTCTTTTTTTTTTTTTGAAACAGAACTCGAATGGTTAGACTTTATTGGAATGGTGAAAATAACTATCCAACCAAAAACACCAAAAAGTCCTGTCCTATCTTGAAAACTGCAACACCAAAAATTGAACCATATACCACACAATAGATATTAAAAGATGGCAAAATTGCACTTCAAAAGCTGCACCATCCTCCAAAAAAAAAACCAAAATTAGCAAGCTGCCAAACGTTGTAACTATAAATGTTACTCCCTCGGTCCAACAATAGTTGTCCACTATTGACTTAGCACACCCTTAAGAAACAATAAATAATAGGGGTAACATTACTATTTTATCCTTTGACTTTATTAAATTTAATGCTCTGGAAAATGTGTTAGATGTTAAATAGTATTTAATAACCAAGGGTAAAATAGACACAAAATGTAAATTATCTCTTGATTTTCTAAACTGGACCCTTGCTTTCTTTAGCAAGGGGTTTCGAACTTGAAAGTTGAAACCTCCAACATGGAAGTCCCAAGCCCTAAGTACTGGCCACCCCAAAGGGTGTGTTCGCTTTTGGTGAACTTAAAGGACCAAAATTGTTCAAGAGTATATTTAAGGGACCATCTTGAACCTACCAAACATATGGAACCATTTTCATCACTTTTTCATCTGGCTTGTATAATCACACAACCTAACTTGTATGAAGACAGCACGCTTGTCATGCTTATGTTTTGAAGAGCTATTTTTGGCTCACATATTATGATTGCAATGGTAGAAGACAGTATTAAATCCATCACTGGTGCTACATTTATAGCATAAGTCAATGAACTAGAGTTGAGAATCACAAATATGTGAACTCAATTTTGAAGACCTTGTCACTGCCAAAAAGACAGCAGCAGAAGTATTAATAGGTCAAGGTGCACATCCCTAATACATTATGTTAAGGATTAAAAAGGGCTAAATAAAAGAGAAAACGAAAGCCTTGTATTAATAGGTCAAGGTGCACATCCCTAATACATTATGTTAAGGATTAAAAAGGGCTAAATAAAAGAGAAAACGAAAGCCTTTCCTTTCCATTTATGTTTATTTCCTATGGTGTTACTGGTGGCAGGCCTTTTATTAGTGCATTACATGTCATGAGGAGATATCCATCATGATACTACATAAACTACTTCTCATGTTACTGTTAGCACAAGTCAGGGGACCAACCTTATACAGATCCAGTGAACTATAGGCCCATGACCGAAGTTTGCTATATTCTTCTTGGTATCGTTGGGGACTGGTTTCAAATCTGAAAACATGAAAATTTAGATTCAGAATGATATCAAAGATGCATGCTAAGAAAATAACCAGAAAGTATGCATTATCACAGCTGTCAAGACTTCCAGCTAGTGTAAGGCAGTGCGAAAACGGAGCCATAACATCTATCTATCTGTATCTGTAATATTCTAAAAGTAGGAAGCTCCAAAGCGTAATGTCACTAATAGAACTTGTTTACTTACTTTCATCAGGAAAGTCATTTTCCTCATTTTAAGGAACTTGTTTTCCTAAAGAAAATATTTTCCAAAACATTTGACCAATTAAACATGAAAAAATTGGAAAACATTTCCTCCATACCAAACACACCATTGTTGTTGCTTGCCTTCTTGAAACAACTAATGAAGCCTCAATCCTAAACAGTTCGGGTCAGCTCATAAATCCTCCTCTACATCCCCTCTATTTATTTATTTTGAAATAGGTAACTTATATCCTCACAAAAGAACTCATCAGACTGATGAGAAGGGATTTACAAACCCCAGGGGATGCCATACTCAAAATCCAAAAACAAACTTTCAAAAATTTACAGTTGGCCTATAAACTCAACTAAGCTATCTATTGTCCCCACTAAATCTTGCTTACACCAAAAATACAAAATACTAAGACATCTCATCTTGATCTTCTGTGTGCTGCTACCCTTCCCTTCATAATATCTCTCATTCCTTTTTTTCCATAATGTCCACCAGATTCCACCAATTTTCCTTTGATCCTCTCTTTCCAATTCCTTGCCAGTGTGTTAGTACCTCAAAAGTGGTTCTGGGCGTTGTCTATGGTATTTAGAACCGCAACCTCATGGCTAAGCACTCTGCATTTAAAATACAGGAAAAGAGGACAATTGATTCGAAAAGAACCTATTTCACCAAGTACTGCTGATTTCTCCCTTTTTAGAATGGCTCCAGTGATTAAATTTATGTTACCTACTCAGAGAACAGATTATTTTTGTTTGACAGTTCAGGGTCAATTTGGGCATTTGCAGAAATGCTACTGGAAGGTGAAGAAAAACTGCTTCTATTATGTTGCCCCTGCTTTTTCTTCCAACAACCAAGTCACCTCTCAACCCTAAACTAGTTTTCAGTTCTATCAATCTTCTATACTCAATCCTTCTCTACTTAAACATGTTTCATTGAAACTAAATTATCGTTTCAGGTAAATTGATTTTAGAACTTAATCCTCTTGGCGAAACAGTAATTTTTACATCAAATGAAGTGGAAAAAAGAAACTTACTCAGAGAAAGAAAGGATTTTTTTGGTTAAGTCGGGGTCAATCTGAGAATTTGCGGAGTTGTTGTTGTTATGGATTGAAGAAGAACTATTTTTATTCACTTGCTGTTCTTCTTGAAAAGCAATCTCCGTTTGCTTGAAACCCTTCTTCTTCAAATACGCTACGACTGCTTTCTCAATCTCTTCTTCATCCATGGCGAAAAATGGTAAGATTTTGAGAATTTGGGAAGAAGAAGAAGAAAACACCTGGGGTTTATAGGACCGAGAATTTTGATTTGGGTTTTCTGGAGGGACTCAATACGACGTCGTTGTCACTTTGTTTATGGAAGGTTCATTTTTTTTGGTTAGGCTCCAATTTCTCATTTAATCACAAGATTTGCCCTTTCAATGGGACCCATATGCTTAGTAAATCATAAGTTTTCTAAGGACATAATATATAATTTGTAAGAAATTTATTTATCTTCAGAAACAAAAATCAAAGATTATCAATACAATCTAGAGTCAAGAGATGCAAATTTCTTTGTGCTCATATGAATCGGTGAGACAATAACATATAGCCATGTAATATTTGAAAATACTTTACTAAGAACTAATCTTTAAAAAATATATTAATATGGCAGATCTAAGGTGAGGTGTCACAGTATATGATATTTACACAATATATGTTATTTGCAGATAATATAGTTTTGATTGGTAAGACTAGCGACAGAATTAACGTTCAGATGGAGGTTTACAAACAAACATTAGAGCGTAAATGATTCGGATTGAGGACACAACAAAAATTGAATACTTGAAGTACAAGTTTAATAATGTGATGCATGAGGCTAATGTGGAGAAGTGAGACTTGATATACTAGTCATTCAAAAGAGAGTTAGTTTTCAAGTATCTTGAATATATTATCTAGGGAAATGGGGAGATTGACAATTAACACCCAGCGTATTAGTGCAGGATTGAGGAAGTGGAGGCTTCGTTTTCAAAGTCTTATGTGATATATAAGGTGTCACCTAAGTTTAAAGGTAAATTTCGTCAAGTGGTGGTTACATGAGTTGTGTTTATGGGGTGGATTGTTGGTCAATCAGGAACTCTCACATTAAAAAAATAACAGTGACATAAATGAGAATGTTGTGATAGATGAGAGAATATACTAAAACGATTAGATTAAAATGAGAATATCTTAGACAAGGTAGGAGTGACTTTGATAGAAGACAAGATATGGGAAGCAAAGTTAAGATGTTTTTAGGCATGCGATGAGGAGATGCACGAATCCCCAACGTGAAAGTGAGATAGGTTGATTGTAGATGAGCTTAGAAGAGGTATACCAAAAAAGTATCAGAGTGAGGGGATAAAAAAAAGCATGACATAATTAAAATTTACTGCAGAGATAACCTTAAATATAAAGTCCTGAAGGACACAATTTAGGGTAGAAGATTTGAAGATAAAAGTACATTCATACTAGTAGGTGTAGGAGTCCATTACATTATTGCTCTTATTAGTAGTCGTAGTACTACGCTTGTAGTTTCCTTGTTCTTCGATTTTGTTAATATACATTATTTCATGCAATTCAATTGTAGTACTGTTCAACTAGAATATGTTGTTTTTGCTATTATCAATTAACTTGTACTTTCATTTCGCTTTTTTCTAAATTATTTTTATCTTGAGCCGAGGATCTATCAGAAACAATTTCTTACCGTAGCTTTGTGATAAATTAAGATATTTGTACATTTTATTCTTTCTATACCCGACTTTTTGAGACAATATTAGGATGCTATTGTTGTAGTCTTTTTTTTAAAAAAAAAAATGTAATATAGGTGTTTTGCACATGTATAACGTAATATATTTTTTATAATGAATAATCTTTTAAATTCTATTAACAAATAAAATGTCAATTATTTTGTATTTGCATTCAACGCCACGTCGTATACAAATCATTTACTTATTTGATCTTTTTATCTATTTTATTTTAACTATAATCAAATATAATAAAATAAATATTCATTACAAATACTTGTAGTCTAAGAAAACATTTAGAGAGAGAGAGAGAGAAAAAAAAGAGCAATAATCGAATTAACAAAAATTACTATGATAATAATGTTATATAGTGTTGCATTTAAATCGCAGAAAAACTATCAAATGTCTTTAAAAGGAGTAAATCTTGCGGCAACCAAAGAACCATCATTTCCGTAAAAAAAAAAAGTTGAAAAAGGGAAG
The DNA here is from genome assembly GCA_016801875.1 of Solanum sitiens. NCBI lineage: Eukaryota > Viridiplantae > Streptophyta > Magnoliopsida > Solanales > Solanaceae > Solanum > Solanum sitiens. Next base: position 53,060 of record JABWTJ010000465.1, on the reverse strand, counting down.
ATATAAACCTTTGATTTGTTCCGCATGATAGATTTAATTTGATTTTTTTGACGATTTCATTCGGCGGCAGCGACATGCTTTTTCTATCTAAATTTTCGATCATAAATTTTCAACTGAAATAGAAACACAAGAAATTATTCAAAAGGGAGTCGACCTGAATCGAAACCTGAATGAAGAATGATGATAACAAATGCAAAAAGCCGACCTGAATCAAAACCTAAATGAAAAAAATGTTGAAGTAGACGAAACGGCTTTATTTTTGTGGTAAAATTTGACAAAATACTACTTTATATAAGAGAAAATGTTAATTAATTTAGAAGTTTAAATATTATGATTTCTTACTTAAATCAAATAAGGACTTAATTAATTTCAAAGTCTTAAATATGATGATGATAATTAAACAATAATTATTTGAGGAAATTTCTAAAATGACTGTTTATTGTAAAAATTGCACAAATTACACATCGTTACGAGCTAATTACATTTTATTCTTATTCTTTTTCAAATTAAATTACAAAAATCTCTTAAATTTATAGGATCTCGAATACATCAGCAAACCTCAAGAGATAACTAAACAATTCAATTTTTATTTCAATCTTCTCCTAATTCTTCTTGTATATTCTACTTTTACTTCTATATTTATCAACATCCCGCTTCATTTTATTCTTTTATAAGCTAATTAATTTATTCCTCATTTTAATTTTAATTTTTGTCACGATGGAATTGTTTTCAAGTCACAATTAATGTGACTTTTTTTTAATAAAAAAAGATAGTGCATGCTATACATTATACATACACAAACACATATTACTCGAGACATGTTTCACAAACTCACGAGTGGTAGTTTAAGTGTATTTCTTATCTTCACAATAATCTAGGTGTTAAACTAAAAAAATGGATAGTTTAGACATGTTTTTGACACTACATTCTAAAAAAATATATTTTCTCCGTTTTTAATTACTTGTTCACTTTTAAATTAATAAATTCATTAAAAAAAAATTATTGACATAATGAATTTATCATTTTACCCTATTAATTATAAAGTGCATGATTAAAATTTAAAATTTTCAGGAAGTTTTACCTTTTTCAAAGTAATTAATTGAAGGTAGAATGGGTAAAAAGAAATTGTCATGTTTTGATTTGTCAAAATAGACAAGTAATTAGGAACAACTAAAAAAAGGAAAAGTAGACCAGTAATTAGGGACATATGGAGTATCTAGTTACTACTATTGTTAACTAGTGAATCTTTGTAAATTATATGTATTTACAAGTTTGTAATAACATGTAATCACCGAACATTTATTTATAAAAAAATATGGAGATATGACATTATCAATGCGGCGTCTTAAGATATTTTAATACCTCATTTATCTGCTAATTTGGTAATACTCCTTTTGTCTAACAATAGTTATCTACTATTGACTTGATGCACATCTTTAAAAACAATACATAACATGAGTAATATTACTACATTACCCTTTGAATATATTAAATTTAATACTTTGGAAAATATATTAGATATTGAAAAATATTTAATACTAAGAGTAAAATAGGTATAAAAAAAGAGTAAATTCTCTCTTGATTTGTTTTAAATTGGTCAAATATTATTAGACAACTATTTTTAAGCGTCAGGGATGTTTGATTAGTTTTCGAAAATCATATCTAAATAAAATTTCAAGTTTAAATCAATAAATTTTTTATTTTCATATTATAATTTGAAATCATGTACAAATAGACCTAAATATTATATTTGAACTAGCAACAAACGAATTGAAAAACATGGTAATTTGATGTCGAATTTGTAAGTGTTTACAAGTTAGAGAATGATTGTAATTATTTTTATTCTCCTTGACGTAATTCTACAATCATTTTACAAAAATAAATTTTTATATAACATTAGACTATATTTTTTTGTGGCAAATAGATATAACACACTATTAGACATGCATATTTCTTCTTTAAGTCAATAAATAAATTTTTTTAAAAATTAAATCATTGCGAAAAAAAAATAAACAGTAAATATTATGTTTGTACTAATAGCATATAAATTGAAAGGTGGTGTTTTAATATGAAACAATATTAAAACCTTGATTGCAGGTATATATCTTTTATAAAGTGCATGTGGAACTAGAGGCAAAATTATTATTATTATTATACTAAAAAAATCACAATTATTTGAACGTCTTGTAATTAGTGTGTCAAATTGTACCACATTTTAAGAGTAATAATTAATGTCACTAGTAATTAATTTGCATCGTACAAAAAAATGTAGAGGCTAGCTAATTTACAATCAATATATCTCGTACTTGTTTGTGTTATTTATTTGATCATAAAATATTATTTTTTGAGAATTACCTTTTTATTTTATTGGAAATTAGTGTTTGATCATAAAAATTTCAAATTAAAAAAAATACCTTGTAATTTATTTTGAAATTCACGATTTATTGTTGAAGTTGTATTAAGTATAATTAAAGTCTGAACTAATTTCAAATATTGTTTGTATTTATATTCAGCTCTATCTCTACATAGAAAGTGAAAAATATTTAAAAGCTACAGCCAAACGCCTACTTGGTCTCTACTTATTTTTTTTTAGATATTTATAACATTTTCTCATATAAATTAAAAGACTTTTTTTATGGGAAACTTACATAAATATATTATAATAAAAAATATTTACCATTTATAGCAATAATTTTTTTTTTACTTGATCACTTTTAATTAATTTATAATACAAGTTTAATTCATATTACAAAGAACAATTTTTTATTCAACATATAATACAATTTTAATGATAAATAATTCATTTATCACACATTTTAATATACTTATAATACAATATCCCAATTACCAAACAAACATAATATACTTTAAAAACAATTATAATTCATATATATTGTATACACAATTCACTTTTAATACATATTGCAGATTTAACATAGTATTGCTATAAATAGTAATAAATAAAAAATATTGTTAAAATCAGTAATTATTTATTAAAATATATCAATTTATGTAATTTTTCATTTATTTTTTATTTTTAAAAAAGGGCAAATATTACTAAAAAGAGAATAAATGATACATGTACATCCTTTTTTTTTTTAATATGCCTGAGTTTACTTTTATTATTTTTATCTTTATTCTTACCCCCTCATGCCACCTTTTCTCTTTTTTTTTTTTAAATAAATAAAGAAGAGCATTACTTGTTTGAATAACTTTAAAATTTCTTTTTTAGTAAGTTTCTTGGAGAAAATATTTTTTAGAAACAAAATCTTATTTGTCAGCAAGTAATTTTTCTTTTTAGAAACATTCGCCCTCCCGAATCATTTCAAAAATAACTTTCTGATAACTAGGTGGTTGAATCAGTTTGTGTGCATCTCAATTATTTTAAGAAAAAAGAATAAATATACCTCCGAACCAGGGGCAGCCACCTTAGTACAAGAGGGTTCATTCAAACCTTTTCGATGGAAAATTATATTATTTTACATGGTTAAAATAATATATTATGTATATAGTAGATATCGAACCCCTTTGGCTACTCCGTGTGTCTATTTCTACGAATTTTGAACACCCTTATTGAAAATTCTGGCTCCGCCACTGCTTCGAACTATTGTAAATGGTATGCAGATACCATCCGCATACTTTTGGAACATTGGTGCCCCTGCCGTCCAAAAATTAGAGCATATATGCCCTTCACTCTAACGGAAGACTAAATAGGGACACGTGGCACAATCTTATCCATCGATCCAATGTCGAGTCAATGGATAAGATTATAACACGTGTATATCCGTTAGTATAAAGGGTATATATGCTCTAGTTTTTCGACGATAGAGACACCAATGTCCCTAAAGAATAACGAAGCATATCTGCATACTATCTATGATAGTTCAAGAGTATATTTATCCTTTTTCCTATTTTATTATTTTAATAAACATCAAGATTGAAGAAAAAATAGTTAAAAACCAATAATAACCCTAAGAAAAAAAAGGATCTTTTTCAAATTTGTGTGGTGACTCTTTACTCTTTTCATTTATTTTTTTCTTCCACAAGGCCAAAGCTGAGAGGCTGAGAGACCCACCCACCTGTATTTTCTATCAGAAATTAAGTTATCAATAATAAAACATCTCACAAATCGAGAAAAAAAAATTTTGAAAGAAGAAAAAAAAAAAGCAGAACATTATTGTGAGAGAAATAAAAAGTTAGCCAGTCATTCAAATTTACTGCTCTTTAATTTTTTGTTCTACTTTTATTATTATTATTACAATAAATTATTGTCAAAAAGATACAAACAAACAATGATGGACTTCCACCATTTTCCCCTCTGCACCATGCATCCATGCCAAGGTTCATAATTAAGCTCACTTACCCCACCCCCTACCCCTTTTACCCCACCCCCTTCAAACCCAAAAATTTCCCTAATGAAGAAGAAAGCTTTTTTCACTTGTTGTTTTTATGTTTATGTATAAATGTATGTACATAGTACCAGTGCATGAAGAAATTGAATGATGAATAATGACATTTTTGTTTTCTTTAGCCTTGTTATCAGCATCTGAATCTCCTTTCTCCCCCTTTCAACCCACCACCCACCCAACATACCCACATTCTGACACGCTCCTTACCCCCTTCTCTATCTGAATATTTTTCATGTTATGTATATACAAATAGTTATAATGAATGTGTATGAGATCTAGGCTCTCTCTCTTGTTATTTAAAGAATCCAAGGTTGTAAATTGAGCAAAAAAGGCTTCAGCTTTACATGATTCTTGCATTTTTCACAATCTTTTCCCTATTTGTAAATCAAGATCTGAATACCCTTTGAGTTATTTTGAGGAAAGATTTGATTTTTCTTTCTTCTTGCTGAAGATTATGGCACCCCCATTTTGTGGTTTAGCTTAAAGTTTGCAGATTTTTTAGCCAATGGGGTTTTGGTTTAGATCTTGGTTCTCTATTACAGCTCTAGGGTTGTTGCCCTTTACCAGTAATATCTTGATTTGAGTGTTCTTGCACCCTCTTTTATCTGTTTTGAGTCTGTTTTTGTGTTAAAAGTTTGTGAAAAGCACCATGTGGAAGCATTTTCTGAGTAAGCTTCCGAAGAAATCACTGAAATCTGAGTCAGTAGACTCAGGAAGAGGCAATTCAGACTCGCACAGTCCGAATGCAAGCTCAAATTTAGGCCCTGGAAGGCCTAATAGTGTTCCAAGGAGGACTTCCTCAGTTGTGTTCCCAGCAAGTGTGATTGCAGGGATTGAGCCTTTGATTTCCTTCAAAGATGTTCCCAGCTCTGAAAAGATGAATCTTTTTATCAGTAAGTTAAGTCTCTGCTGTGTAGACTTTGATTTCAGGGACCCAACTAAGAATGTAGCAGAAAAGGAACTAAAAAGGGCTACATTGTTTGAGCTTTTGGATTTTGTATCTGCTAATCCACCCAAATTTTCAGAACCTGCAATTCTTGCATTGTGTAAAACATGTGCTGTTAATTTGTTTCGGATTTTCCCTCCTAATTATCGGTCTAATAATAGCCACGCCAGCGAAAATGATGATGATGAACCTACTTTTGACCCTGCCTGGCCTCACTTGCAAATTGTGTATGATCTGTTGCTTAAGTTTGTAACATCCTCTTCTCTAGAAGCTAAGGTTGCAAAGAAGTATATAAACCATCAGTTCATCTTGAAATTACTTGACTTGTTTGATTCTGAAGATCCAAGGGAAAGAGATTGTTTGAAAGCTATTTTGCATAGGATTTATGGCAAGTTCATGGTTCACAGGCCTTATATAAGGAAGAGTATAAGCAATGTGTTTTACCGCGTTGTGTTCGAGTCTGAGAAACATAATGGGGTTGCTGAACTTTTGGAGATTTTTGGAAGTGTGGTTACAGGGTTCGCTCTGCCATTGAAAGAGGAGCATAAGATCTTTTTGTCAAGGACCTTGATTCCTTTGCACAAGCCAAAATCCTTGGGGATTTACTTTCAGCAGTTATCATATTGTATTAACCAGTTCATAGAGAAAGATCCCAAATTGGCTAGCACTGTGATTAGGGGTTTGTTGAAGTACTGGCCTATCACAAGTACCCAAAAGGAGGTGATGTTTTTGAGTGAGCTGGAAGAAATTTTGGAAGTTATTAACATGGCTGAGTTCCAAAAAGTGATGGTTCCCTTGTTCTGGCGGATCGGTTGCTGCATCAATAGTTACCATTTTCAGGTACTAATACTTATGTCTCTAGATATGTATATATGTATGTGCATGTTTCCTTCAATTTTCATTTGTTGCGTAGTTTCTGAGTTGTTGGTTAGATATGGTTTGTTCAAGGATCTATGAACTAATATTGTGATAAGATTTCTCCTTCTAATTGATACAGAGGATTCAGGCTAATGTGGGATGGAAATGCAATTGATTGAATGATGTATTCTTCATCCAGTTGTTTGACTTGTAAAGAATCAGGATCCTTCCAGATTTACATGTATTTTTAGCAGTGAGGAATTTTTATATGAAAAGCTTCAAAATTACTACCAGCCCAGTTGCCTAGAATTAGATTTCTAGATTGCTGACAGGAGTTTTTCATTTAGTTTGAAATGGTTTCAGCAATGAGTCGAGAACTTAAGATTATGGAGCCAAAAAGACTTGTGCCCCAAGAGAATGTTCAGGATTTTTTTGGGTCTATACGAAACAACAGCCTTGTTAATGAACTGGGTAAACAAGTGGTTTCAACGGATGACAATAGATAGAAGAGTGCTGATAAAGAAGACCTATTACTGTTTCCCAGAGCATTTCTGGGATCAAGTTAATAAATTTCATCAGAAAACCTGTCAATAAGAAGAATGAGATATATTGCTTAATCTGCATTATTCAGTCATTGATTTAAGTATCTTTGTCCATTCTTAGACTTAAAAATTGGAGTTTCAAAGACTGAGAGAAACTGATGAAGTAATTGGATCTTTGACAGAGTTAACTTGAATAAAACCAAGCATCCTGAGCCTGTTTGGCCAAATCTTCTGACATTAATCAGTCATTGCACTTCAATGAACGCCACCACCATATTCTGAAGAGTTGGTGCGGTGGTTATAGTATGATATCTTTAAACCTGCAAGTTCTCAACACATCTAAACATGTGTAAATTTCTACTTGTTATAAACTAGTCTTTCCGGTAGATCCTTGGATAACAATCATTATATGGCGTCACATGGGTTTAATGATATCGCAATCATGCCATGTGTTATGGTGTATATTGAGAGTGGTACCCAGCCTTTTGTTATGATGTAATAATCATGCCTTACTTGTTCCGTGGATTTCTCTTCCTCCATGTACTTTGCAAGAAGCCCTTCTGCATGGGACCCAAAGGATGTTTGTCTTTCGCTTTTACTCATCTCTTACACTCTACTTTTCCTCTTCACGTTTCTTCTCCATTTATCTTTTATTGTTGAAGTTGGAAATTGTTGGTTTCAGGGACACAATTTGCCAAAAACTATAGCATCTCACTTCCAAGGCATATAGTATGTTTTTGCGACTAAGTATGATCTTCTAACCAAGAGTGAGGACTATGCTTATGAATTGTGTATCCATCTAAATACTGGAGGCTTCTACTTGAAAAGTGGTTTGTGGATAGGGAAGAGAGAGATAGAGAAGAATGAGTATATGGCAAAATGGTCGAAAAACAAATTTAGTTCATTGTTGGCTAGTTTCTGAAACCCCCTCCTCTTTTTCTTTCCATTCCCTCTTCACTTTAGAGTTCTCTCTCAACCCCCCTTTTTTCCCGGTGGAGAGTGATAGATATGAACTTCTGGCCTTTTCTGGTAGAAAGATTGCCATATGTGATTATCTCTTTGATGCTGCATTAGTCTGTCATCAGTTATCCCCCCCCCCCCCCCCCCTGTGTGTGTCCGAAAATTGCCTTTGCTAAAATGTTTTTACTATACCACTTTCGGAACTTCAAAGTCACTTACTTGTCATCCTAATAGTCAACTTTATTGTCCAGGTTGCTGAAAGGGCTCTGTTCCTTTGGAATAATGACCAGATTGTCAATTTGATTGCACATAACCGGCATGTGATTCTCCCGATTATATTCCCAGCTGTGGAAAGCAATGCTCAGAACCACTGGAATCATGCTGTGCAGAACTTGAGTCTAAACGTAAGAAGGATGTTCTCTGAAATGGATGATGTGCTTTTCCTTGCTTGCCATTCACATTACAAGGAAGAACAGGAGAAAATAAACTTGGAATCTGAAAAACGGAAGGAAGCATGGGAACAGCTGGAGACTGCAGCTAGTCTACGTCCACCTGTAGCTGGAAACATTGCTGTCCTGGTAACGCCTTTAGCAACTTCAATCACTTGCTAAGAGGTGATGACTCCACTCTATCCTTGTCCCAGTGTTTTGCTGTGCATGTTCCACGACATTTAGGAGTCATGGAGAAAAACCTAGAATGGCGTCATGGATGGAAAATGGCTGTTGTCTGGCGCAGGTTTTTGAAGATCAACCCGATTAACAGCCTTATCTCTGTTGTAACTTAGTCCTACAACTGTTTTGAGGAGCGCGAATGGGGGGCTAAACTAACATTTATTTCTTTTATTTTACTTTATGAACATTTTGTCATGGCCTTATATGTTATCTAAATGGCTAATATTTTCATCACCTTTTTGCCTGGCTTCTTTAGTGTTCAGCTTTGCTAGTTTGATGGAAGTGGAAAAGAAGAAAAAGAAAATATAAAGATTTCAGGCAATTTGTTTGACACCATTTCTTGTTTTTGTTAGTACCAAAGTCCAAAAACATTAACTAATTTGTATTCTTTTGTACTATATTTATGAAGCTTCTAATTATTATTACCTCTTCATTTTTACCCCCAAACAGATATTTTTATACTATAAGTTCTCATCTATTAAAAATGGTTTATTATAGTGATATTTCTGCACTCACTAACTTAAAAGTTATGACTTAAGAATGTGCTAACTTAACTTGTATGGTGAGGCAAATCTAGAATTTAGTTTATGATTTCCAGTCTGATCAAACAGACAAAACAAAAAGGACACCGTTGCGCTAAAACTCTCACCATGTGCAAGGTTTAATGACTACAAGGGCCTATTGTATGCGGTTTTATCTTGCATTCTTGTAAGAGATTATTTTCAAGAGTTGAACCCGTAACCTTTTGCTACACTGAGTTATAAAAAATTAATGAATTCGTGTGAATCTCTAACTATTGCAATAGACTCCGCCCCCCGGCTTGTGGGTTAAGACTTTTATGACTCTTCAAGTCAATTTATTTTGCACCTGTTTGTTTGTAGTATTATTATAATGTGCTGTAAAGGGATACTTAACAGCGAAATATTATTTGAACTTTTAACAATACCATAGAAGAGTACGGGATACGACCACATTCAACAACTATACCATAAATATAAATAAATAAATATAAAAAAGTAGTACTACTATTTCTCTACTTAAAAAAAACAGAAATTAATGCTTTTTTTGCCGCGCACATCTTTTTCGTGTGAGCACAATATATTACAGTACTAGTATAATTGAATTGTTGACTAATAAGTTAAAAAGGAGAAAGATAGAACTCCATTGTTTGGACTTTGGAGGACCAATGACTACATGCTCCTTTTGTATGTATATATATCAATACAAGTGTCACTTTAGAAGACAAAAAATTGTTCCAAAATGAATGTCTAAGTTGAGATAAAAACAAGTTATTATGTTTTATCAACTATAGTATATCCTTAATGTCACGCCTCAAAACCCATTAAGACGGACAGGCACCCGATGCCCTAAAGGCCCGAGAGAACCAACCTACAACCTGTTCTTACTGAGCATATACTATAATAATTGAGACAAGTTAACTTTGGATGCAGCGATACAAACCAATGTAAGTAGATCCAAAAGTTATATACAAGACTTGGCCGTTTAGGCCACAACTCCTTAATACACAACTGAACCATGTACATACGTCTACAAAGCCTCTAAAAGATAGAAGACTAGAGTAGGTCGGGACAGACCCCGCCTTACCCTTAACTACGATACAATACCAAACGAATTTACCAAGGACTTAATAAAGCTCCGAATCAACTTGGAGCTCACCAAAAGTAGCAGAATTTCGAGTGCTTCTACTGAGGAGGTCTACTAGCTGGAGTACCTGAGCCTGCAGCATAAAATGCAGCGTCCCCAATACGGGACGTCAGTACGAAAAATGTACTGAATATGTAAGGCAAAAAGTATATGTAATACAAGGCACAAATGAAATCAAGTAGCAACATATGAGTGCATAGATTAGGAGAGAAGACCACCTTTGCTTACTCTTGTGGAATCAAGTAAGCTAGATTCTTTTCTTTACCTTCTTTGTATGTTATAATCTTTGTTGGGCATGTGATACAAGTGACCAGCTGATCAGTGGTAGAAGAGGATGACCCATGCTAGGCGTATTAACCCCTGGGATGCGGTTCTCATAATTACACAACTTGGGATCGGCCCATGCTAGGCTTTCACCCCTGAGCTGCCACCCTTCTATACCAATAGGGATCAGCCCATGCTAGGCTTTCGCCCCTGAGCTGCCACCCTTAATTATATAGATTTCTTCACTTAGATTCTTTAATCTTTGAGATTGTTGTTAATCAGTTCATAACACTTTTGGGATGTTGATTTGGTGATCATAATCATCTTGGAGATATGAAAATACGGAACAGTAGTGGAATACATGAAAATAATACTTTGAGGCAGTAACAATGACATAAGGAGCTATGAAACATCAACACCTTACTTTAAGACCTTAATGGCACAATTGACTTCAATTGGCTTAGGAGAAGGATTCATCAAACTTTCTTTTGCAAATACCATTTCTATAACAGCACAAGGGGAAATTATACAAGTATAGAGTAGTGAACATATAATGAAGTAGTTCCATGTGCTTAGAATGGGGAAAGAAATATTGTTAGCTATTTGGAGATAGTACACTGCCAATATGCTTCCTTTTCTAGAAATAGAACTTATGGGAATCACTTCATTGATATTAATTGCAGATGGCAGATTTCATGCCAAAAGGATATAAAATCGAATAGCCTTACATACCTTATTTTTCTGACCAATACCACTATCACGATTCAGCCTTCCTTATTGGGTGCTAATCTACAACATAAGTCATGATTAAGCTAACATCAGCAGCTAATCACAATAAGGTCCTCCAAATCAGTAGCTAAAATATTTGATGGAAATCAGGCCCAAACAACCCTTACATAAATGGTGAACCACCACACCCTTCCTCTACACATTAATACAACTTCATACATCATCTCCCAAGCTACCCAAACAGCCCTCAACAACAATATTCATAAGGCAGCCACTATCAATCTCAAATCTTTCAGCATAATAGGAGAATATTGACTCAAAGATTTATCACAATCCATGAATTCTTGATAAACATATACAAAATTCTCCACTCCAAACATTATCAAAGAGAGGAAAACAAATGGGTTGAAGTCTTACCTTAATTCTGAAAATTTATCCTCTACACTTGTACTTCAAGAATTCAAACTCTTCTTCAAACTCTTACTTGAAAAATTAGCCAGCACTCAAGAACTCTAAGGTGTCTTAGGGATGCTAATTGAAGCCAAGAGAGACCAAGAAAGAACTTAGGAAATCTGAAACTTTTGCAAGTTCAAAATGGAGAATAAGACTTGATCCTTATCCTTTGAAAAAAGAGGTGTTATGGCCGACACTCTTGACCAATTTTGGGCCATATAATGTCAAGTAGGTGCCCCACCTGCTTGTCCTTTTAACTTGGGCCTTTTTGGACTTAATATTATTGGACCTTGGCTGTCCATTTTCCCTTTGTTCTTTTATTCCACTTGGGACAGATTAATGCAAGTAGGTGGTACACACTTGGCCCAATAACATGGTAAAACAAATCTTAGGAGGTCATGCACTTACCTAGTTTCACTTGGGCTTTATCCATAATGGGCCAATTGGCAGATTTGGCTGCTGGGCCTTCTTTCATTCACAATTTTTCTTTAATAGGTTTGGGCTTCAAATGAGCCCCTAAATATAAGCCTAAATCTGGTCAATCAAACTTGGGCCCTTTAACTATAATATAGATCAAGTAGGTGATGCAGCTGCTAGCTCAATTACCATCTTACTATAATTACTTAAATACTTTCCATCGGAGTTAACTTGCAATACATATGCTAAAACGTGCAAGGCATTACATCACCTTCCAAGCTAGTTTAAACCAACACTAATCACATAAGAAACATGATCCCTCACCTACACTATAAGTCTATGTCAAGTATAACATGAATAGAACTACCACATACAAAAATACAGGCCGTTACACGATCACTACGAACTTTGCACAAAAGAACCTTGGAACGTTCTTGCTAGTCGTCTAGGGTTCGGTCACGGTTTCCTTGCTCTTACTTTGGGGCATTAATGGTGAACAATTTTTGGTCTAATTCTTTTGAGAACTGATTGTTAAGTAAGTGAACTAAGATTATATAATTAACTAAAATAGCTTAGGTAGTTAATTACCAAAACGCCCTTCCTAGATTTACTAGACTTAGAGAATCTTGACTTAACCGATTTTGAGGTCTTTCCTTAAGATTTCGGTTTTGTCTAATTATTTTAATTAATTAAGTTGTATAGGGTAATTACTAAAATATCCCTAAGTTATTAGGACCATAGTCAACCCTTTGGACCATCCTAGGTTAGGTACTAGGTTGTCCCTAAGTTAGTTAAATTAGTTAGGTGTCACCCGACAAGGTCCTAGGTTGTCGGGTGTCTTGGTTGGCCGTTCTTGGTTGGTCTTGGGGTGGTTATTTAGTTAAGTTAGTTTGTTAGGGCCTAGTGTAGGTTAGAGGGTCAGGTCCCACACGGTTGGACACGCATGTGCAGTGGACCCCCCAACCGCCCTAACCGAATCGGTTAGGGTGGTCCACCTCGGCCGGTCTTGCCTATGTGCTAGCCCATGTGCTTCTTGCATTTTCCTAACTAACTATTTGGAAGGTTCATTTGGAATATTTACTTATTGTCCCAAGGATCCTCACTATGTCCTTGGGCACTGCTTACTCTAAATGATCATTTTTAAATGGTTATGTGCTATGGTACTAGGCTTGACACTTGGATGCCTAGTACATAATATCTATTGTGTGATGAATACTATTGTAGCTTAGGGTCTTCTTTGCAGGTACAATTTCTAAAAAATCTTGGAATATGTTTCGATTACTTGGGTATTATATAGAATTTGGATAACACCCCTTAGCCAATTTTCTATACTATGCCCAATAATTTTCAATATTGGGCATAAGGGTGCCTATGTACCCCCAATACGCATTCTTAAATACCTATAGGGCTCTTTACTAGGCATGTAATTTTCTGGAATGTTACAACCTCACCCTCTTCACGCGAGAGAGAGTTGATGAAATCAGCCACGCCAACGTTCAAAAAGAGACGGAGCGGTACAAGCAGCAAGTTGCAACTTTGTTTTCTTCTCCAAATGTCACTCTCAGTCGTACGATTACAGCATCTTTGGAGGTACGCGATTCTGTCCTTGGTTGAGTGACATCAATCCACGTCGTACCCCAAGGACGATGGAATCAATCAAGCCGTCCGTTCCCCTTTCCTCTTTTGGACTTTGGTAAAAAAACTCCAGAAAAAGAGATTTCCCATAAATGGTGAAAGTTTTCTTAAGATTTGAATTTTTGGAATTGGACTTGATCTATCCGTTTTCCTTTTTCCCTCAAAAATCCAAGAAAACCTAATCTCTCTCCTATATATATTCTCTTTCTGATCAGTGAAGGTTTTTTTTTTTGGGGGTGGAGAAAACTTTGAGTCTTACAGAGTGTTAGGAAAAAAAATTGAAAAAGAAAAACAGAGGAAAAAATTGTTTAAGGAAATTTTTGGTTTGCTTGAGATTTCCGTCATAAAATCACCCATGATAGTAGTCATAAAACACAAGCAAAATACATCCTAAAAGAGGGTTAGTTTTCCTTCAGCTAGATCACGATTGCCGGTCTGTTTTAGCTCGAGTTTCTGGTGGTGAAAGTTGTTGCGTGTCCTGCTCGTCACTACCTCCGTTCGCTGCCTGAAAAAAGGTAATGTTTCTTTACTTCATAGTTTTCTTCTCGCCCCTTCTTCTATTAGCATTACGATGTACGAAAGCTCTCACTTCATGGCTGTCTATCTGTTAGTTTTCAAATAGAGTTGTTGCGGTATATCGTTTTTAGTATTTTGCAAGGTTGTTGTAATGTGTTAAAAGTTTCGTTGATCAGCATTCACTTTTAATGTTTTCCTACTGTTATTTTAGAAGTGACTTTGTTTCAATTCTTTTCTTGATTTGCTCGACTAATGTGTCTAGTCTCTTCCCTCCTCCGATTGAATATTGTATCTTTCATGTTCTTTTCGAGTATTCATTCGTAAAATGTTATACTACTCTTAGTTCTCTCTATCATCTGGATATAGTAGGTGTTTGTTCTTAAAAAATTGTAGGGCATTCAAGTAAAATGGGATTGTAAGTTCATTTTTGTAAAGTTCGTTCGTTGTTGTTGTGATTTGGTATGTCTTGAAACTGCATCACTTTTCTCATCTTCCGCTCGTTCCTATTTTAGGTTTTGGGTTTACAGGATGAGGTCAAGTTTTTTTTTATATTTTATTTCTTTGCAAGCATGACTTTTTAATGGTTTGTCTGGTATAGTATTGAGTATAATAGACCTTTTTTTTCTTAAAATTCATGCTAAGGCCAGCTTGTTCTTTCTTTGTTGATGATTAAATATTTGTTTAATGTGATTTTTCTTTTATGTTAGTTCAACAACTTAAGAAAATATGTGACCGATTCGGTTGACAAATCTTAAATCATAACTAGTCAGGTTTATTTTTATGTTGTCCTGCTGATGGCCATATTGTTATTCTGTCATATGGAATAGCTAATGGATTCTCCTAGTGACTCCTCTGAGTTGTGAAGCCCATATAATATGCCTGATTTGTAAATATCCCCTTTTTAATGTTAATGTCCTTTGTTGGCGCATATCCCTGCTAAATAAAATAACCAATATTTGTTCATTGTAGATTTCAAAAATAGCAAATTAGTAGTTCAAACCATCGCTATTTTTATCTTTAGAAGGAGAGTTTTCTTTTTATTTGCCTATGGAGTCGGTATTTTTATTTTTATTTTGATCCACGTCGTATTCAATTAGATAGAGTTATCGGGTTATTCGATTTAGAAGGACTGATGTGTGTGCTTTAAGTGTTTTACAATTCTATTATCAATTATGGATCCTCATTTTTCTTTTTATTGTAGCATGTGAAATCAAGACGAGTTCGCTAAGAACTCATCTTTTCCCTTGCATCTCGAAGAGAGCCGCAAAGTCTCAAATTCCTTCCATCGAGTCAAGCTCACAAAACCGACGTAAAGGTCCCAAAGCGGAAGAAATTGATGTTTTGGGGCCAAGAAGCCCAAATTTTATTTTTTATTTTTTTACTCACTGTATTTACTATTTATTATTGTATGTTTAGTTTAGGACAGTACAAAATAAAATGGGACTAAGGCCCCAAAATGAAATGGGTCCAAATACCGGTCCAGGCGGACAGAAACCGGATTTGGGCCCAACACCCTACTCTCTCTCTCTCGCTTTATTGTTTATCCGTTTCGTGATTATTTGTCATTAGGCTTAGGGTTAACGAATCCAAATCCCTCGTAAGGCGTTATTTTGTTTTAACGACTTAATTTAATCAAACCAAGTAAATAACTTAAAATAAATTTTACAAATTAAAATTTACATAGATAGTAAATTAACACTTCATTTTCAAACAACTCTAAATAATTTTTATCTCAAATCTAGTTAAGTTTTAAGCCAAACAAGTTAGTTGTTGGAAAACCGTATTAACAGATATTTTAGGTGCCTTAAAAACCTTCCTAAAATAAAAATGTGAATCCCCGAACCCCCTTTAGTTTTCAAATTAATTTTTTGTTTAAATCTTTGAAAACTATGTTTTCTTGATTTTTCTTTGAAAAAATTAAGTGGTGACTCTAAAAAAGTCAAAAACTTATACTATTTTCTTTCCGAAATAAAACAGAATGACGACACTGCTAGGGAACTCTAAGGGTTCTAACCTTAAAACTAACTTACTTGGCTATGTGAAATAACTGTTTATTTATTCCTTTGTCGTATTATATCAACTGTTGCAGTTTTCATGGCATATTTCCGCCAAACGACAAATAGTTTGAATTAGGATAAAGGGAGTTACGTGGCTTACAACAACTTCTTTCAGAAAACACACAAGTCATTCTTTGGAAGTAACAAACGAATAGTTGACTTACAGTCATCCAACATCGTTTGTTAGCTTTGCCTGGTCGTCTGTCCGACTCGGGTAACCATTACTTTTGACACAATTCTCGTCAACGTAAGATAGAGAGAAACCAAAACCGAATTTAAGCATTAGCCTAAGACGGCTTAATACCTAAGGCGTATTAAGTCCATTAGTTGAAACCGCCAAAATCATGTCCAAGGTCTCCGACCACACGCCATATCATTTTGTTTCACATTGTAATGGTGTACATGTGGTAACCAAAATGTGGGGGTGCGTAAACTTAACCGGTTTTGTGTTGAAGGTATGAATCACTTTCCAAGGTTCGACATGGTTGTAGAAGCACCACCTTTACTCAAAATATGGTATAACGACCTTTACGGAGATCACAAAAGAACTCTCAACAAGTATGTGGGTACCCTGACCGAACTACTCAACATGACTGGTTGTCTTGAGCTAATTGAAGTTCTCACTGGTTATTTGGACAACGTGAAATGGTGTTCCGATTAGGAACTACATAAATCACCCTGACAATCGAGGAATTTCGAGACTGCATCGACACGATTGGCATAAGGTTAGAAAGAAAGGAGAGAAAGCAAGAAGACATCTAGATCCCCAACAAACCTTATGTCAAAGATATCACGAGCTGGTTTTGGTTAGGAAAAGATTACGCTTATTGGCCTAAGAATCTAGTGTATAATTTACGGATCTCTACGTTAGATTCGGGCATGCGAGTTTTTATGCAAATTATAACCAAGAGTTCAGATTTACCTATAGAGAATGGAATAAAATCCAACCTTTGGTATTTGCCGTCGCATTATTGGGAACAATGGTCATTCCACACGGCCCGAGTTTGAATATCAACACTTTAGTGATAATGCTTGCGCACACTTTGTTCAACGGGTTTAATAATAAAGGACAAGTAAAGTATTATCCCGTCGCTCCGGTCATAATATCATACATGTATCGAGCCCTATGAAAGTGCAAAGAGGGACATCATTACTTTCAAGGATGTAACCTGCTCTTTCAGTGGTGGATCCTAAGTCATTTGGCAAAAGGGACTGGGACTCAAGTGTTACATACCCTGAATAATAAGAACACTCTCAAGGACTTGAACGATATGTTGTTTTGGGCAAATCTGCAAAATCGAAGGACTAGAGAAAGATAGGCTCATATTTTTTTGGAACTAAGGGAAGAATATCTCCAATGGATGCTTGATTGCTTCATCTCAAAGGATGTCGTCATAGAGGGCCGCAGACAGCTTGTACTTACACTACCTGGTATTCGAGGAATCCATCCTTACGCACCCTTCTAAGTCCTGCGCCAGTTTTGGAGGAGGCAAATCACGCCTTAATAGGTGTACTATGGCGCCTATGTGTATGATATTGGGGATGACAGAGTGGATGAATCTATAGAATTGCAAAGGGAATGGAAAGGGGCCAAGAGAATGAAGAAAGATATCATTGCTCAAGATCGATTTGACGCCGGATATGATGGAACTTACAATGCTTGGCTGAAAAAAAAACATACAAAGTATCTCCTCTCTAGTCCCAAATAGCTGCCGCAGTGTAGAAGACAAAGAGACAAAGTTGTGATCGAGTTAAGAGAGGTAAGGCAATACACCCAAGAAATGTATGCCAAATTTCTCGAAAATCAAAGTACCCTTGAGAAGACAACCAAGGAATTGGAAAGGCTAAGACGCAGTTTTGATGAGATTGACTTATGGGTTAATGAAAAGATAGAGGGGATGCAATACGAGGATTGGTAAGAGAAAGGATGATGGATCGAGGGTTACCCGCTGATGCTACGATACATCTTTAAGCAATACAAGACACAGGAAAGCAGTGGAGGAGCAGGGCCATCAGGGACAACATAGTGGATATCGTCCTTGTGTGGTTTTTTTTATATGTATTTCTGTCATTTTCAGCCCTTGCGTGGGCTTGTCTTTCATGCATTTCCGTACTTTTTAAATGAACCCTGCGTGGGTCTGTCCTTTTGTATTTTGTTCCTTATTCCCCTTGTGAACGTTAACTATTCATATGTGAAATTTGTTTGGGGGGTACTTAACTGGTTCAATTCCACACGTACATCGTTCTAATGCTCTAGGCATACCCTTGGCACAAAATGGTCCCCTGTATGTGTAGGACGCGATATATGTGTTTTTAACTGTTTATGTGATATGTTGATTTGCATGAGGATGTCGCAAACCCACTCCCAGTCAGAAATTTCCAGAAATATACAAGTCACTACTACAAAGTCTGACCAAATTTTTTGAGTCTTGAGATTCACAGGAAAAAGCAAAATCCTGTCACCAAATCCTAAAACACTACTCTACCATCTCAAGAAAGGTGAAATCATAACTATGAACAAAGGAAAGAATATCCAGATTGAACCAATCGAAGAGGAGATAATCAACATACGGAGACAGCGCGGGATGCGCCTATACGACATACTGTTTCCAACCGAGAGCCCTGAGTTGGAGAGCATTGAATAAAGTTATGAGGAAACGATCGCCCGCAAACCTTATATCGAAGGACGTCTGGTAGAAGGGGACCAGAAAGTCACTCTCGAAGCATATCCACAAGAACAACGAACAGGTAGGGAAGCCATTTCATGCGCCCTCATTTTCGAACATTATCGATCTAGGTGTATGTTGAGGCCCGTCAAAAGAGAATCCTCCCAAGTTGGATCAGGGGACATCCGCAAGACTTGTGAGTGTCATCCCAACCAGAAAGGACACATGATAGAGGAGTGCATAGAGTTTAAGAATGCGGCCCGCCGTTTGCTTGACATGGACAATATTGCAAATAGTTGGGGTGTCGATGTCATCATTGCATATGATGAACCACGGATCGACATACCAGTCACTCAGAAGACTATATTATATCGTTGCTCATCACACCTTTCAAGATAACAATGTTTGAGGTATATTCATAATTGGTTCAAAACAGAGTCTTTACACCTCTCTATAAGGACGTGGAAGTGTTCCATTTCCTTGGATTCGAAGTTCGAAGACGTTGCCCCTATCACAGGACTGCTGATCATAACATTGAAAAGTGTCTTGCCTTCTGCCAAAACGTGGAGTACCTCATCATCATAGTATTGATTTGAGTCGAGTCTGTTTGTCGTGGCTGATGTAACAACAAGAAGAAGAACGAATGAGATGGGGACATCTTTTATCTTGTAAAGCTTTGTTGTTTATTTTCAATTCCTTATAATCGTTAAAAATGAGTGAATGAAAAACAAGTATTTCCTTTACCCGAACTACGTAGGGCCTGAATTCTCCATGTGAGATACGCAGGCAGCCTTTCAAGGCCCGGCCCCTATGTTTTAAAATTTTTTATTCTCCCCCTATCATTCTACAATGAAATGTGAGGCTCAGATCAATGGACGTCAAAGAGATGCTGCAAGAAGACCTTAGGTCAACGTGATTTAACCTTTTTGAAATAGTGCCAAACTAAAACAGGCAAACTTCTGCTTCTCCTAAAAAATTAGTTTCCCTTTACTTGTGGGTGAAAATGTCCTCAAACAAAGCAACTTCGTGTGTTTATGTGCTCTCTATGTGATATCTTGCATTATGTATTCTGGACTCAAACTAACAAATTTTCCTTTGAGTTGTTTTCCTCCACAGGTACTTACAAACATGTCTATGCCAATTAAACTGGCTAATCATCCATACTTCACTAGATCTAAAGGGCCTGCAGATTCCTTTCCCGGCCAAAGTTCAGACAAGGGAAAAGCAGTAATGGGGGACAACAACAAAGAAATCTATCTTACTGACGTTGTGGTGACTCAATCCACCATAGCGGATCAGAATGAGCTGATTATGCAGTTAATGTAGCAGATTGCTGAGATGAGTGTGGAAATGTAAATGAGACAGAATCTGCCTCCACCAAGTTTTACTGCCAACGCTGCTACTGATGGGAGACCTCCTCTATATTACTTTCCCTCTTCAAACATGGATCTAGCTCAGAATCACTCAATTATAGACTTAACCACAAAAATTCCTCAGTAAGCCTCCGCTTCCTACCAGACCCCACACCCTCCTCAAAACATTAATTCACAAATACGACCTCCCCCTCAAAGTGCCCATGACCAAACCGCTCCACTCCTGCCAAACCAAAACGCATTCCATCCCCAAACATCTCTCCATCATCAAAATCAGCACACTAACCCCCACACTTTCCCACAAAATTTCCAAGGTACTCAAAATGCCCTAAGTCCCTCCGTAGCTTCACCCCTACCTAGAAAAACCACCTTCCAAATTCCTATTCCAAATGAGCACGACGTGAATGGTTCTGAGCTCGGCCATTATGAGGAGAAGGAAAGAGAGTGGATGTCGAAAGAAGAAGCCACTAAAATAGACATAAAGGAGGAGATCGAAAAAACAATGAAGGAGGTTCCATGAACGTCTCAAGGGCTAATAGAAATATAAGCATGTATAGGCACATGAGGGACATAGACAACTAGTCGTCGAACGTCTTGGTCGTCCATTGACGTTTGACTTCCAATTCACCTCAAACATTACACACTGCCTCCTTACGACCTTAGAACCAATTTTAGGACTTAGAACCTTAAGAAAATCATGTTAGGATCTAGACACCCTAACTCATTTTGGGGGTCTTACAATTCTATAGCCCATTGAAAACTACAGTAGAATTCATAAGCTTTAAGACAAGATCATAACATCCATAATATAGCCAATTTGAAGAGATTATGTTTTGCATGGGTTCATGAAGATTTTAGGTTAAACCCATAAAAATAACATCAATTCAATCAATAATCAATAAATCAAAACATTTGATGCAATAACCCATGGCTCGATCATAAGTTTGAAATCCATCTTTTGAGAAAGTCTTGTAAAATCACTTTGAAGTTTGGATTCTTGATGATAGAGTTTCAAGGATGAAAAAACATACCTCCATGAAGCTAAACCACGAAATTGATGATGAATCACCAATCAAATATTCAATCCAAGCTCTTCCTTGAGTTTTGACTTCAATGGAGTTCTAGAGAGTTTCTTAGGGAATTTGGGTTTTTATTTTAGAATAATGAGTTCATCTAGGTAGTTAGGACTTATAAACCCACTTAAAATACCTAGAATGCCCTTAGGAAACCTCCCAAAGTCTTATTTGGACGTATGGTGAATTTACCAATTCACCCTTGCATTTAACAATGAAGTTGCGCAGGTTGCAGACTTCACCTATGCCTAGCTCGATGAGCCGTCTCTCAACCAAAGGACCATCCTGTTGGTCCGTGGTTTGGTTCAGAGGCTGGTTGTTGGAAGTACATGCTTCCCCGCCTAAGTCTTGACTGACGTCCTCCACCTACGGGTTTCGACCAGGGTACTGGTCGTCGAGTGCCATCCATAGGTGGGACATCCTTTGGCAGTTTTGGCCACCAACATGTGTCCTTCCTCAAGGAACCTTTGTTAGTCCTCGGGGATGTTTTCCCAGACTTTTCCAACCCAAATATCACTGTATACAAGTTTAGGATCTTCCACATCAATTTCATCCAAAACGAACACATAAAACTTGACGAAACATGCTAAGACATACAAGGTCATTTCAAGGAAAACCTTTCGACCGTCATGGACGTTCTTGGACATTTGACCTCCAAATTTCATGAAAATTGACACACTACCTATAAACACTATTACTCATATAAGGACCTCATAAATTCATGAAACATACATATAGGCACATAACAATACATGAGGCATATAGGTGACTAGTCATCGGACGTCTTGATCGTCCCTTGACGTTTGACTTCCAATTCACCTAAATCTTTAGACACTGCCTCATTACAACATTATAAACCATTATAGGAACTTAGACTCTCATGAAAAACCTGATAGTCTCTAGTTTCACCTAAGTCATTTTAGAAGTGTCACATTAGTTGGGAATAATTCTAAGCACCAAGTCGTTATTGATTGGTATGGAAACTCATATGTGAGTTGAGGCAAAGTTTCTAGTAGTAATCTCTTGAGACGGATTCCTATAAGTGAGTTGAGGTGGGGTATCTAGTAGCAATCTTCTTATCCCATAACTTTGTGTCCTCGTAAGCTTTAGCTAATGGCTCCACCTAAGCTAAGTTATTGCTTCTATCTTAACAAGTAGACCAACACTTTTCAGTGAGGGAGACACAATATTCAATAATTTGCTCACATCGTCTATGTCGGATGCACTACATACTCTAGGTGGGAGATATGGACTTCATCCATGCATTGTACATGTAGGCTTTATGAATAGTTATGGTGTGTTCATTTTATGTTATGATTATTTATAAAATGAAGTATGTTTAATGTGGATTGTTACTATGAGTTTCATTCCTTTATATGACTTAGTAAATGTGAAGGTTACCTAGTCTATGACTATTAACTAAATATGAGATCAAAGTATGGTAAGTCTGATTATGGTGGTCATAAAGTGGTTCTTAGTATAAATAGGATTATGGGATCTTATCTATGTATTCAACAACTATAACTCAGGTTACTTATGAAAGAGTTCTACTTTTCTATGACGATCTATATGTTCAATTTTCCTTTGATTTATGCTTTTATGCTAATGTTCATAATGATTGTCAAATATGGTAAAGTGCATTCTTTAAAACTTAAATGTCCTTTTTATCACTTTTTCAAGGTTTAATACATCGTTTTCATACTTAGTGTATTTTTGTACTAACCCATATTTTTACATTTTCCCAAGTGTAGGGATTGGCCCTTAATTTTGGTTCACCTCATGGCTAGAGCTTCGAATTGATAAGTCTCCTTGCTAGTTTGTGAGTCCTCGTAATTCGAGGATAGATATCTTCATTTACAATTTACTTTCTTGTAGTTCATTTTCGAACAATGTTATAATGGTTGTGTTAGATAGATAACACAGACAAGTTTAGACTTCCACTTGCTTTTATAAAAGACATCGATTGTATACATACTGTTTTAAAATTTTAGCATCATTTTATTTATCTTATATAATGATATGCATAGGGGCATGAATGAGACCCCTTCGGGGTCAAGTAGGCCGTGTTACATCTACAGTGTAGCCCTTGGTCATGAATGTCACGGCCGAGAAGTACCTCCTAGATGTAACACGCCGTAATCGACCTCTCGAAGGTCTCATACAAGCCACATGGATCATTCAATGCAGACGATACTCAAAATAAGTTAGAATTTAAAATTCTCATTAAACTATCTTATAACATTAGAGTACAACATTTGGTACTAAGCCCATAGAAGACATGAAATAAAGACTAAAAGACCATAACAAGAACATGTGGGTCTTGTCCTCGAATCTATGAGGAATCACAAAAACTTCATTTTCAATCCTTAGAAACCTATCATTCATCCATGGCATACCAAAACTTCCAATCCCTACTCATTAGTCATAAAGAGAAAAGAAGGGGTTAGCACATTGAGAACTAAGTATGGAAGCCATGCAAAAACCATGCAAAAGGGACATTTTGTTTAGAAACATGCATTCATAACATTTTGATAAAAACCTTCATCATAAGAGTTTAAGAGACATAATACAAGTTAACAGTCACATATATGACATATTCAACAAGAATCATCATATAGGACTTAATTCCATATTCATCAAGTAAGCCTTTTCATCACTTTGGACTCTCTACCTAAGGTTACTCTAAGACTCACCTAAGAAAGACATGAAGATACCGCCCATACACCCTGTTAATGAACACCTAAGTTATCCTCAAAGTAACCCTAGATAAGAACCTTTCTATTCAACAAACTTTTACTAAGTGAACATTAATCATTTAAGCCATTTAGGAGACAACTAAAGAATTAGGGGACTTCACAAAATCGTCTTGGAAGACTAGGTAGCTCATTATATTATCATTAAAGCATACTTGTGCGCTATATATATAGCGTCCCATTCCACTACCTACAGGTTGTAAAACTTATACAATGACTAGAGTGCACATCCCACTTAATGAGAATAGGCGTTAACCGACATAGACCACACTAGCTAGGCATGAAATCTGTTGTGATAAGACCCCACACCGTGTAAGGTATTTTACTTGATAAAGGTAGCTCTAAGGACTCATCCCATGTAGGAACATGGTTTAGTGGATATCAAGGGCTACTTTGTAATCTAGCCTCATACTTCAAGTAGAGCTACTACCACAAGCATATCCACTTGGTGCTTTTCTGTAACGGCCTGTATTTTGTATGTGGTAGTTCTATTCATGTTATACTTGACATAGACTTATAGTGTAGGTGAGGGATCATGTTTCTTATATGATTAGTGTTGGATTAAACTAGCTCGGAAGGTGATGTAATGCCTTGCACATTTCAGCATATGTATTGCAAGTTAACTCCGATGGAAAGTATTTAAGTAATTATAGTAAGGTGTAATTGAGCTAGCTGCTGCATCACCTACTTGAGCTATATTATAGTTAAAGGGGCCAAGTTTGATTGACCAGATTTAGTCTTATATTTAGGGGCTCATTTGAATCCCAAACCTATTAAAGAAAATTGTGAATGAAAGAAAGCCCAGCAGCCAAATCTGCCAATTGGCCCATTATGGATAAAGCCCAAGTGAAACTAGGTAAGTGCATCACCTCCTAAGATTTATTTTACCATGTTATTGGGCCAAGTGTGTACCACCTACTTGCATTAATCTGTCCCAAGTTGAATATAATGACAAAGGGAAAATGGACAGCCAAGGTCCAATAATCTTGAGTCCAAAATGGCCCAAGTTAAAAGGACAAGCAGGTGGGACACCTACTTGACATTATATGGCCCAAAATTGGTCAAGAATGTCGGCCATAACACCTCCTTTTTCAAAGGATAAGGATCAAGTCTATTTTCTCCATTTTGAACTTGCAAAATTTCAGATTTCCTTAAGTTTCTTTCTTGGTCTCTCTTGGCTTCAATTAGCAGCCCTAAAATACCTTAGAGTTCTTGAGTGCTGTCTAATTTTTCAAGTAAGAGTTTGAAGGAGAGTTTGAATTCTTGAAGTACAAGTGTAGAGGATAAATTTTCAGAATTAAGGTAAGACTTCAACCCATTTGTTTTCCTCTCTTTGATAATGTTTGGAGTGGAGAATTTTGTATATGTTTATCAAGAATTCATGGATTGTGATAAATCTTTGAGTCAATATTCTCCTATTATGCTGAAAGATTTGAGATTGATAGTGGCTGCCTTATGAATATTGTGGTTGAGGGCAGTTTGGGTATCTTGGAAGATGATGTATGAAGTTGTATTAATGTGTAGAGGAAGGGTGTGGTGGTTCACCATTTATGTAAGGGTTGTATGGGCCTGATTTCCATCAAAATTTTAGCTACTGTTTTCGAGGACCTTATTGTGATTAGCTGCTGATGTTAGCTTAATCATGATTTATGTTGTAGATTAGCACCCAAAAGGAAGGCTGAATCGTGATAGTAGTATTGGTCAGAAAAATAAGGTATGTAAGGCTATTCGATTCTATATCCTTTTGGCATGAAATCTGGCACCTGCAATTAATATCAATGAAGTGTTTCCCATAAGTTCTATTTCTAGAAAAGGAAGCATAGTGGCAGCGTACTATCTCCAAATAGCTTACAATATTTCTTTCCCCATTCTAAGTACATAGAACTACTTCATTATATGTTCACTACTCTATACTTGTGTAATTATTCCCCTTGTGCTGTTATAGAAATGGTATTTGTAAAACAAAGTTTGATGAATCCCTCTCCTAAGCCAATTGAAGTCAATTGTGCCATTAAGGTCTTAAAGTAAGGTGTTAATGTTTCATAGCTCCTTATGTCATTGTTACTGCCTCAAAGTATTATTTTCATGTATTCCACTACTGTTCCGTATTTCCATATCTCCAAGATGATTATGACCACCAAATCAACATCTCAAAAGTGTTATGATTATCCAAAATAATATCTCAAAAGAGTTATGAATTGATTAACAATAATCTCAAAGATTAAAGAATCTAAGTGAAGGAATCTATATAATTAAGGGTGGCAGCTCAGGGGCGAAAGCACATGGGCCGATCCCTATTGGTATAGAAGGGTGGCAGCTCAGGGGCAAAAGCCTAGCATGGGCCGATCCCAAGTTGTGTAATTATGAGGACCGCATCCCAGGGGTTAATACGCCTAGCATGGGTCATCCTCTTCTACCACTGATCAGCTGGTCACTTGTATCACATGTCCAACAAAGATTATAACATACAAAAAGGTAAAGAAAGAATGTAGCTTACTTGATTCCACAAGAGTAAGCAAAGGTGGTCTTCTCTCCTAATCTATGCACTCATATGTTGCTACTTGATTTCATTTGAGCCTTGTATTACATATACTATTTGCCTTACATATTCAGTACATTTTTTGTACTGACGTCCCGTATTGGGGACGCTGCATTTCATGCTGCAGGCTCAGGTACTCCAGCTAGTAGACCTCCTCCTCAGTAGGAGCACTCGAAATTCTGCTACTTTTGGTGAGCTCCAAGTTAATTCGGAGCTTTATTGAGTCCTTGGTAAATTCATTTGGTATTGTATCATAGTTAAGGGTAAGGCGGGGTCTGTCCCGACCTACTCTAGTCTTCTATCTTTTAGAGGCTTTGTAGACGTATGTACATGGTTCAGTTGTGTCTTAAGGAGTTGTGGCCACGACGGCCAAGTATTGTACATAAATTTTGGATCTACTTACGTTGTTTTGTATCGCTGCATCCTAAGTTAACTTGTCTCAATTGTTATAGTATATGCTCAGTAAGAACAGGTTGCAGGTTGGTTCTCTCGGGCCTTTAGGGCATCAGGTGCCTGTCCGTCTTAATGGGTTTTGAGGCGTGACACTTGGTATGTTTTATGTGTTTTTTGATGCTCAAATTTATTGGAGATGTTCCTAACATGTATAAGAGATTATTTGAGGTGGAAACGTCCAGGAAAAACTCCCCAAGGACCAACCAAAGGGTCCTTGAGATAAGCCCAACCTTGGGCCAACAAGCTGTCCAAGGCAGCAGCTTTTGTTCATTGGTGAAATAGGTGTGGGTCGCGCACTTGGTCCTCCATATGTCAAAAGGGTTGTCCGCGTCTCAAACAAAACGCAGACTGAACTACCCCAGAAGTTATTTTCAAAAAAAACATGCGAGAACAACTCCGCGTCATGAACTTGTTCCCCGACAAAGATTTCAAAAATGAAAGTTGAGTTTGACATGTCTAAAAGTCCAAATAAGTGTGGGGATGTTTTGGTAATATTGAGAGACGGTTATAAACAGTTATTAAGACTTATTTAACCCCTTTTACAAGTCAAAACCCCAACACCCAATAAGAAAATAAAAATCCCAAAAACTCTCTTCTTCTCCAAATTCTCTCAAACCTTCATTGGAGGAAAAACTCAAGTTCAAGCTAAGGGCTGGATTTTCATGGTTTATTCTCAAATTTCTCATGGTTATTCAATCGATAAGGTATGGTGATACTTCATCCTTATTTATCCATTCATCTAGGGAGTCAATCAAGGATTTTCAAATGTGATTCAAAGACCAAAATTTCCAATTTTCAATCTAGCCATGGGTTCTTTCTCAAATTGATTTCAAAAGCATATTTATGGTAAATTGATGATTATCTACTATTTTAAAAATGATATTCAATTCAATTTCATGAAGAACCCATGATCCTCCTAATTTCTCAAATTGGTATATAATGTGGGTCTTTGTGATCTTGACTCTATGTTGATTGAATTA
Organism: Solanum sitiens; assembly: GCA_016801875.1. Classification (NCBI taxonomy): domain Eukaryota; kingdom Viridiplantae; phylum Streptophyta; class Magnoliopsida; order Solanales; family Solanaceae; genus Solanum; species Solanum sitiens. The sequence continues at coordinate 25,101 of JABWTJ010000465.1, read as the reverse complement.
TGTTATGTTGGATTGTGTATTGTGATTGTTATTCATGCGAATTAAATATGAATTGTTGATGAGTGATCAATTATGATCAAGGTTTAGGGATTGGGTAAATTGATCTTTATTCCTCTACTTTCTATAGACTTGATGAAGTAGTGTACCTAATGTGATCTTGAAACCATGATGTTCGAAGTATGATTTAGTTTATGTAATGGTACCTTTAGCTACTGTTTTATGCATTTATTGATGTTGAATTATGGGAATTTATAAATAATGATCAAAGATGGATGAATTGTAAGTTGGTCCTATTCTCTCTACTTTTCTATAGAATTGCTAGATGTTTGGTCTTGTATAGCATTGTGTGGTATGGTCCACTTATGGTGGCGGTGTTTACCTTATTGTCATTCTATATGTGATGTGATCATGTCCTTGAAGGCAATTGTATCTTGAAAGTGTGGTTATGATGATCACATAGTTTGAAGAATTATGCCTAGTCTCCAATGCTAGGTCATGATCTAGGTTATATTGATGATGCTTTCTATATGTGAATGAAGTTGTTAGGCTTAGGGAGTCTATACGTTTGACATGGTTGAGGTATATTGATGATTGGTTACTCTTGAGTAGCATGACCCCTACCTATGAACCTCCACATGAATGTGTGGTCTTAAGCATGATTAGGAATCTTAGATTCAAGTAATGAAGATCTCTTGTCTCCTATGTTATAATGTTGTTGTGTGTGGTCTATAGTTCCTATTACTCTATATGTGAGTTGTCTATGGTTTAGGGGACTTGAATGTGTATTGTGACCTTTGTAAGGTGGCTGCCTCAATGTTAGGATTATTTCCATTATCCGATCATGTTGTCCAATGTACACATACACCTAATGCATACTTACAAATAGTATAGGTTCATGGTGTCTAATGAAGGGATAATTATCATATGCACTAAAGTCTACTACTATGCATGTAGAGTACATGTCCATGAAGTATGAATGTATATCTTAACTAGGATGACTTGATAGTTGTACTAGTATGGACAAGGGTATGGAACCTTGTCGATGTATTGCACACGTGTGCTTTGATAGGATAGTTCCTAGGTTGATTCTATGTGTACATGAGTATGAATGAATGGTTAAGTGATGAACATGTCTTATATGCATGAATGAAGTAAAGTATGAACATGTGTGGGTCAAAGGTGTTTATGTGTAAGGTTTTCTCACATATAAGTACACACACGCATGAAAATGTGTCCATTATGCATATATGATGATCTAGTCAATAGATGGGCTCTTGAAAGGTGTTCTCAAGAGTATCCTAAACTAGTTGGTGCTTGAATATGCTATGTCAATGTGAAAGATTTTCTCACATTAATTAGGTTGATGAAAGGACTCTCCCATCTATGACTTATGAGCTAAGCATATGAGGGGTTAACTTTCCTAAGCCTATATCTTATAAAGTAATGAATAATAAAGTCTTTTCAATAAAGGTAACTTAGCTTTGCACCGAGTGAACTTGAATATAAGAGGTGCCCCTTCCTAATGTGGTAAGGCTTGTTCAACAAAGTCCTCACGAGGTTGATAACTACAATGCCATATTTGGCATAGAGATGGTTTCCATATAAGACTCCAAGTTCCTTAAACTATGTTTGCCCCATAGGATCTAGCAAGTCATATAACCTAATATGCTAGCATGATGTTAATGTTCTACTTTGGCATGGTAAAGGACCTTCATTTGGTGTAAGGTTCTACAATACTAAATTCCATGTTTAGCACCCTTGGTCTTAGTGTCGTTTAAGGCTATAGTTTCCCTAAAGTAAAATGGACAATGGAAGTGAGTAATGGACCCTAACTAGGATGACCTAAGGGAATTTGCTTAGTGTAGGTGAGTGTATGGGACTTTACCTATGCATTGCACAAGTGACTCTTGAAGGGAGTTCTAGGAAGGTGTTCTATATGTATATGTGTATGTTTATGTTCCTTATGCATGATATTGTAGTGTTGTCTACTTTTTATGATAATATGCATGGTATGAGTCCTATTGAGTCTATATGATGAAGTCTTACCTTATATGCATAATGTTGGTCTTGTTGACTAAATGATTAAGGTCTTACTTGGTATGTATGAAGTTGTCTATACTTGCTATGTTGTTGTATGAATTAAATGATATGCTTGGGGTCTCTTGTGAGTTTACTTAGTATGTGTGAGGTTATGGGTGTAAGACCTCAAAAATGACTTAGGTTATATAGAGTCTAACATTGTTGTCAAGGTGTTATAAGGTCCTTAATATGTCTATAATGTTGTATTGAGGCAGTAGCTAAAGTATTAGGTGCATTGGAAGTCAAAACGTCAAGGGTCAACCAAGACGTTCGACGACTAAGTCACCTAAGTGCCTAATATGAGGGTCTATGTGTTTATGTGTGAATCTTGTGGTTCTAAGGTCCTAAATGAGTCTAATATGATGTGTATAGGTATTGTGCCAAGTTTCAATAAGTTTGGAGGTCAAACACTCAAGAACGTCCATGGCATTCGAAAGATGTGCCTTGAAATGACTTTGTGTATCTAGGCATGTTTCATCGAGTTTTACGTGTTCGTTTTGAGTGAAATTCATGTGAGAGGTCCTAAACTCATATACGGTGGTGTTTGAGTTGGAAACGTCCGAGCAAACATCCCCAAGGACCAACCAATGGTCCTTGAGGAAGGACCCACGTCGTAGGCCAAGACTGCCCAAGGCAGCCTCACCTACGGAAGCCAATCAACGGCCAGTGGGATGGTCGACGGTACGTGGGTGATTTCCGTGGGTAGGTACTTATCCTGGGTGGATATGATACCTGTCCCAAGTCTCTGCACCCATCGAAGGATGACAGGATGACCCGTAAGTGTACCTACATCCCGTCGATGGGCAGACCGTCGATGGCAAGACCATGTGCCTAGACCACGGACCAAAGGACGGTCCGTAGGTACAAGGATAGTCCTTCGATGGTCTCGTAGGTTAGGACATAGGCTGGGGAAGCCACGTCCAGCCTCTGAACCAATTGACGGGAGGACAAGACGGTCCATTTGTGGACAAACGGTCCGTTGACTGCCCACCGTCGATGGTGAAGTTCCCTTCGTGCAGTTTCACTGTTAAGTTAGAGGTAAAATTGTAAATTCACCCCACTTCTAAATGGAAGGTTTGGCGGTTACCTAAGGGTATATTGGGTATTTTAAGTGTGTTTATAAGGCTTTAACACTTAGAAGATTTTATTCTTCAAAAATCAAAACCCCAAAATCCCTTAGAAATTCCCCAAGACTCCATTGAAGTCCAAAATCAAGGAAGAGCTTGGTGTGACGTTTTTAGTGGAGATTCTTCATCAAATTGAAGAATTAGCTTTTTTGAGGTATGTTTTTTTATTCTTGAAACTCGTTTCATCAAGGAGCCCAACTTTCAAAGATGTTTTCTAAAGTTTTCAAAGATGAATTGTCCAATTTCATGATTCAACCATGGGTTCTTGCATTAATGGTTTTTAAAGTCTATTATGGATTAGATTGATGTTGTATTGATGAATTTAACTCAATTTACCTATGAACCCATGTAATTGGTGAACCCTAGTTTTTGACTAATTTATGGGATACTTGATATTGGTCTAATGTTGATGAATTCATGCGTAGTTTCTTATGGGCTTTCAAATGATATAAGAATTGTATTTAATTGATGTCTAATTGGTCTTATATTGTTGAATCTATGTTTAATTTGTTTAGATTTCATTGATTATTATAATTGTGTATTGAATTGGTGTTCATGGCCATGGGTAAGGGCCTTATGATGTTGAATTGGGTGATTTGGTATTGACTTGAAGTGTTGATGATGAAGTGGTGGTACGCTGCCCTAATTCCTTTATTTTAATTTCAATTATACTTCAATTATGTTATGGTTGGTTTGGTCCACCTTTGGTGGCGGTGTTATGTAAATTGATGTGGCCTTATCGGCATTATTTTAAGTACATTGATAATCATGGCCTCGTCGGCAACTACTTGAAGTTATATGGCTATTTGTGTAGTTGATTTAGTGATGTATGATGAGATCTAACTATATGTGAAAGTATGTGTTCGACACACTATTGATACTATATAGGTAAATCATGTTGTTCTAGGACTATGTGTTAAGTGTATAGTCTTAGCGTTGATATATGGTTGTTCCTAATTTGGTTATATGAGTCTATAATGATTATGTAGATGATGTTAAGGTAATGTATAGGTTGACTAAATGTTGTTAAGGGTCATTCCTAGGAGTCTAAAAGATGATATGCTATATGAGCTAAATGGAAGTATGTGGTGTCTTATTTAGGTAGACCTGTGTCTGTTACTTGATGCTTATGTGAATATGTGATGTCTTGACTTAGAAACCTAAAGGGTATTAGTCTTGAATAAATCAATATAGGTGAGACCTTGAATGATGATACGAAGGTCCTTTATATGGAACCTTGAACCAAGTGGTAAGGTTATGAAACTTGAAGTCGAAAGTCATAATGGTATTCTTCATGTAATGAATGATGGACTTAAGGTTGATTGGCTGGAATAACATCACATCAATCCTAAGGAAACTCATGATGAGCTTCTTGTCGCCATAGTGAGATAGCCCTAGCGGACCTTGCTTTGGTACGGTAAATGTAATTGGATCATGAACATGATATGGGACCCATTTGTATGAATCTAATGTGAATTAATCTATAAGAACTAAGGCTAGCACCGAGTGAGTATGGCAAGGGGAAAGTAGCTCTAGTTAAGAATGAGATTAGAGTACAAAGTATGCCCTTCATATTCCTTAACCATGTGCTTATATGGGATGTGTCTAACTTCTACCATTGGCAAGTAGAACACCTCATCGGAGTAGGATAGAACTCCGGATTCCATGTTTTGCTACCATGGTCTATGTCGGTTATTGCCTATTCTTATCATATGGGATAAATATTAGCATTAGAGAAGTTCTATGAGGTTTAGGTGGTGGTATGGGATGTTATCTAGACATTGCACAATAGACTTTGAAGATGTTAGTAAGAGTCCCTTGGTCTTCTTCAAGACCATTGTTTGAATGTCCTTTATTTGATGTATATCTCTTAAATGAACTAATGAACTAATGACTTAGTGATATAAAAGTATGTAAATGAATAAGTACCTAATCTAAAGTGACTTAAGGATTCCTTAGTTAAAGTGTGAAGAGGACATAAAGGATGGTTTCTTCATGTCTTATCTATGGAAGTCTTGAGAATGACTCTAGTTAGGGAAGATGTTTGGTGTTGTTGACATGATCTAAGCCTTAGGTAGTCTTAAGGACTATTTAGGTAATCTTGAAGAGGTCAATCATGGACGTTATCTTCTTGATTTACTTAAGTAGGTCTTTCGATAGCCTTTGGAAGGAGAATGTTCTATCATCTATGTGTTGGTGTGTTTAGTGAGAATGATTTTATCCTAGGGAATGTTTAGTGAGAATGATTCTATCCTAGGGAGTCTATAGGATCTCTTGAGTGTGTGTGTAAGGGATTGTATGGGCGGTCGCTTCACAACTCACTCAAGTGAGACTTAGAATTCACCTTTGGTAGAAGACTCTTACATTTATGTTTATGATGCTTGTAAGTGTGTATGTAACTCATTATAGGTAATCTTGAGGGTCGTTTAGGCACATCTAGAGAGGGTGTATGGGCGGTCTCTCTTTGTGTGACTTAAGTGAATCTTAGGATAACTTTTAGTGAGAGAACTACATGCTAGAAAGTGATAAAAAGGGGAGAATGGACTTCACTGTAACAGTGAAGGGACTTCACTGTACTGTGATTTAGGCCACTGTTAAGTGTCTCCTAAAATTATGTTATTTGGTTTCAATGATTTCTTATGTGATTCTTAGTTGCTAAATGTTATTCTTATGATGATTTTATGATATTTAAATAAAAAGATGCATATTTACAATAAATGTCCATTTTCATGATTTTTATGCATAATGTCATACTTAATACATGTGGTTGTACTATTTATATAGTTCTTGGTAGGTGAAGAGCTTTGGGAAGAAGACTCGGACTAGGAGATCGTTCAAGAAGAAGTTTGAAGTATGTCCTCACTTGACTCGAGGGCATATATGTCATTTTATGTTTTCGTTTATGATATTTTGTAACAGACTTTATAGTAGTATCTTTTCAAATTCGTATGGGCCGTGTCCCAAGTATTATCTTGTCTTACGATGATGATTCGAGACTTAGTATTTTCCTATTACTATATATGAAAGAGTTTTAATACTATGTTATTGTTTTTATGAAAAGTTTTAATTCTGCACTACTTTTCATTATGTATATGCGATGAATGATATGAGAGGCTTGTATGAGACCTCCGATAGGTCGAATACGCCGTGCCACAATCCAAGATTGTGCCCTAGCTTCTAGGGTGGGGTCTCCGATCTTGACAAAGCTTGGTATCAGAGCATAGGTTAATGAAAGTAGTCTTAGGAATCATAAAGTCTCAAAAAGTCACATCTAGTAGAGTCTTGACCATCGGTGTGAGTCGCGACACATCTATGGGCGAGAGGCTATAGGACGATAGTGTTTTCCTTCATTTCTACTCCTATGTTCGTGCGGTAGAGTAATGTTATGAGTATCCTTCTAAATGTGTTTCCTTGTGTTTCTAGGAGATGAATACTAGAAGGATGGCCGCTAGAAGGTTGGAAAAGGTAAGGGTGAATGAGGAATGTCCTCCTCAAGTTGAGCAAGTTGAGCAAGTTCTTCAAGGTGGGAAAGGTATCCAAGGTGCTCAAGGTGCTCAAGTGCCTCCCCAAGGTGATGAAGTTCCCTAATGTGGAAGGAAGTAATGAGGTTCCGGTGGTTCCCCCAAAATTGACTAATCAAGAGATTAGAGAGGCTTTGCTTGCTTAAGCCCGAGCCGTAACTACTCAAGTTTACTTGAACATAGTGCCTAGGGGTAATGCTATGGAGAGCACTATGTCATCTAGGTTGAGAGACTTTGTGAGGTTGAATCCTCATATTTTTCTTGGCTCTAAGGTGAATGAAGATCCCTAAAAATTCCTTGATTGTGTGTACAAGGTATTGAGTGCTATGGGGGTTACATCTAGGGAGAAGGCGGAGTTGGCTTCCTATCAATTGAGAGATGTGTATGAAATTTGGTACACTCAATGGAAGGATAATAGGCCGGTGGAGTCCGGGTCCTCTTGAGTGGGAAGAATTCAAGGAAGCTTTTCTTGGTAAGTACTTTCCCCGTGAGAGGAGGGAAGTGAAAGTAGAGGAGTTTATCAATCTCAAGCAAGGCAATATGAGTGTTGAGGAATACTCTTTGAAATTCTCAACTTTGTCTATATATGGACCTTCCCTACTGTCTAATCCAAGGGATGAAATGAATCGCTTTGTGACGGGCATAGCCGACTTAGTGAGGGAGGAATGTCGTACGGCTATGTTGCATGATGATATGACTTTGGCTAGAATCATGGTGTATGCACAATCAATTGAAGAGTACAAACTTAGGAGGATGTCAAGGAACTTGAAAAGGAGTGTTGCTAGTGATCAAGTGCAACCTAGGTTCAAAAAGAGGGCTCAAACTCAAGATGGACCTAGTGTTCCTAAGAAGAAGTTTGAGAAAGGAGGTGGTTCTAGCAATGACAAACCTACATGTGCCACTTGTGGTAAGAGACATTAGGGTGAGTGTCTAGTGGGTACGGGTAATTGCTTTGGATGTGTTAAAGATGGGTACAAGGTGAGAGATTGTCCTAACATTGCTTCTAGGAAGGAGGGTAAGAAAGTTGATCCTAGTGTTCCAAAGGAAGATGCTCCAACTAGGAGGCGTTTCTATGCACTCCGGACTAGAGGTGAGAAGCCGGATGAGGGTGATGATGATGTTGGTAAGTCCTTATCTTTCTCTTGTTATGGTATGAGATCCTTCTTAGTGGGGGAGTATGGCTAGATAGATGTGCTTAGGAGTTGTTGCATGTACATGATGTTTAGGAGTTTGGTTGAAATTGAGTTTCATTAATTTCTTGCATTGTGTGTTTTATTGAGTTATGAGCATGTTGTAAAAGGTGTTTATATGATGTTACCTTGATATTAGCATGCCTATATCATGACTTTCCTAAAATTGCATTTTTGAAAAATTTGACTAAAATCACTGTAGCTGGAACACTGTTCACTGTGTAAATTTTGAAAATTTGGCTAATTGATTCTTTGGTCTAAAATTGTTGTTATGGGGTTATCACTGATGTGTATGAGTATGATATTAAATATAAAATGAGTTTTCGCTAATTGGAATGAAGAATGTGAGTTTTGTAGCATAATAAGTTATAGAATTGTATTCTAGGTTCTTGTTGTGTTGTGAATCTCTTCATCTTGTGAAATTGATGTTTTCTCCTTCATTGTGAGTTATATGGTGTGGTTATGTGCTGTTAAGTTGATTCTCTAATATTGGAAGTGTTCGAAGAGTGGCAAGTCGTCATTCGAGGACGAACGTTGTCCAAGTGGGGGAGAATGTAAGACCTCAAAAATGACTTAGGTTATCTAGAGCCTAACATTGTTATCAAGGTGGTATAAGGTCCTTAATATGTCTATAATATTGTATTGAGGCAGTAGCTAAAGTATTAGGTGCATTGGAAGTCAAAACGTCAAGGGTCAACCAAGACGTTCGACGACTAAGTCACCTAAGTGCCTCATGTGAGTGTCTATGTGTTTATGTGTGACTCTTGAGGTTCTAAGGTCCTAAATGAGTCTAATATTATGTGTATGTATAGGTAGTGTGTCAAGTTTTGAGAAGTTTGGAGGTCAAACACTCAAGAACGTCCATGGCATTCAAAAGATGTGCCTTGAAATGACTTTGTGTGTCTAGGCATGTTTCGTCGAGTTTTACGTGTTCATTTTGAGTGAAATTCATGTGAGAGGTCCTAAACTCGTATACGGTCATGTTTGAGCTGGAAACGTCCGGGTAAACATCCCCAAGGACCAATCAAGGGTCCTTGAGGAAGGACCCATGTCGTAGTCCAAGACTGCCCAAGTCAGCCTAACCTACGGAATCTAATCAATGGCCACTGGGCTGGTCGACGGTCCGTGGGTGATGGGCGTGGGTAGGTACTTAGACTGGGTGGCTAAGCTACCTGTCCCAAGTCTCTGAACCCATCGAGGGAGGACAGGACGGACCGTAAGTGGACCTACGTCCCGTCGATGGGCAGACCGTCGATGGCAAGACCATGTCCTAAGACCACGAACCAAAGGACGGTCCGTCGATGGTTCCGTAGGTTAGGACTTAGGCTGGGCAAGGTTGTGAACCACGTCCAGACTCTGAACCAATCGACGGAAGGACAGGACGGACCGTTTGTGGACAAATGGTCCATCGACTGCCCACCGTCGATGGTGAAGTTCCCTGCGTGCAGTTTCACTATTAAGCTAGGGGTAAAATTGTAAATTCACCCCACTTCTAAATGGAAGGTTTGGCGGTTACCTAAGGGTATATTAGGTATTTTAAGTGTGTTTATAAGTCTTTAACACTTAGAAGATTTCATTCTTCAAAAATCAAAACCCCAAAATCCCTTAGAAATTTCCCAAGACTCCATTGAAGTCCAAAATCAAGGAAGAGCTTCGTGTGATGCTTTGAGTAGAGATTCTTCATCAAATTGAAGAATTAGCTTCATTGAGGCATGGTTTTTTATCCTTGAAACTTGTTTCATCAAGGAGCCCAACTTTCAAAGATGTTTTCTAAAGTTTTCAAAGATGAATTGTCCAATTTCATGATTCAACCATGGGTTCTTGCATTAATGGTTTTCAAACGTATATTATGGATTATATTGATGTTGTATTGATGATTTTAACTCAATTTACCTATGAACCCATGTAATTGGTGAACCCTAGTTTTTGACTAATTTATGGGTTACTTGATATTGGTCAAATGTTGATGAATTCATGTGTAGTTTCTTATGGGCTTTCTAATGATATAAGAATTGTATTCAATTGATGTCTAATTGATCTTAGATTGTTTAATCTATGTTGAATTGGTTTAGATTTCATTGATTATTATAATTGTGTATTGAATTGGTGTTCATGGCCATGGGTAAGGGCCGTATGATGTTGAATTGGGTGATTTGGTATTGACTTGAAGTGTTGATGATGAAGTGGTGGTACGCTGCCCTAATTCCTTTATTTTAATTTCAATTATACTTCAATTATGTTATGGTTGGTTAGGTCCACCTTTGGTGGCGGTGTTATGTAAATTGATGTGGCCTTATCGGCATTATTTTAAGTACATTGATAATCATGGCCTCGTCGGCAACTACTTGAAGTTATATGGCTATTTGTGTAGTTGATTTAGTGATGTATGATGAGATCTAACTATATGTGAAAGTATGTGTTCGACACACTATTGGTACTATATAGGTAAATCATGTTGTTCTAGGACTATGTGTTAAGTGTATAGTCTTAGCGTTGATATATGGTTGTTCCTAATTTAGTTATATGAGTCTATAATGATTATGTAGATGATGTTAAGGTAATGTATAGGTTGACTAAATGTTGTTAAGGGTCATTCCTAGGTGTCTAAAAGATGATATGCTATATGAGTTAAATGGAAGTATGTGGTGTCTTGTTTAGGTAGACTTGTGTCCCTTACTTGATGCTTATGTGAATATGTGATGTTTTGCCTTAGGAACCTAAAGGGTATTAGTCTTGAATAAATCAATATAGGTGAGACCTTGAATGATGATACGAAAGTCCTTTATGTGGAACCTTGAACCAAGTGGTAAAGTTATGAAACTTGAAGTCGAAAGCCGTAATGGTATCCTTCATGTAATGAATGATGGACTTAAGGTGTAACGGCCTGTATTTTTGTATGTGGTAGTTCTATTCATGTTATACTTGACATATACTTATAGTGTAGGTGAGGGATCATGTTTCTTACATGATTAGTGTTGGTTTAAACTAGCTTGGAAGGTGATGTAATGCCTTGCACGTTTTAGCATATGTATTGCAAGTTAACTCCGATGGAAAGTATTTAAGTAATTATAGTAAGGTGGTAATTGAGCTAGCAGTTGCATCACCTACTTGATCTATATTATAGTTAAAGGGCCCAAGTTTGATTGACCAGATTTAGGCTTATATTTAGGGGCTCATTTGAAGCCCAAACCTATTAAAGAAAATGTGAATGAAAGAAGGCCCAACAGCCAAATCTGCCAATTGGCCATTATGGATAAAGCCCAAGTGAAACTAAGTAAGTACATGACCTCCTAAGATTTGTTTTACCATGTTATTGGGCCAAGTGTGTACCACCTACTTGCACTAATCTGTCCCAAGCTGATTAAAAGAACAAAGGAAAAATGGACAGCCAAGGTCCAATAATATTAAGTCCAAAAGGGCCCAAGTTAAAAGGACAAGCAGGTGGGGCACCTACTTGACATTATATGGACCAAAATTGGTCAAGAGTGTCGGCCATAACACCTCCTTTTTCAAAGGATAAGGATCAAGTCTTATTCTCCATTTTGAACTTGCAAAATTTCAGATTTTCTTAAGTTTCTTTCTTGGTCTCTCTTGGCTTCAATAAGCAACCCTAAAACACCTTAGGGATTCTTGAGTGCTGTCTCATTTTCAAGTAAGAAGTTTGAAGATAAGTTGGAATGCTTGAAGTTACAAGTTATAGGATAAATGTCCAGAATTAAGGTAAGACTCAACCCTTTTGTTGTCCTCTATTGATCTGTTGTGGATTGGAGAATTTTGTATAGATTTACAAGGAATTCATGGATGATGAGAAATCTTTGAGTTCTTGAAATGATGTATGAAGTTGTATTAATGTGTAGAGGAAGGTTGTGGTGGTTCACCATTTATGTAAGGGTTGTTTGGGCCTGATTTCCATCAAATATTTTAGCTACTGTTTTGGAGGACCTTATTGTGATTAGCTGTTGATGTTAGCTTAATCATGACTTATGTTGTAGATTAGCACCCAATAAGGAAGGCTGAATCGTGATAGTGGTTTTGGTCAGAAAAATAAGGTATGTAAGGCTATTCGATTCTATATCTTTTTGGCATGAAATCTGCCACCTGCAATTAATATCAATGAAGTGATTCTCATAAGTTCTATTTCTAGAAAAGAAGGCATGGTGGCAGCGTACTATCTCCAAATAGCTAACAATATTTCTTTCCCCATTCTAAGTACATAGAACTACTTCATTATATGTTCACTACTCTATACTTGTGTAATTTCCCCTTGTGCTGTTATAGAAATGGTATTTGCAAAAGAAAGTTTAATGAATCCTTCTCCTAAGCCAATTGATGTCAATTGTGCCATTAAGGTCTTAAGTAAGGTGTTGATGTTTCATAGCTCCTTATGTCATTGTTACTGCCTCAAAGTATTGTTTTCATGTATTCCACTACTGTTTTGTAATTTCATGTCTCCAAGATGATTATGACCACCAAATCAACATCTCAAAGTGTTACGATTATCCAAAATAACATCTCAAAAGAGTTTAAGACTATTAACAATAACTCCAAGATTAAAAATCTAGTGAAGAAAATCTTTAATAGGGTGGGCAGCTTAGGGAGCGAAACCTAGCATGGGCCGATCCCTGATTGTAGAGAAGGGTGGTACTCAGGGGCGAAAGCCTAGCATGGCCGATCCCAAGTTGGTGTATTATGAGACCGCATCCCGGGGTTAAATACGCCTAGCAGGGGTATCCTCTTTCTACCACGATCAGCTGGTCACTTGTATCACATGCCCAACAAAGATTATAACATACAAAAAGGTAAAGAAAAGAATGTAGCTTACTTGATTCCACAAGAGTAAGCAAAGGTGGTCTTCTCTCCTAATCTATGCACTCATATGTTGCTACTTGATTTCATTTGTGCCTTGTATTACATATACTTTTTGCCTTACATATTCAGTACATTTTTTGTACTGACGTCCCGTATTGGGGACGCTGCATTTCATGCTGCAGGCTCAGGTACTCCAGCTAGTAGACCTCCTCAGTAGAAGCACTCGAAATTCTGCTACTTTTGGTGAGCTCCAAGTTGATTCGGAGCTTTATTAAGTCCTTGGTAAATTCGTTTGGTATTGTATCGTAGTTAAGGGTAAGGCGGGGTCTGTCCTGACATACTCTAGTCTTCTATCTTTTAGAGGCTTTGTAGACGTATGTACATGGTTCAGTTGTGTCTTAAGGAGTTGTGGCCTAAACGGCCAAGTCTTGTATATAACTTTTGGATCTTAGTACGTTGGTTTGTATCGCTGCATCCAAAGTTAACTTGTCTCAATTGTTATAGTATATGCTCAGTAAGAACAGGTTGTAGGTTGGTTCTCTCGGGCCTTTAGGGCATCGGGTGCCTGTCCGTCTTAATGGGTTTTGAGGCGTGACAAAATTGTTACGCCTCGTATTTTTATACGCAGTGCGTGTCATGAGCTAGTCGAGGTAAGTCAGATTGGGATTAATTTTAAGTGGGAATTTTTTTAGTGGCTGTTGGGATTAAATTAATTAAGTGGAGGGCCCCACCACTCAAGGCAAAGTGAAAGGAATCATTTTGGGAGCTAGGCTTAGTGGGGTGTTGTCTCCACTTCATATTATGAATGAAGTGGTGAAATGATAGCAAAATTTTCATCTTCTTCACCTTAGCTTAGGCAGCCATGGAAATGGAGAAAACCCACCATGCAACTCTCGGCCAGTAGCTTCAAGAATTTTGGTTAGTAATCTCTTTGCTTGATTTATTAATTCTTTAGAATGTCTCTATTAATTAGCCATTAATGTTAGGAAAGGGGGTGTGACCAGTAGCTTAAGAAAATTCGTTTTAGTTATTGATTGTGCTAAGTATGAACGGAAATCATAATCGGATTATTAGTGGTGTTGTGTTAGTGTTTGGGATGTTTTGATTAAAACAAAGTGTGGGAAATTCTGTTTTGATGTTATGTATATGTTAATGTGTTATTGGTATTGCTATGGATAATTTGGGTTGTTGTCGGGTTGGGACAAAGTAAGGAATATAGGGGAAGTGCTGCCGAATTTTCGTTAGATTATTAGCTAGCTTATATAAGTAGTAAAGCGTGACGACTATCTAATTGCGGCACGATTGTTGCTTGTTATAGATTAATAGCATGGGCAGTAAATATTGGACGTGTAGCTCGACTATTCGGTATGTAACGCTATCCTTTCTTCTTTGTTTGGCATGACTTTTAAAAATGAGTAAATGACGGATAGGTTTGATACTTACTTCTAAAGCGTCTAGGTGACGTATATTCTTGCTTTCACAAACTATTCTTCTATATATCGGCTATGTCTAAGGCTATGGTGATTTCTCATATCTATGGTAGAGCTTCTTAGAGTCATTGAGATTTTACGTTTTCATATCGTGTTAAAGGTTTATAATCTTGATAAAACGTTAATCTTTGGTAATACTCCTTGTTGGTTCACGTTGATTGTCCTATTGAGTTATAAGAAATGATTTTAATTGCATATGGTTGCTCATAATGCTCTACTCGTGCATAGAGTTATTTATCATTTCACCGAGTCTCGGGCTGGGTAATGTTCGTGCGGAGTTCTTGCATATGTCACCGGGTCCCTCACTAGAGGGCCGGGTATGTATATTATATATATGATTGGTGATGAGGATGGTTATAATGATGATGATGACAGAGATGATGTGATGACTATTTCACCGAGTTCCTGACTAGAGGGCCGGGTACGTATGATGTATATATATGATGATTATTTTGCCGAGTCCCTTACTAGGGAAGCTGGGCACCTTATATGTTAAAGATTGCATGATTTTCATTTATAATGTACTTGTGTAGCGATATCTTGTTTCGACTTATCATGTTGATATCCTGTCATCTTTACCTTATGCTTTACATACTCAGTACATTGTCCGTACTGACCCTCTTTCTTCGGGGGGCTGCGTTTCATGTCCGCAGGTGTAGACGCTCAGTTCGGTGATCCTCTCGCCTAGGATATCTACTCTGCTGATTTGGAGAGCTCCACTATTTCGGAGCCCAGTCGTTTGATACATAACTTTCCATGAAGTCTTTTGCTTATCTATGGGTACTGCGGGGCCCTGTCCCGTCGAGTTTCCTACTATACTCTTAGAGGTCTGTAAGACATTATGTGGGTTGTACGTATGTTTTGGATAATAGTCTGGACATGGTTTGTTTGGGATGCCCGCGTGTACGGGGTTGTCGGATTTCGTACATCATTGTAAATTGTGTTGTGGCAGCCTTGTCGGCTCGCGTATGTTGTTACGGTTGAATGGTTATGACTTTTTATAAGACAGATTAACTTTATTTATGTTTGGCGTTGGAGTTGGTTTGATTTGATTAAATCTCTTATTGTCTTAGTTTCAGTTGGTTATACTTATCTGGTTTGTATGTGAGTGTCCAAATCGGACACTAGTCACGGCCCATCGGGTTGGGTCGTGATAACTAAGAATGGCTTGAACACCCTATTCATCAAATCCATAAAAGCTGCTGGTGCATTTGTTAGCCCAAATGACATGACTAAGAACTCAAAATGACCATACCGTGTTCGGAAAGCTGTCTTGGGTATATCTTTGTCCTTGACCCTCACTTGGTGATAACCTGACCTCA
The DNA here is from genome assembly GCA_016801875.1 of Solanum sitiens. Classification (NCBI taxonomy): domain Eukaryota; kingdom Viridiplantae; phylum Streptophyta; class Magnoliopsida; order Solanales; family Solanaceae; genus Solanum; species Solanum sitiens. The sequence goes on along the minus strand of JABWTJ010000465.1, from coordinate 9,563 downwards.
GGTCGATCTTTGAAAAACACCTAGCACATTGTAATTGATCAAACAGATCATCAATTCTAGGGAGGGGATATTTGTTCTTACTTATTACCTTATTCAACTGCCGGTAGTCGATACACATTCTTAATGAGCCATCCTTTTTGCGTACAAATAAAACTGGTGCTCCCCATGGCGACACACTAGGCCTTATGAATCCTTTCTGTAATAAGTCTTTTAACTACTCTTTCAACTCTCGTAATTCTGCCGGAGCCATTCTATATGGAGGAATTGAGATAGGTTGAGTATCTGAAAGCACATCAATACCGAACTCTACTTCTCGTTCTGGAGGCAAACTGGGAAGATCTTCAGGAAACACATCTGGAAATTCATTTACCACCGGAATGGATTGAAGGGTTGGTGGCTCTGCATCTACATTTTTCACTCTAACCGGATGGCATATGTATCCTTTGGAAATCATCTTCTTTGCCTTAAGATAAGAAATAAATTTACCTCTTGGCATCCCAATATTACCTTTCCATTCGAGGACTATCTCTTTTGGAAATTGGAAATGCACTATCTTAGTTCGGCAATCTACTGTGGCATAACAAGAAGCTAACCAATCCATACCCATTATAACATCAAAATCTACCATGTCTAGCTCAACAAGGTCAGCCAATGTATCGCGATCACAAACAGTTACAATGCAATTACGATAAACTCTCCTAGCTATAATAGATTCACCAATCGGTGTAGACACTTCAAATGGCTTCGCTAATAATTCTGGTGTTCTTTTGAACTTTCCAGCAATCAATGGTGTAACATATGATAGTGTAGACCCCGGATCTATTAATGCATATACAATATGTGAAAAGATGGACAATGTACCTGTAACCACATCCGGCGACGCTTCTAAATTTTGTCGATCCCCTAGTGCATATGTGCGATTCTGACCTCCACTAGAACTAGCTGCTCCCCTAGCTCCTCTACCACGACCTGTAGGCATATGTAGTCCCCAACCTAAAGAAGGGGTTGATGAGGTCGACGCAACAACTGATCTAGTTGGTTGAACAATGCCACCCACTCCCCTATGAGGGCAGTTTCTCATCATATGCCCTGGTGTGCCACACCAAAAACAAACATCCGTCCCAAACCTGCGTGCACCTAAGTGCGTTGGATTTGATCTATAAAGTCTTGGGGATCTTCATTAGGATCTGACCCGGTAAATGATGGAGGGTCCAAGTTAAGAAAATCACGTATCCGTGTTCCAGCTGATCTATGTACGCCACTAGTACCTGCAACTGGACCTTCTTGCCTTTGGCCATGACCAGCAACTATACGAGTCAATAATTGGACTGCATTCCTCAAATCTTGCTCGGTAGCATTAATAGGGGGTTCCTGAGGTTCATCTTCCCTCCTTAGTTCTTTAGGAGATGGAGGCATCGAGGAAGTCTGCGATAGAGACTCATCTTGAGCCCCACTTTGAACAGCTTGACTTGGTGGTGGTTGGCTGGTCCCTTCTTGGACAGCCACATCTACTCGTTTACCAGTACTTTTACTCCTTCTCGTAATGGGCATCTATGCTATAATAAAACAATTGAGAAATTAGATATGATTCACCTACAACACTGGTTCTATCACACGATCTAAGAAATGAAAGAAATAGACAACTCCTATATGTCCCGTAGCCTCCTGTTTATAGATGTGGTGCACAACACATCCATAAGCAAGACTCTACACAGACACGGCTTTGTAGACTCCCTAGGATGACCTGCTCTGATATCACTTTTGTCACGCCTCAAAACCTATTAAGACGGACAGGCACCCGATGCCCTAAAGGCCCGAGAGAACCAACCTGCAACCTGTTCTTACTGTGCATATACTATAACAATTGTGACAAGTTAACCTAGGATGCAGCGATACAAAACAACGTAAGTAGGTCCAAAAGTTATATACAAGACTTGGCCGTTGAGGCCACAACTCCTTAAGACACAACTGAACCATGTACATACGTCTACAAAGCCTCTAAAAGATAGAAGAGTAGAGTAGGTCGGGACAGACCCTGCCTTACCCTTAACTACGATACAATACCAAACGAATTTAACAAGGACTTAATAAAGCTCCGAATCAACTTGGAGCTCACCAAAAGTAGCAGAATTTTGAGTGCTCCTACTGAGGAGGTCTACTAGCTGGAGTACCTAAGCCTGCAGCATGAAATGCAGCGTCCCCAATACAGGACGTCAGTACGAAAAATGTACTGAATATGTAAGACAAATAGTATATGTAATACAAAGCTCAAATGAAATCAAGTACCAACATAAGGGTGCATAGATTAGGAGAGAAGACCACCTTTGCTTACTCTTATGGGATCAAGTAAGCTACATTCTTTTCTTTACCTTGTTGTATGCTATAATCTTTGTTGGGCATGTGATACAAGTGACCAGCTGATCAGTGGTGGAAGAGGATGACCCATGCTAGGCGTATTGACCCCTGGGATGCGGTCCTCATAATTACACAACTTGGGATCGGCCCATGCTAGGCTTTTGCCCCTGAGCTGCCACCCTTCTATACCAATAGGGATCGGCCCATGCTAGGCTTTCGCCCCTGAGCTGCCACCCTTAATTAAATAGATTTCTTCACTTAGATTCTTTAATCTTTGAGATTATTGTTAATCAGTTCATAACTCTTTTGAGATGATATTTTAGATAATCTTAACACTTTTGAGATGTTGATTTGGTGGTCATAATCATCTTGGAGATATGGAAATACGGAACAGTAGTGGAATACATGAAAATAATACTTTGAGGCAGTAACAATGACATAAGGAGCTATGAAACATCAACACTTTACTTTAAGACCTTAATGGTACAATTAACTTCAATTGGCTTAGGAGAGGGATTCATCAAACTTTGTTTTACAAATACCATTTCTATAACAGCACAAGGGGAATAATTACACAAGTATAGAGTAGTGAACATATAATGAAGTAGTTCTATGTACTTAGAATGGGGAAAGAAATATTGTTAGCTATTTGGAGATAGTACGCTGCCACTATGCTTCCTTTTCTAGAAATAGAACTTATGGGAAACACTTCATTGATATTAATTACAGGTACCAGATTTCATGCCAAAGGGATATATAATCGAATAGCCTTACATACCTTATTTTTCTTACCAATACCACTATCACGATTCAGACTTCCTTATTGGGTGCTAATCTACAACATAAGTCATGATTAAGCTAACATCAGCAGCTAATCACAATAAGGTCCTCCAAAACAGTAGCTAAAATATTTGATGGAAATCAGGCCCAAACAACCCTTACATAAATGGTGAACCACCACACCGTTCCTCTACACATTAATACAACTTCATACATCATCTCCCAAGCTACCCAAACAGCCCTCAACAACAATATTCATAAGGCAGCCACTATCAATCTCAAATCTTTCAGCATAATAGGAGAATATTGACTCAAAGATTTATCACAATCCATGAATTCTTGATAAACATATACAAAATTCTCCACTCCAAACATTATCAAAGAGAGGAAAACAAATGGGTTGAGTCTTACCTTAATGCTGGAAATTTATCCTCTAAACTTGTACTTCAAGAATTCAAACTCTCCTTCAAACTCTTACTTGAAAAATTAGACAGCACTCAAGAACTCTAAGGTGCCTTAGGGCTGCTAATTGAAGCCAAGAGAGACCAAGAAAGAACTTAGGAAATCTGAAACTTTTGCAAGTTCAAAATGGAGAATAAGACTTGATCCTTATCCTTTGAAAAAGGAGGTGTTATGGCCTACACTCTTGACCAATTTTGGGCCATATAATGTCAAGTAGGTGCCCCACCTGCTTGTCCTTTTAACTTGGGCCTTTTTGGACTTAATATTATTGGACCTTGGCTGTCCATTTTCCCTTTGTTCTTTTATTCCACTTGGGACAGATTAATGCAAGTAGGTGGTACACACTTGGCCCAATAACATGGTAAAACAAATCTTAGGAGGTCATGCACTTACCTAGTTTCACTTGGGCTTTATCCATAATGGGCCAATTGGCAGATTTGGCTGCTGGGCCTTCTTTCATTCACAATTTTCTTTAATAGGTTTGGCCTTCAAATGAGCCCCTAAATATAAGCCTAAATCTGGTCAATCAAACTTGGGCCCTTTAACTATAATATAGATCAAGTAGGTGATGCAGCTGCTAGCTCAATTACCATCTTACTATAATTACTTAAATACTTTCCATCGGAGTTAACTTGCAATACATATGCTAAAACGTGCAAGGCATTACATCACCTTCCAAGCTAGTTTAAACCAACACTAATCACATAAGAAACATGATCCCTCACCTACACTATAAGTTTATGTCAAGTATAACATGAATAGAACTACCACATACAAAAATACAGGCCGTTACACATTTTTCGTACTGACGTCCCGTATTGGGGACGCTGCATTTCATGCTGCAGGCTCAGGTACTCCAGCTAGTAGACCTCCTCAGTAGGAGCACTCGAAATTCTGCTACTTTTGGTGAGCTCCAAGTTGATTCGGAGCTTTATTAAGTCCTTGTTAAATTCATTTGGTATTGTATCGTAGTTAAGGGTAAGGCGGGGTCTGTCCCGACCTACTCTAGTCTTCTATCTTTTAGAGGCTTTGTGGACGTATGTACATGGTTATGTTGTGTCTTAAGGAGTTGTGGCCTAAACGGCCAAGTCTTGTATATAACTTTTGGATCTACTTACGTTGGTTTGTATCGCTGTATCCAAAGTTAACTTGTCTCAATTGTTATAGTATATGCTCAGTAAGAACAGGTTATAGGTTGGTTCTCTCGGGCCTTTAGGGAATCGGGTGCCTGTCCGTCTTAATGGGTTTTGAGGCGTGACAAAAGTGGTATCAGAGCAGGTCATCCTAGGGAGTCTACAAAGCCGTGTCTGTGTAGAGTCTTACTTATGGATGTGTTGTGCACCACATTTATAAACAGGAGGCTACGGGACATATAGGAGTTGTCTTATTTCTTTCATTTCTTAGATCGTGCGATGGAACCTGTGTTGTAGGTGCATCATATCTAATTCCTCAATTGTTTTATTATAGCAAAGATGCCAATTACGAGAAGGAGTAAAAGTACTGGTAAACGAGTAGATGTGGCTGCCCAAGAAGGGACCAGCCAACCACCACCAAGTCAAGCTGTTCAAAGTGGGGCTCAAGATGAGTCTCTATCGCAGACTTCCTCGACGCCTCCATCTCCTGAAGAACTAAGGAGGGAAGATGAACCTCAGGAACCCCCTATTAATGCTACCGAGCAAGATTTGAGGAATGCAGTCCAATTATTGACTCGTATAACTGCTGGTCATGGCCAAAGGCAAGAAGGTCCAGTTGCAGGTACTAGTGATGTAGTTAGATCAGCTGGAACACGGATATGTGATTTTCTTAATTTGGACCCTCCATCATTTACCGGGTCAGATCCTAATGAAGATCCCCAAGACTTTATAGATCAAATCCAACGCACTTTGGATATTATGCATGTAAGTGGTAAAGAAGCACTTGAGCTAGCTGCATACAGATTAAAGGGTGTGGCTATATTGTGGTATGAAGCTTGGAAGCAATCTAGGGGAACAAATGCACCTTCAGCTATGTGAAAAGAGTTCAAAAAGGCATTCCTTGATCATTATCTGCCATTGGAGATCCGAAAGGCCCGTACGGATCAGTTCTTAAATCTCCTCCAAGGAAATATGAGTGTGAGGGAGTATAGTCTCAAATTTAATTCCTTGGCCAGGTATGCTCCTAATGTAGAAGCTATTATGGAGGATAGAGTTCATCGTTTTGTGGACAGGTTAGATTCATATCTAGTTAGAGACTGTACAATTGCTTCATTAAATAAAGATATGGATATAGCAAGGATGCAGGCTTTTGCACAAAAATTAGAGGATCAAAGGCAAAGAAGAAGAACACGAGTTGGAAACAGGGCATTCTAAGAGGGCCAGATCAATGGGGCAGTTTACACCATCCCAAGGTGAGTTTAGGCCTCGGTTCTCTAACAGACCACCTAGGCCATCATCTTTCTACTCTACAGCTAGTGCTCCACCACGGTTCCAAGGGTTTAGAGGCAATCAGTTTGGGCAAAGAAGTGAAAGCCAAGGCAGTCATCAAGAGCAAGGAAGTACGAGCCAATCAAGGCCTCCACGACAGCCTTGTAAACAGTGTGGGAGGAATCATCTAGGTGCATGGAGGTTTGGGACGGATGTTTGTTTTTGGTGTGGCACACCAGGGCAGATGATGAGAAACTGTCCTCATAGGGGAGTGGGTGGCGTTGTTCAACCAACTAGATCAGTTGTTGCGTCGACCTCATCAACCTCTTCTTTAGGTAGGGGACTACATATGCCTACAGGTCGTGGTAGAGGAGCTAGGGGAGCAGCTAGTTCCAGTGGAGGTCAGAATCGCACATATGCACTAGGGGATCGACAAAATTTAGAAGCCTCACCGGATGTGGTTACAGGTACATTGTCCATCTTTTCACATATTGTATATGCATTAATCGATCCGGGGTCTACACTATCATATGTTACACCATTGATTGCTGGAAAGTTCAAAACAACACCAGAATTATTAGCGAAGCCATTTGAAGTGTCTACACCGATTGGTGAATCTATTATAGCTAGGAGAGTTTATCGTAATTGCATTGTAACTGTTTGTGATCGCGATACATTGGCTGACCTTGTTGAGCTAGACATGGTAGATTTTGATGTTATAATGGGTATGGATTGGTTAGCTTCTTGTTATGCCACGGTAGATTGCCGAACTAAGATAGTGCATTTCCAGTTTCCAAAAGAGGCAGTCCTCGAATGGAAAGGTAATATTGGGATGCCAAGAGGTAAATTTATTTCTTATCTTAAGGCAAAGAAGATGATTTCCAAAGGATACATATGCCATCTGGTTAGAGTGAAAAATGTAGATGCAGAGCTACCAACCCTTCAATCCATTCCGGTGGTAACTGAATTTATAGATGTGTTTCCTGAAGATCTTCCAGGTTTGCCTCCAGAACGAGAAGTAGAGTTCGGTATTGATGTGCTTTCAGATACTCAACCTATCTCAATTCCTCCGTATAGAATGGCTCCAGCAGAATTACGAGAGTTGAAGGAGCAATTAAAAGACTTATTACAAAAAGGATTCATAAGGCCTAGTGTTTCCCCATGGGGAGCACCAGTTTTATTTGTACGCAAAAAAGATGGCTCATTAAGAATGTGTATCGACTACCGGCAGTTGAATAAGGTAACAATTAAGAACAAATATCCCCTCCCTAGAATTGATGATCTGTTTGATCAATTATGTCACGCCTCAAAACCCATTAAGACGGACAGGCACCCGATGCCCTAAAGGCCCGAGAGAACCAACCTACAACCTGTTCTTACTGAGCATATACTATAACAATTGAGACAAATTAACTTTGGATGCAGCGATACAAACCAACGTAAGTAGATCCAAAAGTTATATACAAGACTTGGCCGTTTAGGCCACAACCCCTTAAGACACAACTGAACCATGTACATACGTCTACAAGGCCTCTAAAAGATAGAAGACTAGAGTAGGTCGGGACAGACCCCGCCTTACCCTTAACTACGATACAATACCAAACGAATTTTCCAAGGACTTAATAAAGCTCCGAATCAACTTGGAGCTCACCAAAAGTAGCAGAATTTCGAGTGCTCCTACTGAGGAGGTCTACTAGCTGGAGTACCTGAGCCTGCAGCATGAAATGTAGCGTCCCCAATACGGGACGTCAGTACGAAAAATGTACTGAATATGTAAGGCAAAAATTATATGTAATACAAGGCACAAATGAAATCAAGTAGCAACATATGAGTGCATAGATTAGGAGAGAAGACCACCTTTGCTTACTCTTGTGGAATCAAGTAAGCTACATTCTTTTCTTTACCTTCTTTTGTATGTTATAATCTTTGGTGGGCATGTGATACAGTGACCAGACTGATCACAGTGGTAGAAAGAGAATGACCCATGCTAGGCGTATTAACCCCTGGGATGCGTCCTCAATACACAACTTGGGAATCGGCCCATGCTAGGCTTTCGCCCCTGAGCTGCCACCCTCTATTACCAATAGGATCGGCCCATGCATAGGCTCGCCCCGGAGCTTGCCACCCTTAATTATATAGAATTTCTTCACTTAATTCTTTAATCTTTGAGATTATTGTTAATCAGTTCATAACTCTTGTGAGATTTATTTTGATAATCGTAACATTTATGAAGAGTTGATTTGATGGTCATAATCATCTTGGAGAACATGAAAATTACAGGAACCAAGTAGTGGAAATAACATGAAAACAATACTTGAGGCAGTAACAATGACATTAAGGAGCTAAGAAACATCAACACCTATTTTAAGACCTTAATGGCACAATTGACTTCAATTGGCTTAGGAGAAGATATCCATCAAACTTTTCTTGTGCAAATACCATCTATAATAGCACAAGGGGAAAAATTACACAAGTATAGAATAGTGAACATATAATGAAGTAGTTCTATGTACTTAGAATGGGGAAAGAAATATTGTTAGCTATTTGGAGATAGTACGCTGCCACCATGCTTTCTTTTCTAGAAATAGAACTTATGAGAATCACTTCATTGATATTAATTGCAGGTGGCAGATTTCATGCCAAAAGGATATAGATCGAATAGCCTTACATACCTTATATTTATGACCAATACCACTATCACGATTCAGCCTTCCTTATTGGGTGCTAATCTACAACATAAGTCATGATTAAGCTAACATCAGCAGTTAATCACAATAAGGTTCTCCAAAACAGTAGCTAAAAATTTTTGATGGAAATTAGGCCCATACAACCCTTACATAAATGGTGAACCACCACACCCTTCCTCTACACATTAATACAACTTCAAACATCATTTCCAGAGATACCCAAACAGCCCTCAACAACAATATTCATAAGGCAGCCACTAACAATCTCAAATCTTTCAGCATAATAGGAGAATATTGACTCAAAGATTTATCACCATCCATGAATTCTTGAATAAAAAGACAAAAATTCTCCACTCCAAACATTATCAAAGAGAGGAAAACAAATGGGTTGAAGTCTTACCTTAATTCTAAAAATTTATCCTCTAAACTTGTACTTCAAGAATTCAAACTCTCCTTCAAACTCTTACTTGAAAAAATTAGACAGCACTCAAGAACTCTAAGGTGTTTTAGGGCTGCTAATTGAAGCCAAGAGAGACCAAGAAAGAACTTAGGAAATCTGAAATTTTTGCAAGTTCAAAATGGAGAATAAGACTTGATCCTTATCCTTTGAAAAGGAGGTGTTATGGCCGACACTCTTGACCAATTTTGGTCCATATAATGTCAAGTAGGTGCCCCACCTGCTTGTCCTTTTAACTTGGGCCCTTTTGGACTTAATATTATTGGACCTTGGCTGTCCATTTTTTTCCTTTGTTCTTTTAATCAGCTTGGGACAGATTAGTGCAAGTAGGTGGTACACACTTGGCCCAATAACATGTTAAAACAAATCTTAGGAGGTCATGTACTTACTTAGTTTCACTTGGGCTTTATCCATAATGGC